>JACBKR010000010.1:0-235622 GCA_014218235.1 Colocasia esculenta | reverse complement strand
GAAAAGACTACCTTTGTGGAGTCCGAATATGACTTTTAAGAAGGGAACGGTATATTTCCGTGAACCCATTTGGGTCTCCCTCCTCTCCTTTTTTTTTTTGAGAAAGATGTTGTTTGAAGGTTTTATTTGGAAAACCTGAGGATTATTATTGCAGACAGGCATATACCCGTGCATTTGATTCTGAACTTGGGGGAAGTTGTGATTCAAAGTAGCACTTCTGTATTAGAAGAGTCGCTACATTAATTCTTTTATAACATCCTTCTTTTAAATGAAGTCTGAATTGAGGCAGAATTCCTTTCTCCTCGTTCATCGTTTCATTTATTCATCATTCATTTTTCTTTGCTTGTATGAGTATGATTTTTGGAGAACGTATGCACATATCTCCATGGATGTTCTTGTCAATTTGAAGTTCCTTTCTGGAAACTGTCCATATGAACACAGTTCTTATGAGTATGCATCATGCTGCTCTTTGGAGTATCTGAGCACTGTTCGGGTCCTATCACAGTTCGGGTCCTGTCATGGTTCGGGTCCTGTCATAGTTCAGGTCCTGCCATAGTTCAGGTTCTGTTCCCTCTTTCTTTGGATGTGTGTATATCATCACAATTTTCATGATTTTATTTTGGCAGAGTTTCCGCTTATGCAAATGCCTTCACGGGATATATTCATATGAACATGTACTTATATCCATGTGTCCTCAGAGAATCTTTGCCCGGAGGGATTTGCCCTCAAAAAGTATGTGTATATGATCATAAATTTGCAGTTTACGCATATTTTCTCACCGGCATTCCTATTTGAATGGAATGTCCGGTAAAAGTACCATCTGCATATGCAGAATCCCTTTTGAGAGGTATACGCATATAATTGCGAATTTTATGATTATATAAACACGTCCGTAGTCGGAGACTCTATGGGCAGAGTTTCCTCTTGGAAACACATGTATATGAATACAAAGTTTGTGATTATATTGATATGTTTTAGAAGGAAAACTCTGACATAGGCAGGGTTTCCTTCCAAGAAACATATGTGTATAGGCACAAATTTGAGTTTTATAAATATGTTCTTAGACGGAATCTCCACTTGGGCAGAGTTTCCTCTAGGAAACATGCATATAAAAATACAAATTTGTGAATATACAAACATGTTCTCGGCAGAATCTCCACTTGGGTAGAATCTCCTCTAAGAAACATATAAATACACACAGATTTGAACTTTATAGATATGTTCTTAGGCGGAATCTCCACTTGGGCAGAGTTTCCCCTAGGAAACATATATATAAAAATACGAATCTGTGAATATATGAATACGTTCTCGAGCAGAATCTCCACTTGGGCAGAGTCTCCTCTAAGAAACATATGCATATAGCACAAACACCATCCCGGAGAGTTTAAAACTCGATGGGAGGTGGCATAAATAACAAAGGTATCTAAAATACCATATGTCCGAAACGGACGGTATTTAGAACCTATAGCCCGTGAGGGCCAGTGCCGCTATTGCGGACTTTTAGCCGATGAAGTTTGCCGATGCCGTACCTTGGCTCACAAAGAAACGAGATTGAAAATGGATTTGGAAATTTCTATTTCCTTCAACTTTGAAAGAGGAAGGCTAAAGGCCGGGGGCTTTTACATGGAGAATGGGGGATCCGGGAGAATGGAGAGCCGGGAGCCGAGGGTTTCCAGCCGGGGTCGGAGGCGAGGAGCCGGAGAGCAGCCCTCTTCATGGGGGATGGGGGTGCCTTTTTAGGGGAAGGCCCCCCCCCCCTTACATTGCATGGGTGGGGGAGTTTAAACCGATGAGAGTTCTATCGTTAACCGATGGACTCTCATCGGTTAAAGAAAAAAAACTCTTCTAACCGATGAGACTCCCATCGGTTAGAGGGTTAAAAGCCCTCTAACCGATGGGGGTACCATCGGTTAGGCTTTTCCTTTGTTTTTTTATTTTCTGTTTTCTATTTTTTATTTTATTTTTTTTGTTTTTCTTTTTCTATTTTTTTTCTGTCTTTCTGTGTTTTTTTCTGTTTTCTGTTCTTTTTTTTTGTTTTTATTATATTTTTTTTTTTTTTTGAAAGGGGGACCCCTTAACCGATGGGGGTTCCATCGGTTTAGGGGGAATCTCCCTAACCGATGGAACCTCCATCGGTTAGAGGAAAACTCCCCTAACCGATGGAGGTTCCATCGTTTAGGGGGAATCCCCCTAGCCGATGGAACATCCATCGGTTTAGGGGAGAATTCCCCTAACCGATGGAGCTTCCATCGTTAGAGGGGGATTCCCCTCTAACCGATGGAAGTACCATCGTTAAGGGGGAAACCCCCCTAACCGATGGTATTCACATCGGTTTAGGGGAGGGGCTTAAAAAGTCTATAAATAGACCACCCTCCCCTTCATTTGAAGGGGTCTTGTCCTTTGGAGAAGCCGTGCCATTCCGTCGTGCCATTCCGTACATTTTGTCGGAAGTTCTGCCGTCCCGGACGGAGAATCAATTGCAAGTCTTTGGAGCCTTCGTGGCGGACTTGTTCTTGTACTTATCTTGGTCTTGTAGACCTTGTAATGCCGGAATTCTTCCGTGCCGTATTTTTATCCGAGATTCATCCTCCTCGGCATCTCCCACTTGCTTGGGGTGCTTGACAATACTTGAGAGCTTGAATGCTCGGATCAAGTTATGACTTTAAGTAACCTTGGGGTCACCCTAATCATAACTGCTTTGACCTCTTAATCAAGCCGTTAAACAGGTTAGGTGGGATTTTAACCGGTTAGGTGTGATCAACATTTTACCGGTAGTTGCCAACTCCCGTTTAATAGCCATCTTCTTTTCACAGGCTAGCTAACTGAGTAGTTGCCCACAGGTGAATGTCACCTACTTAACTTGTCGGACCACTATATAAGGGAGTATTGATGCTTCCCTTAACAAGCATCCAACACATCCATGACATTCATATTTGCTTTTTTTTTTGTTCCAACAGCGGCACGTGCTAGTCGTCGTTCTTATGCGGAGGAAGATGACAGACGAAGGGGTTTGGGGACATCGGGAGCACATTTGTCTAGAGATGACTCTAGGAGATCTCTTCCTAGGAGTACATTAGTTCGTAGGGCTGCCGGTGTATTAGGGTGTGGAGGTAGACTTTCAGATGTTCATGCTCCTACACAGGGTTCTATGATATATATTTGTATAGATCAGGTCTGTAAAGCAACCAGGAATCAAGCAGGCATTGAAAGGAGTGAAAGCCACTGCAAAGGCAGCAAAGGGAGCAATCAAAGTATTGTCAAATGGTTTTTACATGCAGGTGTGCCGGCACATACGGCAGAGAGTCCCATATTTTCAGAGTATGTTGGATGCAATTGCGGAAGTTGGGCCTGGTCTTAAAGCTCCTACAAGAAATACATTTATGATGCTGGGCTTGATGAGAATATGAGTTGAAAGGATGGGTGAGTAGCTTCAAAATATATGGAAAGAACGTGGTTGCACCATTATGTGTGATGGTTGACAGGGACCACAAGGAAATCCATGATTAATTTTCTTGTGTATTGCTGTGAGGGTCTATTTTCTTAAATCTGTTGATGCATCTAACAAGATCAAGAATGCAGATTATTTGTTTAAACTAATGGATGAAGTTGTGGAGGAAGTGGGTGAAGAGAACGTTGTACAGGTTGTGACTGACAATGAACCGAGCTACAAGGCTGCCGTAGGTTGTTGATGGAAAAGAGACAACATCTCTATTGGGTTCTATGTGCAGCACATTGTATTGATTTAATGATGAAGACATAGGCAAAGATGTACATATTCATGGCCTCATCGATGATGCTCAGATGATAACTTCATTTATTTATAGTCACAACAGGATTTTGAATATGATGAGGAAGTATACAGATGGGAGAGATCTTCTTCGTGTTGGTCCCACTAGATTTACATCTAATTTTATTTCTTTGGAGAGCATCATGAAATATAGGCATCAATTAGGCCAATTGATTAATTCTGAAGAATTTTTGCAACATGTAAACACTCTACGGCCTGATAGTAAAGATGTTGCTCTCCAAGTCCAAGACCTGATTAGCAATGCACGATTTTGGGAGAAGATTTCCTACTATCTCAAAATAATAGAGCCTCTGGTACTTATCCTTAGAATGGTTGATGGTGATGACAAAAATGATATGGGGTATTTGTACGAGGCAATGGACAAAGCAAAGGAAAATTTGAGGGAAAGGAATCCCAAGGCATACAGAAAATGGTGAGCCATCATAGACAAGAGATGGGAGATGACTCTCCACCATGATCTCCATACTGCATGTAATTTATTTAATGTAATTAGTTGCTGAATTTTTTATGATAACCATGCTGAAAATGTTTATCATATGCAGGATATTTTTTCAACCCTAAAATTCAATATAAAGATAATGTGCACAATGATGGAGAAGTGATGAGAGGCACCATGAATGTCATCACTCGCCTTGCAAGGACAATGAATGAGAGATTAGATACAATGGCGGAGGTAGGATAGAATGTTTTCTTTTGCATATGTATGCATGATTCATTTGACATATGTTATGGCTTCCATTTTGTAGGTGGAGAGATATAAATTGAAACTTGGGATATGGAGGATATGAGATGACATATGCAGCTCAAAGACTCACTCCAGGTTATTTACACTCTTGGGTGTTTGCCTAAATCATAAATTTAGGATTCACCATTATAAATGATTAATGTTCACCTTCCTTTTATTGCAACAGCTGAATGGTGGATTCAAGTCAATTATCAGCAAGCTGAGACAAATCCCTTAACGTATGTTGCAGTGAGAGTATTATGTCAAACCACTTCTTCTAGCCCATGTGAAAGGAATTGGAGTACATTCAGCCTTATTCACACAAAAATCCGCAATAGGCTGGGTGTGGATAGGCTAGAGAAGTTGGTTTACTGTCACCATAATATGCGTTTAAGGGTGAAGCAAAAAGAAGAAAGGCAAAAGATAGAAAGGCAGAGATTCATACAGCTAGCTGGTAGACCATTTGAGGAGGTAGTTCCTGAGATAGATGTTGATGAGTTGCTAAATGAAGAACACCCTTTACATGCTTGGGTGGAGACGAGAGCTGAGGGAGACATACCTGACTTTCATCCTGATGATCGCCTGGTTCAGGCATGTGAAGAAGATGTTTTATTAGAAGAACATGTACCTGAGAGAGGTGAGAGGCCCGAATTAAGAAGATCTGCCACTGTACATGATACTAGAATTTCTTCATCTCAGCCAGAATTCAGAAGATCTACCTCCCAATTAGAGCCCAAAAGAAAGAAAGACAAAGGTAAGAAGAAAGCAAAGGCAAACAAAGAAAGAAGAACAGAAGAACCAAGAAGAAAATCACAAGAAGGTGCAGAGGACTCTCCTGAGGCAGAGACACATACTGGACAGCCATTTTCTGAGGCTCCACCCCTACCACCTTACTTGGCTAGATTATATGAGGTAGAGAAAATACATTATCAACGTCGCAAAAAGATGATTATAAAAGGAAAAGGAAAAACAGTGGGGAGTGATGACTCCACTCAATCACCTGATGATGATGATGGTGCTGCTGCAGGTACTGCAGCCACGGGAGGTTATGGGCTTGGGGGTATCATGTCAGGATATGAAGATTATTCAGAACCACCCCATCAACAAGAAGGAAGCCAAGGGGAAGCACAACAGCAACATGGGGGATATGAAAGCCAACAAAGGCAAGCAGGGCATGATTGGGGATATGGGCCTTCTTATCCACCCTTTTTTAGTTCCCCAAATTGTCATATTCAGATATATCAGCTTAGGGGTGTCAACTGGACCGGGCCGGCCCGGAGGCCCGGCCCGGTATAACACGGGTTTGGGCTTTATTTTTTTACCTATTTTTAAATCTCAGCCCGGCCCGGCCCGGCCCGGCCTAGAATAAATCTGGGCTGATTCTAGGCTTTGCATGGCCCGGCCCGCTCGCCCCCGCCCACGCAGCGCCCACGTACGGTTCCCACGCCGCCTGCACACCGCGTGCCCTCGCCTCGCTCCCCGCGCCCCCCCGCCTCGCGCCCCCCCACCTCGCTCCCCACGTCCCCGCCTCGCTCCCCACGCCCGCGCCCCTGCCTCGCTCCCCGCGCCCCTGCCGCCTCGCGCCCCCCGCCTTGCTCCCCACGCCCCCGCCTCGCTCCCCCGCCCGCGCCCGCGCCCCCCGCCTCGCACCCCGAGGTGCCCCGGCCCTTTTGCACGCCTCGCCCCGCGCCCACGCAGCTCTCCCCCCAGGCCGGGCCGGACCGGGCCTGGGCCAGGCTTTAAAGACTCACCCCGGGCTGGGCCACTTTCCTAAAAATCGGGTTTTCTCTGGGCCTGGGCCGGCCTGGGCCTATCATCTAGAAACCAGGCTGGACCTGGGCCAGACCAAGCCCGGTCCAGGCCAGGCCCATTGACACCCCTATATTAGCTCTAGTAGTGGGAAAGATTATTTGGGCAATATTCAAACTACTGGATACGGTAGTTTCTTCGCTCCGGGACAATCAGGAGAAAGTTCAAGCCAACAAGCAACGACACCTCGAGGCATCCAAGAGGATTCCAAGACATTGCAAATTCTTGTTTGACTTTGGATATACACAGTATAGAGGACATGAGTATGTGCCACACTATTCAATCTCATGAGGTAGAGGATGAGGGTTCAGAAATGTCAAATTGAGAAGATATTTTTATTTATTTCATGTTATAAACTTGTACATATATCTATTTTTTCAATGTATGAACATGATAAGATTTGAATTTGATTGTGTTTGTATTCAATGAATGTTGTATGTGTCTTCATAATTTTCTGCAATTTTTAGAGATTTTTCCTAACTTTTTCCCAATTTTTAAACCTGGCCGACCCAGGGTCGGCCAGACTCCATTGGAGTCGGCCGGATCCACGGATCCAACCCGACCCGGGTCGGGGTCGGCTGGGTCCGACTCAACCAGCCGACCCGACTCTGCCATCCTTGGTCTCGCATGGAAGACTACCGA
Organism: Colocasia esculenta; assembly: GCA_014218235.1. Classification (NCBI taxonomy): domain Eukaryota; kingdom Viridiplantae; phylum Streptophyta; class Magnoliopsida; order Alismatales; family Araceae; genus Colocasia; species Colocasia esculenta. The sequence goes on along the minus strand of JACBKR010000010.1, from coordinate 228,639 downwards.
GGCAGGATAGGTTGCTTCGTTTTTATTCCAGATATTCAACCCAGCACCAGCTGTGTCTTATGTGGGGAGGAATTTGACCACTTGTTTGTAGGTTGCTCCTACTCACAGAGTGTGTGGAGAGAGGCTATTAGGAGGACCCACTGTGGCATCCTTCAACATAGGGATGTCCAACAGTTGTTTATAGAGTGGAATAGACAGTGGCCCCTCAGAGGCAATAGAATGCTTTGGTGGGTCATCCTTCATGCCACTCTTTGGATGCTATAGGGGGCAAGGATGGGAAAATCAGTTTCGATGTCAGTTTCGGCCAGGTCTGAAACCGAAACCATTTCGGCTGAAACCAACCGAAACATGCAAAAACTCATTAAAAATACAAAAAAATGAAAAAAATCAGAAAATTTTACCAAAACATCAGGAAAATTAGTGGACATGCATTTGAATGTAAATAAATTAGATTAATGAGAAATTGCAGTTTACTTGAACATCACCTCGAGGTATGGCTATTTATCTGAACATTATTTAAGTAAATATTAGTATTTGTAGTTTCATTTACTTAAGATATTACATGTAATTAAGGAAGTACCTCCCATTTGAATCCAATAAAAATATCAAAAAAATCATATCTCTTACTAATAAAAAGTCAGCTCTCCCATCTAAGAAGAAAATCGTGATTTTGGTGATTTCATCAAAATGTCAACTTTCTAATCCCTCGTAATTTCACCTAACTAAAAATTTCATAATTCAAATAAAGTACATAAAATACTAAAAATTCAAACTCCAATGAAATAAGTCAAACTTACATGTGTCTTCTCTAAGGGATTCACTCTCCTACTGGCAGTGGACTAAGTACACTTGACTTCATCAGATTTTGAATTTTTAGTATTCTATGTGTTTTATTTGAATTATAAAATTTTTAGTTAGGTCAAATTATGAGAGATTAGAAAGTCGGCATTTTGACAAAATCATCAAAGTCGTTATTTTCTTCTTAGATGGGAGAGTTGACTTTTTATTGGTAAGAGAGATGATTTTTTTGATATTTTTATTAGATTCAAATGGGGGGCACTTCCTTATTTACATGTCATATCTTAAGTAAATGAAACTACAAACGTTTCGGTTTCGGCCGAAACCCACAACCATGATAGGGGGAGCGAAACAATCAGATCTTTAGAAAGAGCTCTGGACAATGAAGATGTTTTTACGGTTGTTGTCTTAAAGTTAAGGAGTGGTCTGCTATTATTTGTAGTGTGAATTCCTCCACTTCTTCTCTTTTTGATTTACCGGGGAATTAGTGTGGCCCACAGGGCCTCAATGTGGCATTCCATTGTATAGGTGTGGCGAAGCTGTCTTTTGGTGCCTTCCACTGATTGTATTCCCTCTGTTTTCAATAAAACTTGGTAGTGTAATGTACCTTTTCTGCAACAACAAAAAAAGGGGGAGGGGGGTGGAGGTCACATACAGATTGTGCTCTCTCCAACATTTGGGAAGTCACAGCAAAAAGAAGTTTATGAACATATGTACGAACGTATCAACAGAGACTGCATATCAGATACCTTGCGGGTTTTTTGTTTTTCTAAATTTCCTTACCATTACAAGTGGGGGACCCACATCTTTGTTCAATCTTAAACACAATAAGCAGTCTCTCTGCTAATTCCACTAGACTAAAGTTGGCAATTAAAATGTCAATTTTGCTTCAGTCAAGAAAGAAAAACAAATGTTAATTTTACTGAACTTTATAGATTAAAAAACAGCAAGCAGAGTTGTCAACATCAATTTTTTTCAGCAGTAGATAGCATTAATAAAAACAAAAGGGATCTATAAGTACAGTAAAAACTCATGGACAAACATCCCTGTATGCAAGATGGACATTGAGTGAGTTGTGGCCTAAGACAACTCCAGAAATAGCAAGAGGAATAAGGCACCCATATCCAAGTAATAAACATGCTTAGCACATCCCTGGACTGTTATCAGAAATGAAAGATACAACCCTATTGGGTATCTCTGCTTCCTTCTCAAGACTTCTCCCATTCCTTGCTGTTCAAGCCTTCAAGGAGTCCAAATGGTGGTGTGCAGGATCAGCCACCATTTCCTTTTGTCCAGAAAAACTAACATCATTTAACTTTACCAAAAAGAAATAAGAAAAGAAATTCTCCTGACATGCTCATCTCACATCAGACAGTAGATTTGTCCACGTGAAATCTTTAAGACATAATAATAGAAAGCCCTGTAGTTCAGTTGCTCTAAAACCTTCTAAACTGTTCCACTTTGTTAAGGTGATTGTGTCATTTGCCTGGGCACTAGCTGCACGTTCACCTGACTCATGTAGCTGCTCACCTATGCCATCCATGTCAAGTGCTTGTAATTTTCAATCATGTGAAATGGCACATTCTTATTCTTAAGCATACCAAAGTGCTAAATGCCTTTATTAACAATGCCTAATTGCCCTTCTAAATGGTGACATCACAGAAACAAAATGGATCCAATTTCTTGGGAAAGCATCATATTAGTAACTGTATAAGAGATTGCATGAGCCATGAGGTACAACCCAGTGGATATTGACTAGGAAATCTGGATGAAATGTCTCCCAACTACAACACAGTCAAAATGCATACAGGGAGAGAAACAACAGTCTCTCCTAAGTGGAACATCACAGTGTGTGACCTAACATAGTTAACTCCTCTCTAATGTATGGAACAGGGAGTCAGAAGGGACCGACAGTATAATGGGCCATAATATCCTGCACGGGAAGAGGTATGTGATGGGATTGGTGTGCTTCTAGCATCCAGGTAGAATCCTTTTTCTATTGCTGCTTCATGTCCTTTGTTCGATTTTATTCTATTTAATGAATTATGACCTCTTGGTCAGCTTCCCAAAGAAAAAGTAAATTGTACTTTTCCTTGACATGTTGAGACATTTTTATTATCCTTGACAAGACCTAGGACACTGCTAAAATGAATTTGTAAACTTTATTCCATTAGGTGAAGAATCAACAACATACTCCAACAAGCCATAATCAGCAAAACATGTTCCTCCTTGGATGGCTCTTGGTTGGCTACCTCTATGTTAAACATGGACATTACAATTATCACAAAAACCTTGATCCAAAACTGGAAGAAAGAATGCATAAATGTCCATAATGCTAGCAAGACCTACCTTCAATAATATATAATTTTGCTCATCAAATCTAATATTACTGGGTCATCTTAAGAAGGCATAAAAGTGGATTGCATGTAACATACATCTCAATCGATACAAAAACCAGAAGAAACCATGTGTGAATGTGCCTCACTGACGCTATGTTATCAAAAGCAACTGAGGAGGTAGCCTAGGTGATGAGGCCAGGCAAAGCAGCGCCAGGTCACCTTGCTCAGGCCCATTTCACCTAGGCATGCCCAGGCCTCCAAAGCCACCTCTTTAGACCCTGTTTAGCCCACAGAGAGGCCCATTTAAGCTAGTAATGCTCACCTTATTATCATTTAGTGTATTTATATGCATGAGGGTAGATTTTTTTTTTCCCCTGCAATTAAGTTTATTAAACTTTACATACAGGAATGAATGGATTTAGGGAGTTAAACAATAATTTCACCAATGCAAATGAATACTTTTATCAAACATACATGTTTTATGCAGTGATTAATAAGTCGGCCATCTAGTCGAGTCTGGTGGTCTACCGACTAGTCGGACGCCTCTCTTTTTTTTCCTTCTTTTTTTTTTTGGTTGGTTGGTTTGGGGGGGTTAGTTTTCTTTGTTGAAAAGTCTTGACTCTTGTATGCCCCTGTGTTACTTGCCATGTATTGGATTTTTGGTTTCTACTTTTTTATTAACTTATTCATTTATGAACTATACTCCTTTTTCATTTTTCTGTAAAATATTTATTTTATGAACTTTACTCCTTTTTTGCTTTTTTCGTCTCCACTTCAGTTAAAAAACCTTTATTTTATTTCTTTCTTCAATTTTTATGGTTTCTAATCCTTGCAATGAGCACAAAACATTATTTATGTAACTTGCCATTTGATATTTTTATGGTTTCTGATTTTATCTACTTTATTTCATGATGCCTTGTTTTGGATGTCAAAGATTAAGACTCACATTATTTTTTTAGCCATATCAACTCATTGTTAAATGCATGGTTCGCCGCATCGCCAATTCGCCCCGAATCTGTTTTTTTTCCTGATTTGCTCCGATTCTCCCGAATCGGGCCGATTCGCATGGGAATTGATGGGAATCAGTCCGATTCACATGGGAATCGGGAGAATGGGGAATCCTATGATATGCTCCGATTCGCCTGAATCGGACGGATTCACTCTGCCACGGCAAACCATGGTTAAATGAAGACTTATGGAATAGTTCATATTAGTAAATCAGATTTTTTGTTCTTCATGGACGCTGCAGCTCCACCATCTGAGCTATAGGTATGTCTTCTAAATCAGTCTTTTTAATTAAATTAGATTTTGTGTACAGTTATATCTTTAGATATGACAGGCATATACCCTCAACACTAACAATCAACAGGTTACAGGAGTCGCACATAAAAAAATGAAAACAAATCCTGAAAAATAAGCATCTTGGACTCGAGGCCTCCGACTCGCTGACTAATCGGTATGACTAGTTGGGGGGGTGTCATCCGACTCGGACCGATTAATCTTTTTTAAAACATTGGGTTTATGCATCCACTTAAGTGATATTTATATGTATATATTATTAAATAATATATCACCTCAATTGCTTGTGCCATCACCTAGGCATTTGAGGCTGAGTTCACACTTTGGATGCCTAGGCTGCCTCTCACCTGTCACTAGATAGCACAGACCATGATATTCTGATCATGGTTTGCCGTGGCCAATCGGATCAGTCCGATTTGGGTGGATCGAAGCGAATCATGGAAAACCCAATTCTCGATTCGGTCCGATTCGCCCCATATATATAATAATATTATATCATATTTGTAATAATATAGTATACATTATAAGTATGATATATATTATACCCATGCGAATCGATCCGATTGGGGTCAATTCGGGGGGGGGGGGGGGGGGGGGGGGGGGGTGTCTCAGGAGAATCGTCTCCCGATTCCGATCGGCCGGCAAACCATGATTCTGATAAAGTGGACAAGAAATGTGCAAGAAGGCATGACAAAGTTCCTTGAGGAATGCTCGCATGTAAAGTTTGCTACTTTTGCTTAAATAGCATGACAAAATTAAAGTTCAAACAACCATAAAAACAAACATGTGTATGGAGGGAAAAAGGATGACAGTCAAAAGATGAACATACACTATGAAGGAATGCCTTCCTTGCAATATCTGATATGGTGAGCTGACTTTGTCTGGAAGATAAAAATGAAAGAAAAAGTCAACTTGCACAGAAAAGAAAAATCTAGAAGAATAGAATAAGCTACACAGATTCATGACAAATAAACGCAACAGCATAGAAAATTGACAAGTTGTAAAATCAATGGAAATGTCCACAAGAAGAAAGATATGTGATGCGGGAGCATAGCTGGGCCTCCCAGTGTGCTTGGGCCCACATTATGTTTGGGTTTATTGTGTTTTCCGGGCCAGACATTTATCTTTATTTTATTTGGGCTCATTACTACATATGACGTGTCCTTTCTGTTACGTATTTTCTCTTGGGCTTTCTGTTACTAGATGACCCATGGGCCTAATATGGTTTCAGCCCAGTATGGCATCTCTAGCATTAACCCCACTCATTATAAAAGAGGCTTGTATGTTTAGGGTTTTGTTAGTGATGATGGAATAGAAAAAGAAGAAGTTGAAGTGCCTCCCTCTCTCTTCTTCTTCTCTCTCTCTCCCTCACATGTTGGACCTCTCACTCTCTCCTTTTTGTCCTCTCTCTCCCCCCCCCTTCAGTTCCCTCTCTCTTGTTAGATCTCTCTCTCTCTCTCTCCCCCCTTCTCTCTCCATTGACCACATGGAAAAAAGGATTGGATCCGCCCAGGGAACGGCCCTGGCTGATCGGGCCTAAAAAAGGATTGGATCCGCCCAGGAATCGGCCAGGGCCGATCCAACCCAGATCGGGCCGATCCGGCCTAAAAAAGGATTGGATTGGCCCAGGAATTGGCCTCGGCCGATACAATCCGGATCAGGCCGATCCGGCTGAAATTGGCCTGGATCAGCCATGGCCAATCTGATCTGGAATCCCCCTTCCATGGTCGGCCATATCTCCCACCGCCGCAATCTGCTGTGTCTCACTGCTATTGTTGTTCCTCTGCCCTTCACCTGCCATCCTCCTTTTCCCTCCCTCAGTGTTGCTGCCTCCAATCTCCTTGTGACTGGGAGTCAACCAACCGGCACCAGGCGCCGCTCCCTTCCTGCTGCTATGTCGCTTTGAACGGCCGCCCCTTCGTGCGCCTAGTGGAAACAGCCGAGCCCACAGCGCCAAGTTCCTCTCCCTGCCCAGGCACCATCATACCACGTGTCCGTGTCAACACCGGTGTGCCAGCATGGGGCTGCCTAGCACCTTCACTCAGCAGCTCATCCACCAGCAGCACCCAGGCACCCAGCATGGGGCATCCAGGCAGTCGATCCTCAGGAAGTCTGGTCAATCTAGGATTGGCCAGATTAAAAAATGATTTTGTTTGAAAAAAATCAGGGAAATCAGAAAAAAAAAATCATAAAAAAATCAGGAAAAATGTCTTCAATATTTACAGATATATATATATATATATATTTATGATATATGTAATCATACATTCATACTCATAAATTTACCCATTAATATATATACATATACAATATATATGTAATTAATGGGATAAGGCGATACAATATATATGTAATCAAACACTATATAGATATAATATAAATGTATATACATAATTAATATGTATATCCTTATACGAGTATACATTATACATATATCACAATCTAATGATTGTGAATAGTGTTGGAATATGGAGCACAATACCTATATATCATATCGGTGAACACTTTATACATATATATGTGGGTGTGGGTGTGTGTATGTGTGTTAATGTACATACAATCATTTTTTTTTTAAAATATGTATAATCATATAATAATGTAAATATAATAACAATATACACAAATATATAGTTAATGCATATATATATATGATATTGAATGTATACATATACATAATAGATATGTATAAATATTGAATATGTAATCATATGTATATATATGTATCATCATCATCATCATCATCGGAGCCTTATTCCATATTTGGGGTCGCTTACATGAATCCTTTTCCTCCAAAAATTTCTATCAAGTGCTATAGTCATGTTTAAACTCAAGAAGCCCAAGTCCTTTCTAATAACATCACACCATCTCATTTTAAGCCTTCCCCTAGCTCTTTTACTGGCATCCACTAAGATTTGGTCACATCTTTTAACCAGTGCCGAGTTAGGACGACGGTACACATGTCCAAACCACCAAAATATGTTTTCTCTCATTTTTCTATCAATTGGAGCTATCCTCAAATTCTCACGGAAGCGCTCATTCCTAATCTTATCTTTCTTAGTCTTACCACACATCTATCTCAGTATCATCATATGTGCCACACACGTTTTGTTAATGTGTTTCTTTCACACTGCCCAACACTTGGTACCATATGTATATATATGTATGTATATAATATATGTCTTTATGCCTTTGTGTACTTATATACATAAATATGTAAATTAATGTACACAATCATAAATGCGTATATATACATGTAAAATGATGGTTTAATACATGTATTAAGGTATATAATAAAAAAATGTGTGGCAGAATTGGCTGATCCCAATCCAGATCAGCTGATTCTGCATTCCATGTTGCCTGGTCCAGCAGGCCTCCTGCGGCACTGCCGAAGCCCAGGGAGCTGTGCTTCAAGACCACCCCTCCCAGCTAAGCAAACCCCCACCCCACCCCCACACGCACACGAGCAGTCATACACCCGTCACCACCTGGCCACCCTGCAATGCACCAAATGTTCAATGGATCACTGCAGCCACTTGCGCCCTCATATTCCCCTCCTGATCTTCCTATATCCCGCAACCTGTTCACCCTCGGGCTCCACCACCTGGCACCAGCACGCCCACCCCACCTTGGTATTGCTGCCCAGACACACGTCTGCACATGCCAGCACAGTTGGTCAGTCGGTGCTTCCTGTCCAGCACACAAGCCCTAGCCAGAACAAGCCCACCTGAGCACCACACAAGCAGGCCAGTGCGCCTACCAGCGAGTCATCCAGGGCAGCCACCTGTCCATCGCTTATCTGGGATTCTGGCACACACTGAATGTTCGATTGATTGCCCAACTCAGTCATGTCTATCATCTGGGCCTGCCTGAGCCAGACCACCAGTTAGGGTACCCCATGCCTCCTCTAAAACGATGAGGGATTCCAACCACTAAATTCTGGAGACACCAAGTTGACTGCCCTTACATGTGGTATGTTAGAGAAAATTGAACAATAGGAGCAGTAGCTCAGTGAGCAGTTTGATAATCTACAGAGTTCCATGGGGTCCGTTGAGGAGAGGCTTGCCTACCCACACCAGCCATTTCTTTGTCGCCATCCCATATCAATATGTATTACAACATCATTTTCAAAAGTTCTGCTTAAATAATGAAATCTTCTTCACTAAGGGGATGTTTACACTGCAAAATATTCAGAAAATATTGACGTGATACTCCTTTCAAACACAAAATTATGTGAAACTGGTATCAACCTACCCCTTCAAGTGATGTTCCTGCAGTTGCATCTGAAGTTGATGGTCGGCCAAGATCCCAGATGAACCCAAAGAAGAAAGCTTCTCCTTCAAGGCCGCAGCTGCATGGCAATAACACCAGTTATAAGCTGTAAAACAGAATAAAAGATTCCACAGTCCAAATAGAGAAAGAACAGTGCAACTTGGGACCAAAATGATGACAAAGCAAAAACATAGGAGCTGCCCTCGATGATTCTGCAAACTATGACTCAAGAGGTTGCAATGAAATTAATGAATAATGCAGTTAGGAAAAAGCAAAAGAACATTTAATAAGCACCATAGTATATTAAGTAGCCTACTGGAATGCATGTCAAATTCTATCTTGTCAGTTCAAAAAATAACAAAATGCTATTAACATGATTATTTGCAGAAATACCCTCCTCACAGGTTTATTTATAGAATATATATATACAGATAGAAATGCATGTTTAATGGTTGGAAGTTAACCATGGGTGTCTTTAACAGTATTGATATATTCATTTCTACCAAATAAACTTGTAAGAATGGAAATTTTGCAAATATAGCTCTTAAACTGTGAAGCCACAAAAGGCCAATCCAGGATCGGATCGCAGCATGAGGATCCGAGTCTGGGGGGAAGTCCCTAAATCGGCAAGACTTCCAGCTGGATCGGCCAGAATCGAGTTGGATCGACTAGATCGAGCAAGGATCGACTGATTCCAGACTGATCCAGGCCGATTCTCTTACTTATTTACTTTAATATCATTTAAGTAAATGTTACATTTACTTAAGATATTACATGTAAATAAGGAAGTACCCCACATTTGAATCCAATAAAAATATCAGAAAAATCACATCTCTTACTAATAAAAAATCAACTCTCTCATCCAAGAAGATAACTACAATTTTGGTGATTCCATGAAAATAGCGATTGTCTATCCCTCATATTTTGATCTATCTAAAAATTCATAATTCAAATAAACCCAATAGAATACTAAAAATTCAAAGTCCAATAAAAAAGTCAAATGTGCGTATGACTTCTCCAAGAGAGCCATTCTCCCACTGACAACAACTTATTCTATTGAGTTATTTGATTTATGAAACTTTTAGATATGTCAAAATATAAAAGATTAGAAAGCCATTATTTTGATGGAATCACTAAAATCTTAATTTTCTTCTTTGATGTGAGAGTTGACTTTTTATTGGTAAGAGATATGATTTTTTGATATTTTTATTGATTCAAATGGGGTGATACTTCATTATTATACTTAATATCTTAAGTAAATGAAACTATAAATTCTAACATTTACTTAAATGATATTCAAGTAAATAATACGCAAAGTCTTATGTTTCATATACTATGAATGCATGTGTGATTGATTTTTAATGCAAATGTTAGTTCTTTCAACTTACCATATTTTTATAATTTTTGCTGTTTTTTCTGTTTTTTTTTCTGATTTTCCGCAATTTCTCCGCCTAAAAAAAAATTGGTCGATCCAGGATCAGCCAGCCTTCCGTTAGATACGTGGGATCTTGTGATCTGATCCCAAATCGGATCAGATCGGCGCCTGGCGATCCTAATCCGATTTTGATCCTGCCTTCCATGGCAGAAGAAGTTGTCTAGTACCCAGTAAGGATACCCTCCTCCAGAGCTCTACCCCATTGTTGGACACACAAATTTTCTTTGGTGTAAAATATGGATTTTGGCCATGGAGGCGTTTTTATATGTGCGTGGATGTGCCAATCTATTATACAAACAAAATATTTGAAATCTGCTTGATGCGGGGAATTCACATATCCATCTATTAGACGATTGTGCCAATATTTGGGATATTTCCTCCGCACTTTTATTTGATCAGGCGATCAAGGTTTAGTGTGCTGGAATCTTTCCCCACCGACTTGAGTCGATGTTAATTTACATTGGATTGAATCCGAATACCTTTGATAATAATGCCAAGATTCCTTTTTTGGCACTGTTGAACCCGAAAATATCGGGGTTTAAAACAAACCCCGGGCGACAAATACGCCCCAGGAGAACCGGGAACAAATCCTTGATCTCCCCCGCCCGGACGTCGGAAACAAGCGAGTTCTAGTACTCGCGCCAAACCGGGGCGACCCGGAAGCGAGAAGCCCGAGAAGTCTTCGTCAACGAAGGGCACGTACCCTGGATGTCAGAAAATCCACACCCAGAGCGGAACTCGAAGTCGCGCCAGAAGCCGAAGAGCTCTGGAAGACCGAATGCACGTGTCCCTAAAAAACGAGGACAAACGCACGCGGGACGACCAAGGAAGCACGAGCGGCGCACGTGCGCGACACAGTCGTCAACCAACGAACCAGGCACGGGAGGCCCACAGAGCTCTCTCCCAAGTTTTCTCCCGGAAAGTACGGAGAAAATGACATGAAATGAAGTGAGGCCCCACCTTAAATAGGTGGTGGGCCAAAACAGCCCCCAAGGGGGCCGCCGGTCAGCCCCCTCGCCGGGGGGGGGGGGGGGGGGCCGATTCGGCCCCCCGCGCCAGCAGGGGGGGGCCGCCGATCAGCCCCCTCGCCAGTGAGGGGGGGGGGGGGGGGGGGGGGGGGCGCTGGTTCGGCCCCCGCGCCAGCAGGGGGGGGCCGCCGGTTCGCCCCCGCGCTAGCAGGGGGGGCCGCCGGTTCGCCCCCCCCCCCCCCCCGCGCCAGCAGGGGGCGCCGGTTCGGCCCCCGCGCCAGCGGAGAGGGCCGCCGGTCAGACCCTGACTGGCGGCCCCCCTCCGCCAGTCAGCTCCATCTCCAGCACCCTCCGCCAGTCCGCTGGCTCTCTCGTGGGCACCTCCGCCGGTTCGCCATCGGCCTCGACGCTCGCGCTCTGCCTCGACGCCCGTGCCGCCGAAGACCTCCGCCGGGGAGGGTACCCCCGCCGGTATGCCCCCCACAAATCCTTTAAATAAGGGGGCATACCCCCATTTGAAAGCGCGCTTCCAAGCCCATTCCAAAACACCCCCCGAGACACCACGCCATTCGGTTTTGCGTGAATGCTTCGGCTGGTCCGTGCGCGAGCTTATATAGGCCGCACGTGTCGGGATAGGTCTCCGACGCCCATCAGTGCTTTCTCTTCGTGGTCGAGCCCTCTTGCGTTCGTCTGCACAGAGACACCACAGGTTGTTATAAGACCCCCGTTGGCCATGTTTAAGTGCTCCGGTGTCATGAAACGACACACGTAGAGGCGCATGTTTAAGTCCTCCGGTGTCATGAAACGACACACGTAGAGGCACATGTTTAAGTCCTCCAGTGTCATAAAAGACATGCGTAGAGGCATGTTACCCTGTGGGGGCACAAACACCCCATTGGTAACACGAATGTACTCATCACCGTGTAATGTCCGACGGAGGCACAAACACCCTGTCGTCGACACTCACGTACACGAAATGCTTGTAATCGCCCAGTGGAGGTATAAAAAGCCCCACTAAAGGCACAAATGTAAATGTCATAAATATAAATGACATGAGCTTGAGTAAAATTGTGGAAATTTACTTGTCATCTGTCTTTCTTTAAATTTCGACATACGGTCTTTTAACAAACATTACGCATTCGAAGGTATTTGAGTGTTATACTCGATGTAAATGAAACATCGACTTCGGTCGGTGGGGAACGGTCCAGTACACGACCACTCCAATCGCCCTGAACGCGAGCGCACGCGGAAAATAAATGAAATGAAATTCGAGGGTATCAGGGTTCGCACCCAATACCCCTCGTAAAACAAATCTTTGTCTGTTTCTCGTAAACAGTCTGGCACGCCCGCAAAAGTAAGCGAAAAGAGATCAACGAACGGGAACCCTCCCGGGGCGACCGAAGTTCACCTTTCCCGAACTTTTAGATATCAAAATCGAAAAAAAAAGAAAGAAAAAAAAAGAAAGAAAAAAAATCCGCGTTCCAACAGGCACAAAGTCCAAAGAGCTTGAGAAATGTAATTTGGATTACAATTTGGTCTTTTGAGACCATTATACTTGGTCTCGAACTCTCGATTATAAAATTGGTTCTTCAAGATTATATTCCATCTCAATCGGACTTTTTTAATTTGCTTCCGTCTACATTTGATTTGCTTCATGATCATAATCACTCTTTTGATTGTGATCAGACCTTTGGAGTTGACTTGATGTATATAAAGGGTATTTCCACACAAAGCGGAGGTATTTGTATATATTCTCACCCTTTTGGATTTTGCTACAATTTTTACCCTTCCTGGATATTTCTGCAATTCGTACCCTTTGTGGGCATTCCTTTAATTGGCACCATTTCTGGGCATCTTCGCCATTCTTGGCATTCCCAATTATTTCCACCATTTCTTGAATTTCTGGGTGTTTCAGCCATTTCTTGGCTTTCTCAAGCTTTTCTACCATTTCATAACCTTCTCGGTTTTTCCTTCCATTTCTTGGCTTTTAGGATTTTCTTTCATTTCTTGACAATCCCAAGACTTGAAGTGGCCAGCTAAAGGTTGTGCTCAGGAGAGTGCACGTCACTTCATAGAAGGACATAGGTCTCGCTCCACCGAGCTGCGCAAATAGCATGTGTCAGACTTCTCAGTCTTTCTTGACTCTTGGCTTGCTTGGACTTTTCTGCCATTTGTAGGCATTTTTGGACTTCTCTGCCATTACTTGGCATTTTATAACTTTCCTGGCTTTTCTGCCGCATCTTGATGATCTTGGGCTCTTCTGTCATTTCTCGACTTTTAGTCACAAGCCGAACTAAGGAGAGCGCATGCTACTTCAGGGAAATGACGTGAGTCCCGCTCCACCGAGTCATGCAAACGACATAAAATCGAGTGGCATACCAAGGGCTTACCAGAGATATGGCGACTAAAGATTTGGCCAATGTCTTTTGAAGAAGATTCGGAAAACATTGTATTTGAGCTTGTTCCAGGACTTCTTCATAATTTTTGTCTTTTTGAAGGTCTTTTCAATACTTTCTGCTCTTTCAAAAAGACGTTCTATAACATATATCAGATGAAGAGCCCTTACAACCCTTTGAAGAGCCTTCAGCTTTTTGGGAGCTCTCCAAGAACCCAGCAGCACCTACTTCTTCTTCACTGTTTGAAGAAATCTTTGACCGATGGAGAACTGTAGCACTTGATAAATGAGAGTTTTCATTAATACCCCTCATAATTGCTTGATGACTACAAGAGGGATCTCCATAAACACGTGGTAAAGTCCACATGATTTTTACATAGAGAGATATACACATGAACGTGTCTCGAGAAGAATCTCCACTTGGGCAGAGTCTCCCCATGGAGGTACGCACAACATTTCATCCCCATGGAGTCCAACTCAACATGGAGGTTTGTACATGAACATATGATCGTGTCTCGGGCAAAATCTCTGCTTGGGCAGAGTCTCCCCGCAAAGGTACGCATATATGAACATATAAACATTTCATCTCCATGGAGTCCAGCTCGACATAGAGGTTTGCACATGAGCATCGACATTTTTATCTTCATGGAGTCCAGCTCAACATCGAGATTTTATTAACATTTATATTTTATCCCCCATAGAGTCCAGCTCGACATTGCCGGTCCCAAGCCCGGGTGAGAAAGGAGGGTTTGTGTTAGGTTGACAGCCAGCAGTACAAATAACGTCAAATCCTTACATGAATTCTGATCTAAATATTTGTGCTAATGCCAGGACGTTCCTCGGAAACGACATGTTACATCGGAACCCGGATGGAATGATAAGTGAGCAAGGGATGATGATGATGAGTGTCCAGCTCGACATGGAAGGGAATATATACAAGAGTTTCACAGTCAGAGACAACCCTGGATTGTCACGCACAAGCATTTATGCTGAGCACGAACACTTCACACCTTTGAGGGTCCCCCAAGGGAAGTCTTCAATCGACTGGGCATTAGGGAGACGAATCCCTCTTCAAAGCTCCGACCCCTTTCTCCGTTGCTCAAAGGGGGTATTTATAGGGGTTTTGCTCGGAGGGGGCATAGAGAGAGAGAGAGAGAGAGAGAAGAGAGAGATGGAACACTCCCTCCAGGTAGACTACCTAGAGGGAGGCTCCCTCTAGGTAGATGCCTACTCAGAGTGATCTCCCACCGAGTAGGAAATCCCCTACCCAGAGGAGGAAGGGATCCCCTACCCAGAGGGAGGGTCCCTCCAGGTAGGGACTTCCCTTGCCGGAGGGGTTTTTCCCTCTTCTCCTTTCTTTTTTTTTTCTTTTTATATGTATTTTTTTCTTCTTATTTAATGGCCAATTTTGGGGTCCAACACCTACAAACTACTCAAAACTTGTGCCACCAAAACAAACAACAGAGGGGAAATAGGGTCCCCTGTTTAAAACCTCTGGAAGTGTAGAAGGAAGAGGTCGGTTGCCCATTAATGAGAATCGCCATAGAAGCAGTAGAAATGCAGTGCCAAATCCACAAAATCCATTTAGCATGAAACCCATCTTCATCAATACCTATATGAGACAACCCAATTGACCTGTCATAAGCTTTTCGAAGCCCAACTGAGGACAAGCCCCTTCTTCCTCTACCTTTTCCTATTAAACAAACATTCATGTGCCACCAAAACATTCTCCTAAATGTGCCTCCCCCTGATGAAGGCTCCCTGGCATAGGGAGACTCAACCATGTAACAGCCCCTCCAATCTACCTGCCAAAAGCTTGGAAATGATTTTATAAATACCATTTAGCAAGATAATAGATCTGAAATCTGCTGGCTATGATGCTCCACTTTTGTTAGGAATAAGCGCCAAGAGTGACTTGTTGATCCCCTTCAAGTGAGCTCTGGCCTCCTAGAACTCTATAATGGCCTTATAAATGTCCTCCTTAACAATTTCCCAACAATGATGATAAATGAATACGGGGATTCCATCTGGGCCTGGCACCTTATCACTGGTTAAAGAGAAAACAGTCTGGCAGATCTCCTCCAGCTGAAAAGGTGATATTAGGCACTCATTTTGGGAATAATTCAGGCAAGGAAGGAGCCCCTCTAGCAATACCAGTCTGATCCCCTGTTCTTCAAAGAAGAGCGCCTCATAAAAACCCCTGGCATGTCTTTTTATGTCCTCTTCCCTGGCAAAATATTGTCCCCCTAACAAAAGACAAGCAATCTGATTTCTCCTCTTCCTCCCCGAGACAAGCCTATGAAAGTACCTTGTGTTGTTGTCACCATCCTTGATCCACCTCTCCCTTGATCTTTGTTTCCAATAAATATCTTCCTTAAGCAAACAGCCATCATACTGCTTCTACAATGCTTCTCTAGTCAACCTATCTGCTTCATCCATCAGTTGGGCTTCCTCTAGCTAGTCAATGGTATAAATCTGCAGAAGAATATCATAATCTTCTTAGAGGCACCCCAAGTCTTCAAAACCTGGATCAAATCCTTTAGCTTCCCAATAAGTGTACTCATGCAATTACATCTTGCTGAAATTGTCCCAAGCACTCCTGAGTCCTGACAACCTCCATAAAATCATCTTCCCTCAGCCAATGCTTCTCAAACTTGAACATCGCCTCTTCCTACCCCAGCTGGTCTTCAATAGAATGGACTTGTGGTCTGATGCAGGCCTAGGCAAACAAGAGATAGAAACATGCAAGAACCGTCCTCCCAATCAGCAGTGAAAAGGAATCTGTCAAGTCTGGAACATGATGAATTGGCTCTCATATTGGACCAGGTGAATTGGTCATTCACCAATCCCAAGTCAATGAGAGTTGCCTCCTCAAGAAAATCTTTAAAATCCTCAATCTCCATCTGGCAAGAGTAGATGCCCGACCTTTCCGACATGCTAATGACCATATTAAAGTCTCCGGCCACACACCAAGGTCTCCTAGCAGAAGAAAAATCCTCCAACAGTTTAAACCACAGCTCCTTTTTATCTTCCCAGTTTGGGGTCACTTCAGTGAAATCCTAAGAGAAGCCATCCCTCACTGACCTAAAATGAGTAGTGATTGCCCATCAACTAATCTTCCTGTCGACTTCCACCTCTTCCACTACAAAAGAATTTCATAATATCACAATGCCACCTGCCCTCCCTACCGAGTACCGACAGGGAAACCACCCCCTTCAGCAATCTCTCCTCCCAATCTCCCTAATCCACTCCTCCACTTCCCATTCACACTTTGTCTCTTGCAAGCAAAGTAAGTCCCCTTTACATCTCCTCACCAACTCCTTCACCTGCCTCCTCTTCTCCACTCCCCCAATTCCCCTAACATTCAAAGAGACTATCCTCATTGGGTACCATAGGATATCCCACCATCCTCCCCCCAAACTCCAAAGTACTCCACCTCTAGGCCTACCTCCAATACTTTTCCCATACTAGCTATTTCCCCCATTTTGTAGGACTTTTCTGTCATGGCCTCCCTAACTAAAGTGGCAAGCCATCTCTTTTGGATCAGAATAAGTGATCCTCTAATCCCCTTCTCTACTCCATTGTATAAGACTCATAACTTGTCCACCAGTTCCCTAAAATGCTCTTTTGTTTATCCTCTCTACCATTCCCATCAGTTCTCTACCCTCTTCCTTCCCTGGGATTCCTCCGCCATCAACGTCAACCACTGCCAGAGCCTTCACAGGAGCATGAATGTTATCTTACATCTATAACATTTCTTCTCTACTTAAGTCTTCCAGAAGAATATGTTGTGACCCCTCGTTCGCTCCTTTCAAAGGTGCGGTTTGCTGGCACCACAGAACAACAGTGCCAGATTGAGGAGAACAGCAGGGGAGATGTAACGGCCCCGACGCCCGAATCCCTGGCTCCCACCAAGGATCCGACCACCGGCACCGCCGCCCACGGGCCAGGAGACCCAGAAGGGCTAACGGATCGGTCTAACAAGATATGTAATAGAGATAAATAATAACAAACGCACTAAAATGTACAACAGGTGAAGGAAAAGAGTCCAACACTAAACACAAGTCTAGTACAGTCTCAAAGTAAGTAAAGTACAAGTGCAGAAAGTAAAGGGGAAAGACACCCTTAGGGGCATACCCCGAGGGTGAAGTACATAAACTAAAGGAACACTGCTCAAGGTAAACGCCATCTACTACGGCCCCATCTCCTCAGTCCGCCGCGGAGGGTGCTGCTATGAAGTCTCACCTGAAAGGAAGGGTATGAGCTTCACGAAGAAGCCCAGTAGGGACTACCAATATCCCACTGGTTCTAACAGCAGAATAGTTTTAAAGGTACAATAATTAAATAAACATTAAACTATCCTACCAACAAAGTCAAGTGCGGAAGCGTAAGAGCTACACGGTCAACGGTCTACACTAAACGTCGGGACCGGAAACCCGTGTAAAACAAGGCACCAGAAGGAAACCCAAGGCTGCAACGTAGACAGCAAGCCGACTGTCTGGACAAACACACTAGCTACAGAACACTACACTAGTCAACCAGTCAGGTGCGCCGCACGCCTTACCCTCGACTGACAGTCTATGTCTAACACCTCCCGTCGGAGTGAGACGTGGAACTCAAACAACCACAATGCCGTAGTCTGGCCGGACTACGGTCCCACGCCTGGCCCCTCTAAATGGTTTCGGAACCACGTAGAGTGAGGCGGTGAGAAGTAGGACTAGCTGGTCCGCACCGAAAGAGCACCACAACCACCTCGGCGACACAGACCCAGCTAAGAGAGCTCTACAAACGACTCTACGCCACTGTCCCCACCGTTTTCCCCTCTGCTACCAAAGTCCGTGACTCGAGCAAACCCGCCGCCCGAAGAACTCACTCTGATAGGCGCGCGAGGACCGGGGGTCCCAGGTAACGGTAACAGTCTGTCTCATGGACAAGCCCTCAAGTGCCTAGCACCAAGCGAAAGACTAGAGTAGCATTGTACTAGGAACAGCACAGGTGCCAAGAAATCAGAGTCGCAGCGGAAGGAAAACTCCGAGCAGGTCGCCAAGTCCCTTCTCTGTCTGAGAAGGCGACGCACAGGCTGTCGCCACCTGAAGGTGACACTATGTCTGTCGCGACCTGGACAAGAAAACGACAGAAAATCTGTCACGATCAGGTCGCGACAAGGACATTGTCGCGACCACCGACAGAGGCCCAGGTGATCGCCTGAGGCCTCCTACGAAGCACGGTACAAACCCGAGGAGAAGGCGACAGCCACCCTATCGCGACCATAACGCGACAGGGTGGGCCTCGCTTCCTCAAACCTAAAGGCGACATGTCGGGGTGTCGCGACCTAGGTCACGACATTGATTTGCACACCCGAGGGCATCCCTCTTGCATGGCAACAAACCACCCTTGTAATCACCCAATGCATGTTAAGGAGAAGATCTACTCTCAAGTAACTCACATGCAAGCATGGAACCCTCAACATGCACATCCCAAGCCAAGCATAAACCAAACACCACAAGATCCATACAATCATTCCACATGAAACATGGTGTACAATGCACAACCTAGCATGGTTTTCTAGGCTTGGAGGAAGGGTTTGGAGTCCTAACATGCTAGAACTAGAGGGAAAAGTATGGGATCCCTACCTCCAATAGAAGATCCACCCCAATGGGGCCTTCTCGTAGGCTTGCAACCCTTCTCCTTGTTCCAACCCCCACGGAGATGTCGTCCACGTGCCACAAACGTCCTCCTTCACGAACCGAGGTAGAGGGTCCACCACAAGAAGGAGCAAGCCACAGAGAAGAAGAAGAAGAAGTGAGAAAGAGAAGCATCAAAATCACAAAACCAACACAAGAACAAGCCATGCACTTACCTTCACAAGAAGAGAAGTCTTCACACAAGACACACAACCAAATCTCCTTAGTTCTCACCCTCTCAAACACCCTCAAACCCTCCCCACGGAGCAAACAACCCCCAGGAGCGTCGGAGAGGGGAAACACAGGCGAAGGGGTGAAGAAGAGGAGTGTTCTGTCGCCTAGGTCGTTTTATGCCTTGGTGATGAGAACATGACACCTTGCCCGTCGCATTCACTGAAGTGAACGCGACAACCAACTCGTCGTTATCCCATGGTCAAGGTCAAACTGACCAACGGAAACGCCACGTGTCAACCTCGCAGGGTTGACAGCAGATCGCGACGCCTGCCCCGTCGCCTTCCCACTGTCAGAAGTTGACACCCGTCTCAACAAGCCCGACAGCAAGACGACAAAAGTGCATGCTGCAGTCAGAGGGTGAACGTGACAGCATGCCCGTCGCGTTCCTAACCAGAACGCGACGACCATCCTGTCGCCTTCAGAAGGCGACAACCCAAGTGTCGTGACCTTCAATAGAAGGTAGCTGACCATGGGAAAGGAGGGATGTTACAGAAGAAGCCCCCGAGAATATTCCCCTCCTCTGGTTGATGGAGACCCTCCCGAGTCTCCTTTCCCTATAGGGTAACCCGAATTCTGACCCGCTAACCCACGAGACAAGCTCGGAAGGGTAGGAAGGGAAA
This sequence comes from Colocasia esculenta, assembly GCA_014218235.1. Classification (NCBI taxonomy): domain Eukaryota; kingdom Viridiplantae; phylum Streptophyta; class Magnoliopsida; order Alismatales; family Araceae; genus Colocasia; species Colocasia esculenta. Next base: position 208,598 of record JACBKR010000010.1, on the reverse strand, counting down.
GTCCGAGGAGACTAAATATAAGAAGATACACACCATGCAAAGCTGTAAAATTCCACTATAGACAAGATATATATACAACTCAGAGTCTGAGCAAAGTACAGAGTACAGAAGTACAACAAAAAGGTACTACTCTTTTTTTTTTGCTCTCTCTTCTTCTCTCTCTCTCTACCAAACCTTGAACCCTCGACCATATGATGGTGAGCCACGACACCTCACCAACTGGGCTACGAGGAGGTCGGTGAAAAAAAAAAAAAAAAGGTACTACTCACTGCAGCTAAGGAGCACCAACACCGGAGTGGCTAGACTCGCCTGGAACGGGAGTCGACGAAGACCCACCTGAAAGGGAAGGGAGTGAGTCTCAAGAAAGAGACCCAGTAGGGAAAAGTAACCCCACCGGCCACTGAACTAAAGTGCGGAAAGTAAAAACTGAAAGTAAGTACACGTCGCACCACACACAAAACTGTAAACCACGCGGCTCAGTAACACACACTCACACACACAGCAAGTAGGACTCAGCTAGGGTCTGTGGCTCGGCGTCCCGTCACCACAGAGGCTCTCAACCCTAGCCACGTGTGCACACTACAGACGCTCTCTCTCGCGTCTGGTCCACGACCGGTTTTTCCCCTACGCTTGACCCTAGCGGTAGAGAAGGGGCTCCACGGAGACCGGCTCAAAACCACCAAAAGGAGTACGCACAGGACAGAGTCGCACTCGATGTCCCGGCTCACTAGCAGAGGACAACCACACACTAGTCGTCTAGACGGAGTCGCACCCACGCCTAGGTAACACAACAGAAACGGGTACACGGTAACGCAACGCGCGTACAACAGACGGAACACACTCAACGTCTGAAACCCCGTACAGTAAGTAAACACCTCGTGCTACAACAACTACTCAAATGCACAGGCGGAGTCACACTCTAAGCCTGGCCCACATGTGCTATTAGGGCGGACATCACATGTCAATCGCCTCTAATCACACAACTTAAGTCTGCTGGGACACAGGGGATTAACGGCCTGATCGATTGCCGCCAATATAAGGTAAACGACACTCCCCATGTCGTTTATCCTGACTAAACGGCAATCGACCTTGTCGTTTAAATCACCCCTGAAGATCTCAACGTCCAGGGATGTGGACGTTTAGGTCTTCAGTCCCCCAACCCAGAACTGAACCGAATCAGTCCCAAAGGGCAGAACCACTCAACCAGACTCCGACTGATGGAGGGAAACACTTCCTCTCATCAATCTACACTACCAGAACATCTAAACTAAACATTCTAACACGTAGATTGTCCAATTTACCCAAAATCCCGGCATGATACAACCCAACCCTAAACCATGATTTGCACCCCAATTCACTTAATTGGACATGCTGGTTTGATGGGGAAGGTCATAGGGGTTAAGTCCCTACCTCAGAAAGCCTTAAGAATCCCCAACAGCCACTAATCGCGCCGGATTCTCCCGAAGACTCCGAGCGAATCACACCAACACCACGCGTTTCTCGCCCGATCTAGCAACGCCACACGATCCAGGGCCTTCCCACGAGCTCAAATCACCCAACAGAAGCTGCAGGAATCAAGAAAGGCAAAGGTGGAAGAAGGGAGAGGAAGGAGAAGAAGAAGCTCTGCTCTCGGGCTGCCCTATTTCAACAGGACTGGTTAGTCGACATCCACATCACTGGTCGCCTACTGAACCGCCTGCAGACTGACGTCCATATCACATGTCGTTGAGTTCAATATCAGACGTCCACATCACTGGACGCTGACTCAGACTCAACGGCAAGCCCTGGCCGTCAACCACACAGAACCACTACAGACCCAATAAGGATCCAATAAGAACCCGAGACCAGCCTTACCCTAACTTCCTTCTAGCATAAGAGGTTGTTGAAGAACTGCAAGATCTACAACCAATGCTTGTATCGAGGTACTGGAAGGTCGTGAACTTTCAAGAGAGGTCCCCCCCTGCTGTCTGAAACCAATGGGTATGTTGGCATAGAGGCCTCAATCTACCAGGCCTCAATCGCCAATCTCTCTAGAGTAACGGTTACTAGAGGGGCAAGAGGTCCGCATGCACTGGGTTCCCCTAAATATGAACCGTGGAAGAGAACTTCCTACTTAAGTCTTCTCTCCCTCTATCAGCAACAAAAAGCCCCTCCCCTTTGCAACCACGGACCTCTTAGAGCCCCTATTCCGACACTGGAGATGACCCAAACTCCGCAAGCAAGAGCGAGGAAGACGCCTCGTATCGGGTCTATCGGACCCGATACGATCGAGGCGAGCAGATTCCGCCCACTTAAAGTTGAGCTGCCCAATTGATGAGTCGGTTCGTGGACACCAACTCGACCACCGCCCAGATCATCTTGCTTCGCCACATTACCAAGTCCTGACCGGGTAATCGGCCCACCAATCAACGAAGACCCAATCCCCGATCCGGATCTCCCATTAGAGTTCGAAATTCGAACTCCTACGCCGCTATCTTCTACCTCTAGCTGACCTCCCTAAAACCATAATCCCTAGCCCCGTTTGCCATCGATCAACCAGACCCAGACCACAAATTGATCTCTACCTATGTTAGTCGTGATGATGACTGGGATGGCTGTCGGCGACATGACTTACACTTCATTCTTCACTTTAGTTCGGGAACCCAAGGGGAAGAACACAAGGTGACCTCTAATCTTCCTACTGAAAGAGCGGACCAAGAAGACCAAACCTTACTCATCGTAGAGCATGAATGGCACCCCTCCAGAGCCACTTGAACCTTCTGGTTACTAGGACAAGGGAAGGCACCTTACCTTTTTCCACTTTCCTATCTGACTTAATGCATCCTCTACCACAATAACCCCCGCAGCCACCAAATCTTCCACCTTTTGTTCCTCCTCACCCATCAGTAGAAAGGTGTTGGTTGACTCGGAACGCTTCCCAACTCGCCCCAAACAGGTGATTCACTCTATTTGTGATGCTAGCCGCCTCCACTATGCCCTGAACGACTGTTGCACATAGCCTTCACAAGATCTAGCCTGATTTTCTGGCTATCCAATCCGATAGGAACTCTCCCACATCGACCCACCACTTACACCCTGTGCTGAGCTTCAACCCCTTCACCGGTCTCCTCACGATCTCAACGAAACTTCTAGTCCAATTCTTTGGGGCAGAAAACGCAAGGCCATGAGCATTACATGTGCGGCTCAAGTGACTCTGCCTCCCACATCAAAAACAGGTGGGAGGAAGGCCGAAAACCCCAGGGAGTTGCCAACAAGGTCCATCCTTCCCCATGGGGACTCGAAGAGCTCCGAAGAGCCAAGCCATGAGGAGTAAATGGTCCTATGACACTCACGGGTGGACGTCGGGGCGGGGAGTCCTCTCCGGTGGCGGCTAGCCAAGACCCGCCGCCCGCAGGCGACGAGAAGCCCCAACAATGCCTAAGGCTCCTTTCCTCATAGGCTTTATCTCTAGAAAAGTCTAGCGAGAGAAGGGGCATAAAACAATGGGCAATCTGATCATGGTTATATACAAAGCTAACAATAGTAACCAAGGTCATGGTTTGCTGGAGCGGCGATTCGCACCGAATTGGGTTCGCCCTGATTAGGTCCGACTCGCATAGAATCGATCCGATTAACATAGGATTATTATATATATATATATTTAATATAACACATATAATATATGCATATATATAGATATGTGTATATTATCCATGGGAAACACGGTTTCTTCTTCATACTTATTTACCTTCTTCATACTTATTTACCTAAATATTATTTAAGTAAATGTTAGTATAAGATATTACATGTAAATAAGGAAGTACCCCCCCCCCCCTCATATGAATCCAATAAAAATATCAAACATATCATATCTCTTACCAATAAAAACTCAACTCTCTCATCGAAGAACAAAATCACGATTTCGGTAATTTTATCGAAATGCTAACTTTCTAATCTCTCATAATTTGGCCTATCTAAAATTTTGATAATTCAAATAAATCATATGAAATACTAAAAATTCAAGGTCCGGTAAGAAAAGTCAAACATGCATGTGACTTCTCCAAGGGAGCCTAGGAGAGTGGCTCCCTTGGAGAAGTCACATATACGTTTGACTTTTATTTAAATTATGAAATTTTTAGATAAACCAAATTATGAGGGATTTGAAAGGCGTTGTTTTGATGAAATCATCAAAATCGCGATTTTCTCTTGGATGGGAGAGTTGACTTTTTTATTAGTAAGAGATATGTTTTTTTTATATTTTTATTAGATTCAAATGGAGGGTGCTTCCTTATTTACATGTAATATCTTAAATAAATGGAAATACAAATACTAACATTTGCTTAAATGATGTTTAGATAAATAAGATATTGTACGCGAATATATGATTGTAAGATTCATAAACATATTAATTATGTTTATAATTTATACATTACTATCATTATGTCATACACTTTATTTTCAGATATTTCAGTTAATAAATGCAATCCTTATGTTTTTTCATATTTTTTCTGTTCTTTACCAATTTTTATAGGGGGTCGATCCGGCCACCCCTGCCTCATCTGGGATCAGCCGGTCTCGGATCGGGATCGGCGGCCGATCCGATCAGTTTTTGGCTGGTCGATCCGGCTATGATCCCCTTGTTCTTGAACCTTGGTAGTAACCAATCATAAGTTTTTTTTTTTGGAATATAAGTAACCAATCATAAACAATTAGAACCTGAAATCTGAAAACTGATTTTGCCAAAGAACAATTGTGGACTTATTACAAATCAATGCATAAAATTGAATAATTGAAAAAAATAGGAAAATGGAACTTTTCCTAAAAGCAGATTATCTGAATTCTTTTTCTTGTTACAGAATCGTTAAACATCCAAATATATATGATAGACCAACTTCATTCAGTAGTAGTATGAACTATGAAGATACTGCATCATAATTAATGCAGTAGAAGAAAGTAGGTCTAAAAAAAATAGGAAATGGCACCAGTTGGTTGCATTAAAGTTGGGGAGGGGGTTAGGGTGGAATAAAAGTACAGCCAAGAAATTATCGTGAATTGATAAAGAAGGAAAATTTGCATCAGAACTCTTGGAAAGGAAATCCATCAAGAGACACCACTTGTTCATTGGCAAGCTAGACCATTTCAGTCCATCCTAGACATGGCACGGTATGGCCCTGAGACAGTCCATGTTGCTCCCCACCCTCCTATAATATACCACACTGCCAATATGGAAACCATGGTTACAGCTAACTTTTGAGGGACATAATCTGCATGTACATCTTTACCTATGCTATCCAAAAGCTGCTTTGGTGCAATTCTTTTTTTGGAGTACGGTGATGAATGATGCAATGTAATACCATATTTACCACACATATCGTGAAGCTCTTGGGAAACGAACTGAGGACCATTATAGGTGACAATGTCCCTCGGAGCGCCAAACCTCGCCAGGATATTGCGCTTGATGAATTTGACTACAGTTGAAACTTTGATCTCTACAAATGCCTCTAATTCAACCCACTTTGTAAAGTACTCTGTCACCATCAGAATAAATGGCTTCTTCTTGATCTTCCCCGTGTGGTCTTCAAGAGGACACAAGTACATCGAATGCCCACAAGGCGAAGGGCCATGGAGCGACGAGGGGGTAAAGGGCAGAAGCATGGATTTTGTTGGCATGGATATGACATGAGACAACGATGGACAAACTGAATGCAAAATTCTTCAAGGTCAATAATAGTGCCTGAGAAGTCTCTGAGCAAGCGAGTGACCATTCATGTGGCCTCCTCACTCACTAGAGTGGCAGCTTCTATGACCTTACGAGCTTCAGAATCATCAAGACAACGAAGATAAATGCCACTAAGGGACCTTCTGTGCAAGATTCCGCCGATGATCCTGAAACGGGTGATTCCTGGTTCCATTTAGAGTAGAAAAGTTAATGGTTAGCCTACACCAATTTAAATCATAATGTCCAGTCCTTTTTCACCCAAAATTAATTTCCAACCTAAAATGTATGGAAATCATTGGTAATGGGCCTTTGGTTATATACCAGAAATATGCTCCTTACTTAATGGATATTAGATGACTTAACATTCCTTTTAATCTGAAGTCTTTAAAAAAAAAATTTAGGGTAGATGGGAGTAGATCCGACGCCTGGCAGGATTGATCCGGGGCAAGAATCTTGGAAGAACTCATGAAGAATAAAATCAAAAGAAAAAAAATGCATGAGACCTGTATCAACCCTATGATTCTTTTCAGTTCCACCCATATGAAATCCAACAACAATAATAACATCTGACGGCAACCCCCACCCTTCTCCATTCACACCGTCAAGCACAAAAGGATCTTCTCAGCTGCCTCTGACACCGCAGCACGGTCGGGCTTCCTGCTGCTCCAGCAGCACCCGTCCATGTTGCCCCGACGTTGCTCTCGGTGGTGCTGTGCTCTTAGTCGCTGCTGTGGCCGCTGGAGGTGGGGAGCTTGTAGTACATGTGCACCATGTGCGGGCGCCGGGCAGTGCGAGTGGAAGCGTGTCACTATCCGCACACCCATGTCCAACATCACTGTATACTTCCCCATGGCTGCCACCCTCCCCTCTCCTTCCACCCTACTCTCTCTCTCTTCTCTTTTTCACAGAGAGTAAAAGAAATAAAATAAAATAGATTGGCTTTTGAACGGTGGAGGAAAGGAGGAAGAGAGGCCGCCGGAGAGCTCCGACCCACCTAGAAGACATCCCAGATGAGGAGGCCATCCAAGGCCAGCACTGCACATGGAAGGCAGAAGCGGCCGATCCGGATTGGGATTGGCCGCTTCTGGATCAAATCGGCCATGACCGATCCGATCTTGGAGGGTAACACCCTCACTTAGTCAAAATCCCCGCTAAATCAGCCAAAATCGGGCCAAATTGGCCCAGATCGTTCTGGATCGGCCGATTCTGCCACAACTTTTTTATTATTATTATTATATATATATATATTAATAGATGTGTTAAACGTATATTAATTCACAGTTCACAAATCATGTATAAATACATGCATTATTGCAATAACTATATGCACATATATATGTGCTTGTTATTATATTTACATTAATATATGATTGTATGTAATTAACACACACGTTAATATATGATTGGTATACATATTAATTATTTTTATACATTAATATATGTACATTAACTATGTATATATGTGCTTTACATTAATATATTTACCTTAGAATATGATTGTATGTACATTAACACACACACACACACACATATTATATGAGTGATATACATATGAACTATGTTTATACATTAATATATGATTGTATGATTGATATACATATTAATTATGTTTATACATTAATATGATATGTATATATATGTGCATATTGTTATTACATTTACGCTAATAAATGATGCTATGTACATAATACATTAAGTCATTAACACACACAAACACATTAGTATATGATTGAATATACATATTAATTATATTAACACATTAATATATGATTATATGATTGATATAGATATTAATTATGTTTATACATTAATATGATATGTATATATGTGCATATTCTTATTATATTTACATTAATAAATGATTCAGTGTGCATTAAGTCATAATAGTCATTAACACACACAAACACATTAAAAGATGATTGATAAATATACTAATTATGTTCATACATTAGTATATGTACATTAATATATGCAAATATTAAAGAGATATTTTCTCCTTATTTTTAAGGGTTTTCTAACTTTCCTGATTTTTTTCAAATAAAACTATTTTTTTAATCTGGCCAATCCTAGATCGGCTAGAATTGCCGAGGATCGGCTGGATCGCCGATCCAATCCCAATCCAGATCGGGATCAGCCCAAGCCAATCCAGACCCCCAATCCGATCCTGCCTTCCCTAGCGCTGCAAGTTTTGATGAGGAGCTCAGTGGAGATGGGTTGGTATTTGAGAAGTTTATCTACATTTTCATCCAAAATAAAACTATCTATATCCATATTCTTTTCCTTCTAATAATGGCCACCAAAAGGCTTACGGAAAGAGAACCATTCCAAGCATTTAATCAGTTTCAAGTTCTCTCTGTTAAGAGTCCGGAGCCTGAATAACCTCATATCCAGTGCATCATCTTATAAGCAGCCAGTAGAAGCAAACTAAAGGAGAAATGGCCCTCAAAAAGAAGGAAAAAAAAAGGTGTGGGGGGGAACAATCACCTGTAGATCCTCTTGCATTTTGAAGGACTGCAAAAAGCTGCTTTCTTCCTTCCCTCGTGTACGCAGCCCTGTTTTTCAAGTTGTCTCCACTAGCCATATCCTGTTAAAAAGGAAGAATGTGTTAGTAAGACCAAAAGACACCATGCAACTTGCAAAGGTGGTTACAACTGAAGCTTCACTTAACAGCAAAAAGGAGTGCCACTAAATTCAACTTTTGATGAACAGCTAAGCTTCTGATTCGTGGTAAAGGATAGACAGCCTCTCCACCTCCAAAAGATAAGATCTGGGTAACATCAATTAATTCAACAGCTGCAAAACAAAATTAAAAGCTCATTTAACACATGAAATCAAATAAAAAGATCAAATGAAGAACATAAGCAACAAAATCAATGTATTGTTGCACTAATGACAATAGTTAGCTGCTCTATTCTGGGCAAGGCAATGGGCATAATAGCGAACCACAGAAATGCAAACAAGTACATGAAACTGAAAGGCAAAATGAAACAATCTTCAGAAGATATTTTTTCTAATACAATGCTGCAATCATTACATAAAATGAACTAAATGCATGAAAAAAAAACCATACAAAGACTGAATAAATGTCCTTTTAAAGATTAGATATTGAATGCAAAAAGAATGAGTTAGATGTGTGGCACAAAGGATGTACCAAAAAAATGAGCATCTGAACAGAACCCTACTTAAGGTAAAGAATCAAGCAAAACAGCTTTCATAAAAGATACAAAAGATAGTGAGGTGAAATGGTAAACAAATTCTCAAAAAAATTAGTGTCACCAATCAATGTTGATTCAGTTAGATGCCCTTACAGCTGCAAACATTCCTAATTAGACGGTTATTAATTTATTATGGATTTCAGCATATCCTACAATATAAGTATGCCTTTGTAAACTGCAACTCTCTCTTGTTCTTTCCTTTAAATAAGCTGGAAAATTTCTATGAATGCGCCTTTCCTAGTGTTAGCAAATATCGGATGCTGCATTTGGGAACCCTTGGGAAGTCCTTCCAAAAGACTTCTCCTCCTTAAAGAACTACAAAATTAGGGTGCATTTAGAAACCTTGAGATTTTATCTTCTACTACACGGAGGAAAAAGCTCACTTTGGAGAGGAGGAATTTTCTCCATCCACCGGAAGAAAGTTTTCCTCCCCGTCTCAGGAGAAAAAAAAGGAAATTAGAAAGGACACTTCCCTCCCTGCACATGACCAATCACGGAAGGTCTTTTCCTCCACCCAGGATAACGATAGCAACTGCCTCTTTCTTCTTTTCACCATCTTTTTATTTCTTCTTTTTTTTAGGGTTTATAAAGAAGCATGGTTTTACCATCGCATAACAAAAGTACCTATTTTATGACTCCCATTAATATGACTTCAAAGGTTTACACATACCAAAATTTAAGAAAGTTACATGTTTATGCATATACTAAGGTTAACTTTTTGTGTACGCTCAAAATGTTTGATAATTTGCTTCATTTTATGTTTAAAATATGTTCCAACGGAAACATCCAATTCCAAGATAACCAGAATGGGTATATTCTGGACAAATTATTAGAAGGTACTTCAAATGATCATTTCCTTTTTGTGCTTCCAAGCTCCCTTTTACATTTAATAGAACAACTTTGATCTATTACTTCACATAAAGCTCCCCAATGCAGCCAGAGTTCTATTCACAGTACACAACAGAATAGAAACATGACTCCTGCTGGACATTGTCTCCAATTCGTCCTTACTTTGAGACATGTCATGGATGCATAATATTTATTCTTTAGAAAAAATAGCATTTTTTCACAAGGTTCTAAAAAAATGATAAGAAGAAAAATTGCTTAAGTATTTTCACAATTGTTAAGTGAAAAGAATAGACCTGCATGTTCAAAAAAATTTGCTTGCATTGGCTGCTTATTTGGATTTGTTACAACACGGGTTTTCCAAACTTGAAGTGCCCCATCCCTTGACACCGTGACAAGAAATCGTAGCACTGGCACCCAAGAGATCGATGTTATTGGATGGGAACCAACCTGAGTACTGAAATTCACACCACAAAGCAATGCTTTTTGATTCAGACCACAAAGCAATATGGTTACAAAACAAGACATGGCACATGGGCAAAAAGAGAATGAAAAGCAGTCCAACCAGTAGATATCAGAAAGAATACAAAAGGAAAAAGGACCAGCAAATATCAAATAATTATTCAGAATTAAACAATGAGTCAAGAGCAATAAGTAGCATCTTGTCAAATGAAGCTAGATCAAATAACAATGGGGTAAAGTTAGCAGCAAACTACAGTTTCCAACCTTTTATTGGAAGGTAACCAGGGGAACTAATTAAATTCATTTGAAAGTAGAAGCAAAGTGAAATACAAAGCATAATGAAAAGGGTCAAAAGAGGAGGAAAAAAAACAAACAGAAACACGGAAATGAAAGGACTTCCCTCCAACCAAGTTCCTCCAGTCCAGTAGCTTAGTCATCCCTGGAAAAGCACTATCAATGCCAATTGAACACATGCCACTCGACAGCCCAGCAAACTATAGTTTCCAACCTTTTAACCTTGTTATTCAAAAAACTTGGTTGTTTAAATAAAAATTTAAATGATAGCCAGAATAAGTGTCAAGATTTCAGGCTTTTCATCCGCAGTAGCAACATAGTTTGATTTATTCTTAACCATGCAACAATGCATAAGTGTGGAGATACCATCCCAAGATAGTGGTAGATACTTACATCTCTTAGAATGACCCTACTATGTAAACCAGTGCATAAACAGCCCGCAGCTAATTGCCATCAAAAAACATATTAATGGCATAGGATGGACCGATGGAGGGCATTTCTGCAATTAAAACTATGTAGGTGGGGTAAATGGTACTTGGTAGTTAAGACATTGGTAGTATGTTTAACCATGGTTTGGCGCGCCGGATCGAGCCGGGCCGATCCCATTCGCAGCGCAGGAAACCGCAGGCCCCTTTGTCCCCCCCCCCCCCCGTTTGCAGGTTTTTTGAAGAGAAAATCCTAGATTTAGGTGCAAATCCACAGGAGGAGGCTTCCTAAGTGAATTTGTGTCCATTTGGAGGTGGATTTGGAAGCTTTGAAGCCATGTTCTTCAAGTTTTTTGAAGGTTCTACAGGGCTTTCAAGGAAAGCAACCTTATTTCTTCATTTTTCTGTTCTTTTCTTGGTGTATGGGTTAGATCTTGTTAGGAAATGATGTTGCAAGGGATTGGTGTTCACTTGCAACCATTTCTCATCAAGATCTACAAGGTTTTCATGTAGATTTGATGATTTTCCCTAAAATATAATTTTCTGAAAAACAATTTAAAAAATCTTAAAAAAAATTTGAACAATCAAAAAATGATAGGAAGGTGTTCTATAAGTTCTATATCATGGTTAGAACTTGATTTTATAAGAAGTTTAGGTATAATTAATTAATGTTCATAAATAATTAATAATTATATTAAAAATCTTAAAAAGTGTAAACAACCAAAAATTGATAGAAATATGTTGTATAACTTGTACATCATGATTAGAAGTTGATTACATAAGAAGTTGAGCAATAATTAATTTATATTCTTACATTAATAAGAAGTATTTTAAAATAAAATGTTAATAAAATGTGAAATTACAGAAAATATATATGCATGTGTGAATGGATTTCTGTGATCATGTGTTCATGTATATTAAAAAAATATCATATAACAATTAAGAAGTAAGAATACTTTCTTTTAGTGTTCAAATTCTGAAATTTAATTTACTGTTAATTTATTATTTATTTTTTGTCATTGTAGATGGCACCGAAAAGAGGTTCTGATGATATTAGGTGGCAGCATGGCATCATGTTGGAGAATAGGCACAACTTTAAGTGCAATTATTGTGGTTTTGTGGGACAAGGAGGTGGGGTCTCCCGTTTGAAGAAGCACCTTGCTGGTGGTCGACTAGCAGGGTACCATGACGTGCAGGGGTGTAAATCGGTGCCAAAAGAAGTCAAGAAGGCTATGATTGAACACATTAAGCAAGTTCGAACTGAGACAGCAAGAAAGAAGGTAGATAAGGAGATAGCAGAGAGGATTATATCAGGAAGGCAAAGAGATGAAGATGATGATGATGAAGTTCAAATGTATGCAGAATATGTTCCTGATCCTGATGTGCAGGAAAGGCTAGCCAGAGCACATAGCAGGGCTGAGGCATGGGAAACTGATCAAAGGGCAGGGCACAGAATGAGTTTTCATGGAGCTCAGCATGAGGTTGGCAGTGGCAGTGGCTCAGCGGTAGGTGGCAGTGGCTTCCGTCGATTTTCAAATGTGAGAGATTATTTCACTCGACCCCCTCCCACACAAGTACCAGAAGAAGGCAAGCATAGCAAGAGACCCACAGGTGTGCAAATTGAGGATGTGGACCCTTATGTGTATCCTAGGGAGCATGGCAAGCAGACTAGGATTGATGATTCATACAACCAGCAGGGGCCGAAATACAAGGTGGGGAGAGCAATTGCAAAGTGGTGGCACCATACAGGGTTACCATTTAATGCAGCGAACAGTCCCTATTATAAAACTGCAATACAGGAGGTTCAACGTGGAGGTCTACATGTGCAGCCTCCTACAGCTAGGGACTTGGCAGGGAAATATCTGCAGGAGGAAGTTGATGAGATAAAGTCTTACATAGACGGATTTAAGAAGAAATGGGAGAAGTATGGTGTCACCATCATGTGTGATGGTTGGTCAGGCATCACCAGGAGCAGCCTCATCAACTTCCTAGTGTATTGTGATAGACAAATCTTCTATCACAAATCAGTTGACGCATCCGAGCATGTACACAACTATGAATACATTTTGGGTTTGATGCGAGAGGTGGTTGGGGAGATTGGGGAGCAATATATTGTGCAGGTGGTCACGGATAATGGAGCTGCGTACAAGAAAGCAGGGGAGGAGTTGATGAATATCTATCTTAATCTATACTGGACCCCATGTGCTGCCCACTGTGTTGATTTAATGCTTAAAGAAATTGGGACACTGCAACCTGTGAAAATGGTGGTGGATGCAGGACAGAAGATAACACGTTTCATCTACAATCATCATCTGGTGTTAGCGTGGATGAGAGAGTCCACTGGTAGAGAGTTGTTGAGGCCGGCTGTCACCCACTTTGCAACAAATTTTGTGGCACTACAGAGTCTACTGAAGCACAAGGATGGATTGAAACGCATGTTCAGGGGTGATAAATGGTTGCAGAGTAATTTTGTTAGTACATCTGATGGAAAGGAGGTGGAAGGCATTGTCAACAGCTCCAATTTTTGGGAGGTGGATCTTCTTGCGGACATACAAGTAGAGCATGTGACGCATACTGCAGGTGGGAGAGTCATTTCTTTCTTTCATCTTACATATTTTATCAGTTGCATTTATGCTAACTTCCTAATGTATAATGTTGGGGGTTATTGCAGGTAGAGGAGGAGGTAATGATGATGATGATTTTGATAGGTTGATGGAAGGCCTCCCCCACACACAATCTAGAAGGAGAGGCTTATCTACCCAGGATGCGCCTCCCTCACAATCTACAAGGGCTCCGACATCATCACAATTGAGAAGAGGGAAACAAATAGCTCTAGAATCCCGCCAGAAAAAAACTGGTGCAACAGAATCGAGGCCAAGTAAAGGAGTTGTTATACGAGAGCCACCTCCCGCCCCAGCACAAAAAAAGAAGGGTTGGTTTTCTGGTTGAGGATCCAAGAAAGGCAAGAAAGGTGCTACCGTTGTTGAAGATCCACTTGACATTGCCGATGCAGAGACTTTGGATCCAAATGCAGATGATGAGACACCGTCTCCGTTGGATTCACCCCGATTGCCCAATAGCGCCTCCCATGATTCGATGACTACTGGTAGGCCATCATTTTGTATTAAAAATTACCTCAAAATGTATTTGTAATTTTGTATTTGTTCTAAATAATGTTCAAATGATATTGCCTTTGCAGGTGGTTCTTCAGATGCTGGTGGTGACGGTGGTGAGGGTGGTGAGGGAGGAGGAGGTGAGGGTGGTGAGGGAGGAGGAGGTGGCATGGCATTCACAGAGGAGCAATTTTTTCGGGGTGCAACACAAGATAGCAGTCATGGTGCCCCACTTCGGTACAATAGAAGGCAAAGGTTTCCACCTGGCAGTCAAGGAAGAGGTGAACCAGTGGATTCCCATAGTTATGACACTATGTTATCGGACTTTGAGAGGATGAGTACACATGAGTCTGCTGGATCCTATAGCGGTCATAGCTACCAGCCCGACTCCACTAGCACAAACTACTCTAGTGGGTACGGACCGTACAGTGGATACACTGCCACAGCAGGCTACTTTGGTCCATCTCCATATATGTATCCTCCTCCTACATATTCTATTCCTATTCCAGTCCAAGTTTTTGAGGCTGAGGAGGATGTACAGATGGCACAACTGGGGGTAGTCCGTCCCGGCTGTCAAGTGTGGGACCATTATCTCAGTCAGTTTCGGCAGAGATACCATACTATGATGACATGGGATGAGTTTCGTGGTTTTGTGTCAAGAACGAAAGGTCATCATCTTATTGGGGAGCTCCTCAGTCCGAATCCATGCCTAGCCAATCCCAATGGAATGCATATGATCCATATCAACAAGGGCATTGGGGATATTAGAGTAAGTCATTGTATTTTTATTGGAATTTAGAGTTTGATAGTTGTATTGACTTTGTGCAATGTAAATATCTTTCAATTAATGAGTTTCAATTTGTTTTCACTCTTCTAATGCTTTATTTCATTGAAAATAAATGTTTTTATACCAATTACATGATATAAATCTCATGGAATATGATGAAACATATGTACAAGAGGCCTAAAACCACACAATCATTCAAAAAAAGGCCAGATTCAAGGGAATCGGCCATAAAATGGGTCATAAATAAGGGTTCTGGCCGAATCCAAGTGGATCGAACCGAATCGGTTCGATCAGCCCGAATCGGATCGGATCAGGAAAAACCCGATCCGGTCCGAATCGGGGATGCACCAAACCTTGTGTTTAACTTTAGATATTAACTAAAATTATGCCATATTTCTACAAAGGACAAACTATAGCATATGATCAAAGGGGCACTTTTTTAATATATGTTTGCATAGTGAGGATATATTATATCTGAGAGTGGTATTTCTTTGCAATTATAAAAAAAACTTGCATAAATCAGATAGCAAAAACCAAATAGTTTAGGAACAGCAATACAAACCAACTAAGCTAAATACATTGATCTTATTAAGTGAATTGCATTGAGAGAAGCATGCCATCAATGTTTAGAAGTTTTATTGCAGAACAACCAATATCACAAAAGTCAGAACTATTAGATGTCAGATACCAAATTATGTCCCAAACAAATTCAAAAACCAAAACCCGAGAGTTACTTCTTATGATTCAAAAGTTGTCCAGGCATGCTCCTTCGCCTGGCATCCATGTAGGCTTGTGGAACGCGAAATTTTTCTTTCATACCTTCCTCCCCTGAGAAGGAGGGTAGGGTTTTTAGATTTCGACGTAATGCGGACGCATGTACATCTTGTGCGTGGGAGTGCCAGACTGTTTACAATAAACAGATAAAGATTTTTTATTTATGAGGTGCATTGGGTATAAACCCTGAGCCCTCGAATATTTTATATTTTTTCTGTGCACGTCCGTTTATCAGGCGATTAGGGTGGTCGTGTACTGCACCGTTCCCCAGCGACCGAAGTCGGTGTTTCATTTACATCAGGTGAAAACCCGAATACCTTCGATACGATACATTTATTAAAAGATCTTTTTGCCGAAATTTAAGGAATTTAGACGACAATTAAAATTCCACAAATGTCCTCAAATTTTTTATATTTATGACATTTACATATATGTCCTCAATGGGGTATTTATGCCTCCATTGGGCGTTTACATAAACATGCCTTCACACGTGTTATTTTAAAACACGGAATGACTTATTTACAAAATTCCGGGTCTTATATATTGACCTGCGGTGTCTTCGTCTTCTTACGTCACAAAGCACGGACGAAGCTTGGAGGGGCCCGGTGCACAGACAACGAACGGAGCTTGGAGAAAGGTATCTCTCTCCCCCAAGTACAAACAGTGTAGGAAAAAGTCCTCCGGAAGAGCTCTCCAAAAGTCCTTGGAGAATCCGAAAGGTCGGGTCCTTTTTCTTCAGGCCCTACCCCTCTATTTATAGGGGTTTTAGGGGCCGTTGGGAGGGGTCCAGTGGCCCCTTGGGGCTGGCGCGCAAATCCCCCCACTGGGGGGGTGCCTGTGGGCCGGCCATGGCTGGCGGACCACCCCGCAGGGGGTGGCCGCGCGCGCGGCACCCGCTGGGGGTAGCCGCAGTGCGCACCCCCGCAGGGGGTGGCCGTTGGCGCCGAAAAACCTCCGCAGGGGGTGGCCTACTCAAGACCACCCCGCGGGGGGTGCCCGGGGGCCATACAGGCTATAAAGGTGGGCCCCCGGAGTCTTCCTCAGCCCATTTGACCGTTGTTGACGCGCGTTTGAAGCCCATTTGAAGTCGTTTGTCGTGCATTTACAGTCGTACGACGTGCGTTTGTCCCCGTTTTCGGACGTCGAGGCTATTTTGCCCGCCCGAGCACGTACATGCCGTGCGCAACTTTAGACGCACTCCGGGACGTCGACTTTTGCCCGCCAGAGGGTATATGTTCCACCCTAACAGATCTTTCAAACGTCATTTTTAATATATCACCCAAATTAAATCGGATTAAAATACGGACTCGAACCCGTTTATCTCAGGTATTCGAGTGGGGAGATCAGGGTTTTTTTCCCTAAAGCTCCGCATTGTTCCAGGCGGATTTATCGCCCGGGCTTTGTTTAAATCCTGGTATTTTCCGAGTTCAACAAGGCTCCAGCACAAAAGGCACCAACACAGGAGACTTGATGTTGTAAGCACCAGTCAGGCTAAGTCACATGCAGTTTTGCATTGTCCCAGCAAGGACCTGCCAATTTTCTCAATAGGGATCTTTTAAGTCAAATAAGTATTGGTCTATAGCATGTCAAGAACCTACCTAATGTCCATTGTCCTCATGGAAAAATGGATCGGCGGCCCAGGGATCAGCGTAGACTGATCCTGATCCGATCTGGATCAGATCAGCCGATTTGGCCAATCTGCTGGAAGTCTGGCTGATCCAGGATCAGCCAGATTAAAAATGGCTTTGTTTGAAACAAGGGGGGAAATCAGGAAAAAATTCAGAAAATCAGAAAAAGCCAGGGGAAAATGTCTTTAATGTTTACATATATATTTATGATATAACCTCATAAATTTTCCCATTAATATATATACATATACAATATATATATATATGTGTGTCAGTGTGTGTGTGTGTTAATGTACAAAACAATCATATATTAATGTCAATATAATAATAATATGCATATATATAGTTAATGCATATATATTATATATAATTATATATATAACATTAATGTATACATATAATAATAGCTACATATATTTGAATATGTAATCTCATATATATATATATATATATATGTCTATATGCATATGTGCGCTTATATATAAATATTTAAAATTTTAAATTAATGTACACAATCATATTAGACATATTATATATACATATGTAATTATGTATTACTTTATATATGTGAAATGATGGTTTAATACATGTATTAATTAATGTATATAATAAAAAAAAATGTGTGGCAGAATTGGCCTTGGATCGGG
Organism: Colocasia esculenta; assembly: GCA_014218235.1. NCBI lineage: Eukaryota > Viridiplantae > Streptophyta > Magnoliopsida > Alismatales > Araceae > Colocasia > Colocasia esculenta. The sequence continues at coordinate 190,709 of JACBKR010000010.1, read as the reverse complement.
CGATCCAGGACGATTCGGACTGATAGGGACCAATTCAGCCCGATTCTGATTCGGCCGGAATTTAAATGATCCAGGGGCCTCTACCCTGGAATTGGACCAGCCTAGGCCGATCCGATACAGAATCGGCCAATCCCAATTTGGATAGGCTGATTCTGCATTCCATGATTGTCCTAGGCCCAACAAGCCTATAGGCTTCTCAAAAAGAACCACATTTTATTCGTAAGAGTCCTTACAAAGGCATTGCAAGGGGATCAGGGGAGAGCAGGAGATGGGTTGTACCTACAGCACAACAGGTCACAGGATCGAAGTTAAAGGAGGATGAAGTGAAGGTGACAACAGAAACAGGGAAATATACCAGAAACAGCTAACAGAGACCAAACTTCGACAGGTGGAAAAGGAAGACATACAGAACATCAGCGGCCCCTTTGATACACGCATATGACAGATAGGTGCCTCAGATTAGGGATTAGGGCTTCTCTGTGCAGATAAACCTAAAATGAGTTTGATAAGTTGGATAAGAAAACCCCACAGGTATGCCCCCAGGATAAACCTCTGATATATTATCCCATTGTATCTATGGATTAAGCTATCCCATTCCTATCCAAGACCATCAAAATAGGAAAGCAAAAAATCTGGGTTTTTCTACTAATGCTGTCCTATCCTTGCATCAAAGGGGCCTAGGGAGATAAAGGAACACTATCAGAAGCCTGAGAGATAACAATCAGCTACTATTTATGGAGGATATTGAAAGCCATGTGGTTTGTTTTATGGACACCTCAGATGGAGTAGACCACTGTTGGGAGGATCTTCTACCATAATTCAAGGTTTATGATGCCTTGTAAGTTGCAGCTGCCACAGCCATCACATTGGGTTAAACAAAGAAGGACAGGGTAGCCTGGTCCAGATACTTTCCTTCTAGGTGTCTACGGCACCTTTTGATCTAGTGAAGGTTGATTTCATCATGCAAAGTATGGAATTCTAGGGCTCATTTGAGAGGCCTAAATAAAACCTTAGCGATGATTTTTCTTAGAGAAATGCTTATTACCCAGACAACAGGACAGGAATGTCATGCTGGAACCATTGTATAGGGCCCGCCATCTTTTTTCCCTTGTTTTTTTAAAACAGATCCACTTCTCCAATGCAAAAAGTTATTTATCTCCCTTAGTTGGCTATTTGTCACTCTTAGTTAGCTATTTGTCAACCTTTGCACTAAAGGATGACAATAGTGGGTTAAAGATCACAAATAACTTTATGGAGAACCATGCAGAGCATTTAATGCTCTTGTTGGGATGATGTAAGAGTAATTAAGGAGCATTAATTGTTCATGTTGGGTGGAATTTGTACAAGTAGCTACTTCCAAACGAGTTACTTATCTCTCTAGCCTAGCTATTTGTCACCTAACTAGTTATTTGTCACCCTTAGTGCTAAGCATGACAGTGATGTAGGAACATTTAAGAAGCATTTAATGCTCATGTTAGGTGAGCTATTTGTCTCCCTTACCTAACTATTTGTCACCCTTAACTTCTTATTTGTCACTTTTAATGGTAAAGGTGACAATGATGCAAGAATATTTCAGAAACATTTAATGTTCCTGTTGGGTGAGCTATTTCTCTCCCTTACCTAACTATGAGCTATTTCTCTCCCTTACCTAACTATTTGTCACCCCTAACTAGTTATTTGTCATTCTTAGCTTGTTATTTTGTCACTCTTAGTGTTAAGGGTGACAGTGATGCAGGGACATTTAAGAAGCATTTAATGCTCCTGTTGGGTGGGAGCCATGCATCAATACACAGACCAATAACATGTTGGACGGGTGATTTTTCTACCCATCCACATGTGCAGCTAGCATTTCTCTTTTTCTTAATGATGCCCAGTTACCTAAGAACCATAATGAAGATGCTAACAGGTAAACTAGAAGCTGAATAGATAAATTCATTGGAAGGAAAAGACCTTCATCAAAAGAAGACAAATTGTGGTGGATGCCACGGAGCCGGCATGGCTACATCCACATCCTGAAAGTTGAAGCATGGAAGAAGATGCAAAGGAGCAGAAAAATGGCTTTGAGCACATCGTCCTCCAGCCTTGAATTGATATTATATATAGGAGTGTTCTGTTACAGGTTTGTTACAAGGAATATGCTGGAACAGAGAAGAAGATCCCACAGATTAATGTTGAAGCGAATTAAGTTGCTGGAAGAAGATTAGAAGCCATTAATTACAATGGTGATTAGTAGAAGACACCGTGCATCGCTCCTCCGCACTCACTGAGACCCCAACCCCGCCGCGCACCACTCCGCCGGTCGCCTCCATCGCCCCGGCCACAGCTGCCTCGCCTGCAACATTTGTGGTCTCACTCGATGATATAGCTCCGGTCGCAGCGGCCGGCCCAGAGAAAATGGCGCCCCTGGCCTCCGCCTTCACAACGGATGGCACAAGGGCTCCCACGGAGCAGTCGGGCATGAGATTGGCAGAGAGGGGGGGCGGCAATCTCTGTATGACTTTGCGAGCAACTCCTCTGGCTAGAAATCTCGAAATCAGCGGCAACCCTCGACCTGGAGGAGCAGCATACTGCCCACCGCCACCAGTAGAGAGACGAAAATGAGGAGGAGCATCTGTGGCTGTAGGGTGGTTAAGAGGGAGGGAGAGAGGATTAATGGGGGTTGAAGAGGTGGTGGTGCCATCGATGTTTGTGTGAAGAGAAAAGAGGAAAAATTCTGAGGGCAGGAAGCACCTCACGAGCTGCTGCCGACATGTTCTTCCGCCTGCAGCCTGCCGACATGTTTATCTCTGTCATGTTCTTCCGCCTGCCCCGCACGTCCACGACCATGGAGTACTGCCCAGGCGCCCGATCCTCCGAGCTCCTCCACTCCATGATGTTGCGGTTCCTCCCCACGCGCTGGTCCCAACCCAGCTTCATGCTCGATAGCAGGGAGTTGTCGGGTAATCAAATTAAGCTCTGCCTGGCCGGTGCACCACTGCTCGGAGCCGACCACCACGAAGTTGGCGCTGTCCAGGAGCTTGGAGACAGGGCTAGTGACCGCATCCGACACCCCCGTCGACCAGTACGCCCACCCCCCTCGCGTTGGAGAGGACGAGGGTATCGTTGCTGTGGAAGGCGATGACATCGATGAAGTCGCTGATGCCCCGGTCCCTGTTGGCCACCCAGATGACGATCTGCTGGGAGATGGTGTTGTACCAGATGCCGACACACCGGAACGAGGATGAGCTGCTGGAAGCGAAGAAGCCAGCCTTAAGCTTCTGCCGATGGAGATCAGGGACTCGCCATCGTAAACCATGTCATCGGGGTTCATGGTGCCTAGGATTGCGGAGGACGCGAGCAGGGTGGAGAGCATGCCAGCATGGTGATGAGAATAAGTTCTTTTTTAAAAGTATTTTGCTTAAAGATTTAAAACAGACATTTCCGTGCGCTAAGTTTTGACAGAGCTTTGATGTTTCCTAAAGAATGATCAAGCTTTATATACAGCTTTAAAACATTATGAGTTTCCATGCTTTTCAAAAATTATGGCATTTCCGTCATAACTTTTTATGATATTTTTATAGTAATAATGTATTGTATTAGTTTAATGAAAATGTATCTAATAAAATTTGTTATTTCTAATGATGAAAATGTATCTAATAATGTGCACAAAATAATATACATGATTCTTTTATACTATTCATGAAATTTAACATTAATATGCATTACTCAATTTTAGGTTCTACAAGTATCATCACACCACTTAAGAATGAATAAAAACTTTTTGAAGAGTCATGCAACAAATAAAAAGGTAAATTAAGATCGAGGATCAAAATGATGATTGATGGATGGAATGTTGTGCTTTTATATGATTTGTAGATTTTAATTTGTGAGGCTGTGTTTTACTTTATTTTAGAAACTATTTTATATTCATATATTTGACTGTGTTTTTGCATATTCCAAGATTTTAGGTAGATGAAATGCTTTGTTTATATATGTTATGTGTTTTTATATAATTTTGCTCTTTTGTTACTATCTATTACCATTAAAAAAAACTGTGCATCGCATGGGTAGAGATCTAGTATATAATATAAGACCCAGGCAAATCAGGCCGATTCAGACCTATTTGGGGATGATATGGGGTAATCGGATTGAATCAGGAATTTTCCATTCGCCATCCGATTCCAATCCGAGGAACCTTGATTGATAGTAAAAGGTACACATGATAACAAAGGAAAATAGCAAAAGCTAGAAAGAAAATACATGAAGAAAAGCAAAAGTAAATAGGCTATGCAAAAGTGCAAGTAGGCCTACGGAGGTTGTAGAATGCGAAAAAACAAGCAAGAGACAATTAAAAGGTGAAGTTTCTGTCAATCTTAAATTTGATCAGCTGATTCTGCTCATGATAAAGAACATCTGTAGCCTTTAACCACCTCTCAAACCATTTGACTGCCTGATGCGGCACCACGGAGAGAGAGAAGGCGAAGAAGAGGGAAGAAGAACGTGGGGGTGGTCCGCTGGTGGCACGATGCAGGCGCCCTGCCGGTGCACCCTGCTTGTGCCGGTGTTGGACGTGGCATGGCTAGGACGTAGCGCGGACGCGGATGGACTCTGGCGCGAAGCGGGCCCACAGCAGGGCATTTGGGCTTGTGTCCGCTGGGTTCGCAGTCGTCTCACGGGGCTGGAGCCCGATCTGGAGCAGTTGGGATGAAGAAGGAAGCAGCGAACGGCGGAGCTCCGCGGCAGCCCAGAGCGGGGCGCTCGGGCCGCGCGATCGCGGAGGGACCGCGTGCGGGGTCGCCTTCGGCATGGGCCTTCGAGGGGTGCGACAGTGGAGAACGCGGGGCGCTTGGCAGGGACACGGGGGCCCACTGGCGCGCGGTCGACGGGGCGCGCGGTCGTCGAGGCACGGCGGCCGCGGGCGATCAGGCCTTCCCGCTCGAAGGCGCACGTAGGCATGGGTGGGGCAGCCCCCGGGCGCGCGGTTGCGTGGCGCAGGCACACGCAAGAGGGGTCGCATGCGTGGGCGCCCATGAATGCGAAGGGCTGGTCGACGAGGCAGGGCTGGCGAACGCATGCACCTGCAAATAGTGCTGGGAGGCGTCCGCGCGAGCGCCGCAATGCAACGAGGTGGACGCGCGTGGGGTCTCCTGGTGAAGACGTCGGAACAGGGGCGCGAGGAGTCTCCCGCGAAGTGGGCTGGCGTGTGCTCGTCGTGGCGTGGCAGTGGATCTTGGGTGCTCTGATTAGGGGTGAACACGGTTCGGTTCGGTTCGGGTTAACTCATTTTTTTGTCAAACCGAACCGAACCGAATCCCAAGGTCAACCCGAACCGAACCGAACCGATTCGGTTCGGTTTAAACCGAAGTGTAATGCTCTGTCTGACACAGCCGCGCGCTTGCCTTAATGGCTAAGGCGCTGGTCTTTTCCCCGAGAGGTGGGGTGTTCGAATCTTGCTTTTGACATGTTTTTACAACATATCTCATATATGTCACCTTTTTTTACAAAATAATGCATGTTTAGCGGGAGGCTGGTTTCGAACTCAAGCCTCCGCAGGCGCCAAGCGCTGCAGCACCTAACGCTAACCAATTGTTCTACATTTTGTTTGAGTTATTTATGTACATATTATATATATATTCGGTTTATTCGGTTTCAGGAAGTGAAACCGAACTAAACTGTGTAGAGGCCCAAACCGAACCGAACCGAACCGAACTGGCCGGATCGGTTCGGTTTTTCGATTTGAACCGAATTATGAACAGCCCTAGCTCTGATACCAGATGCTGCGGCACCACAGAGAGAGAGAGAAGGCGAAGAAGAGGGAAGAAGAACGTGGGGACCTCGCTGGGAAGAAGAGGGAGAAGCAGAGAGAGAGAGAAGGCATAGGGATAGGCACAGAGTGGCAGAGAAAGAGAGGAGGGGGAAACGGCGGCTCCAAGAATTTTCTTTAATTCTCAATAACATTACCTCTATTCGAGATTTACAAGAGTTTTTATATAAGAATTAAACCCTAAGACTCCCAAATGACATAATAATTACCATCATAACCCTGGGACCTAAATTAGACTAAAATCGCAACAATAAATAACAGAAAAATAGCAAAGACCATGTTGGGCCCCTAACGGGCCAACACTCACAATAAGACTGCTCAAATAAATAGAAAATACATCCACATTATGAACATCAATCCTCAAGCCAAATGGATGCCGATGTCGAATCTGGGTGTCTCCTCCGACGATAAACGTACGTCAGGTCGAACCGAACACGAGCTCAGGTGTCTAAGATGGCCCACTTTGTTGCCTGTGCCAAAACTTCCGATGCGTCTAAAATTGCCCGTCTTTTCCTGGGTGAGGTCGTCCGTCTGCATGGCCTTCCTAAGACTATTGTCTCGGATAGGGATGTCCGTTTTGTGAGCTACTTTTGGAAGACTCTTTGGCATCTTTTGGAGACCAAACTCAAGTTTTCAATGGCTTATCATCCTCAAACCGATGGTCAGACAGATGTTGTCAATAGGAGTTTGGGGGATTTGTTGCGTTGTCTGGTGGGAGACCATGCGCGAAACTGGGATCTGATCCTACCTCTGGCAGAATTTGCGTACAATAACTCGATTAATAGGTCTACGGGTATGAGTCCCTTTGAAGTAGTCTCGGGCTATAGACCTAGGCAACCCATAGACCTTGTTTCCCTGCCCCCACACACCTGAGTTTCTGAGTTAGTTGAGTCCTTGGCCGAGCACATTCAGAATCTGCACAAGCACATCCGTCAACAAATTGAACTGAATAATGAAAAATATAAGAATGCAGCAAATTTACATCATCGCTTCCATGAGTTTCAGGAGGGTGATTACGTCATGGTGCGGGTTAGACCCGAGCAAAAGCTACAAGCTCGGGGAGCTGGGCCATTTAAAGTGCTCAAACGTGTTGGGCCCAACGCCTATGTGATTGAACTTCCAGATGATTATGGCATCAGTTCCACATTTAATGTCTCTGATCTGGTTGCTTATCGAGAACCAACAGTGATTCCTAGTGAGCCTTTTGAGCCTAATTCCACCGTTGTGAGCGAGCCACCTCCCGAGTGTCCACCAACAGCCTTCAATGCAAAACGAAGTGAGTAAATTGACCAAATGCTGAACGAGCAGGTCATTACATCCCAGAGCGGCGACTATCAGTGCTACCTGGTTCGTTAGAAAGGCAAGCCACTCTCTGAGGACACATGGATCACAAGCGAGGAGCTGCAGCGGTTCGATCCATATCTCTTGGAGTGACGTCAGAGTGCCGTGGACCCTTACTCGACGAGGTCGAGTTCCTCCCGGGCAGGGAGGATTGGTGAGGACACCCGAGCTCGTGTTCAGTTCGACCCGGCGTAGGCTTATCGTCGGAGGAGACACCCAGATTCGACATCGGCATCCATTTGACTTGAGGATTGATGTTCACTATGTGGATGTATTTTCTATTTATTTGAGCAGTCTTATTGTGAGTGTTGGCCCGTTAGGGCCCAACATGGTCTTTGCTATTTTTTTGTTATTTATTGTTACGATTTTATCCTAATTTAGGTCCCAGGGTTATGATGGTAATTATTATGTCATTTGGGAGTCTTAGGTTTAATTCTTATATTAAAACTCTTGTAAACCTTGAACAGAGGTAATGTTATTGAAAATTAAAGAAAATCCTTGGAGCCGTCATTCCCCCCTCCTCTCTTTCTCTGCCGCTCTGCGCCTCTCCCTACGTCTTCTCTCTCTCTCTGCTTCTCCCTCTTCTTCCCAGCGAGGTCCCCACGTTCTTCTTCCCTCTTCTTCGCCTTCTCTCTCTCCATGGTGCCGCATCACTGCCTTTTCCAGAACATCAAAAGCAGCATTAAAGACCCCCTTGAATCTCCCATCATTTCTTTGAGACTATATGCCCACAGCACAGCAGCTAAAAAGATGATCCATCCTTCTTTGCTACTGTCTGAGGATCTAACTTGACTAGCTGTGTCATCACTTCCATTGATTCAGTTTCTCCTGGAATAATATTGCTAATCTGAATGGCTTTGCACATGATTAGCCAGATAACTCTGATAATAGTACATGAACAAAATACGTAATCTCCATTCTTCTCGATAATACCACAGAAACATGGACTTAGAATTGGCGATCTTGAAAACATCTTTGATCCTTCCAGAAGTAGGCAGTCTTTCAATAGCTATTTTCTGTAAGAATAGGTTGATTTTTGTGGGGATGCCCTTTGACCAAACCAAGTTATGCCACAAAATCCGGGTACCACCATCACTAAGCAGCTTAGTATACCATTTTCCTCCAAGTCCCATGTCCTCTGACATGGAGCTGGAGCTGTGCAGAACCTGTTGAATTGGGAGATTAATGCTTGCAATTGGCAGTATTCCACCAATTCCTCATCAATGAGATCTCTCCTCATTTGGATTACCCAATTTCCTTGTCCCCCTTCTAAGTACATAAAATTGACAGGGCTTTCCTCTACATTTGGAAATCTTGTACAGGTTTCCAACATTTCAGCCAAGGGAACATTAGTGCACTAACAATCCTCCAAAACAACAAACTCCTGGCATCCCCCAGTCATGTTTGAGAATGCTTTCAACACATCTGCACTTTGTAAGATATTCCTCCATATGGATGAGATTTTCTTTTTTTCTTTTTTTTGAAAAGTAGATGGTACCAAAAGTATACTAAAAAGGAGAGAAAGAATGTACGAGTGTAGGCCAACAAAAACCCCAAAAAAATGCCATGCCCGCCTATACATCTCCATCCATCCATGTATGGATAACTAATCTCTATCCCCCAACCTAACCAAAAAGTGTAGAGTTTGACTGATTCACATTACAAATGATTGACGCACATTCCATAACTTTACTACAAATCCCAAGAAAAAGAATCTCAGCATCCTGAGCCACCCTAAAAAAATATGATTGTTCTTCTCCCCCAAGTCATCCATATTCCATAGGATAGCATGCAAAAAGAGCCGCCATACTGTCTTGTCACCTTTGGTAGGCCATTGTCTTCTCCACTTTGTGCACATCTGCCTGATCTCAAAATGATAGGGGATAATGCAATGAGTTGTTACAGCCAACTCCCTCCAAACACTGCGAGAATAGAAGCAACCAGTAAAACTATGGTCAATAGACTCATTCTCCTCCCCACAAAGGACACACACGGTCTGAATGGCAGGCAAAAAAAGGTGCAGTCTGTCTCGAGTGAGGAGCCTTCCAACAGATATTATCCACATTAGAACTTTCACCTTTAAAGAATTTCTAGGCTTCTAAACCTGATCATGCAGTCCATGTTGAATCCCTCCATCCGAAATGATTCTATATGCCAATCTCACCTAGAAACAACCTGCCTTTTCCCATCGCCAAACCCACTGGTCCTCGCTATCTGATAGGATGGTGGTTGATAATCTGGAGAGCAGATTCTAAAGCTGAAGAATTTCCGACTGCCGCAAGTCCCTCCTGAAAGTGGGTGCCCACACACTATTGGGAAGAGAAGTATTAATAGCCTAGGAGACTGAGAGTGGAGGATCCACCGCCACCCGGAAGACTAGGAAGCAGCTCACTATAGGAGAAATCTCCATGCCACCTGTCCCTTCAAAAAAGAGCCCTATACCCTTTTCCAACCGGACCTGACACCAGCAGAAATAATGTCCCTACAAGAAGATATGTCATGCCAAAGTAGATGAGTAATAGCCCTCGAGGATGAGCTCAGGTCCTAAACTTTGGATCTCCCAAAATACCTCTGTGATACGATAACGACCAACAAACCATCCTCTCCAACTCCCCAATCTCTACAACCACTTGGCTAGCAATGCCATGTTGAAGTCCCTGATGTTCTTCAAACCCACACCTCCCTGGTTTCTGCTCTTGGTAACCCTTCCCGAATCAACATCATGCCATCCTCTACATCTGTCTCCACTCCTATGCCCGAAAAACCTGCACCTAACAGCCTCAAGCCTCTTGGCCACCTAGTTTGAGATCCAAAGCATGGAAAAGTATGTCACTAAACTGTCCAAGATAGAGCTGCAACCCACCAATCCGCCCCCATAAAACAAAGTTTTTGGCCTTCCAACCTGCCAATCTGGTCTCAAATCTATGAATAATCAGCTGCCAGTCAGAAGCTTTGAGGGCATGTAGAGAAAAAGGAAGTGACAAGTTACACTAGATATTTTCTTACAACATTTTGATGAAACAATAAGCAGGATGTGACAGGTTACTATTTACTAAGATATGAACTTACATTCCAATCATGTTTGGCCTCTCAGTTGATACATCCCATGCCAAAAGTGTGCCACTTCTATCACCAACAAAATCCACTCTAGTACTGGATGAAATGCAAAAGCACCCGCACCAATGAGCTTGATTGTATTATCAACTGGTTCAGGAGAAGAAGATAGTTACTTGATAATGAACTTTCCTTTGGACAATACATAAAGCCAGCGGACTACCCAAATGAGAGCCAAAGGGGATAAAACTGAAAGAAGCATCTTACGCTGTAGTGTATAATGAACGGCATAAGTCTGGATGTTATAAGCTCGAATCAAGCCATCGGCATAAGCCACGTACTGAAAGGCATAACAGTGAAAATTATCAAATTCATAATAACTCTGATCAGGAGAGATGAGGTTACAAAATGAATAAGAATGTTACCAAAACAGGTAGGCGAGGATGGCAAGCAAGGTTGACAATAGGTTTCTTCAGATCCGTCTTTATTTTTGTAGGTGCCCTGCCTCCTTCAACAGTCCCAACAACTTCATGCAAAAGGAATTTGCAATTTCAAATGGATATCATGTGAATATAGCTCCAGAACAATGTTACAATGCCAAAAATAGAAGGGCACCTGTCACACTCATCCGCCTGTGGAAGCCAAAGAATACAACTGGCTGAAGGGGAGTCAATGCAAGATGGACTTCTGTGTCAGATGAAATACGCTCGGTTCTCTTCTCAGGAGAATGCAGCACAAAGGTCTGTTCCGTGTCAAAGTCACAAGAGCGAATTGTGCAATCCTACAGAAAAAAAAAATGAAGCACATATGAGAAAATGTAAATTGGTGGTCATATTTAGACTTCAAATACCAAAACAAAACTCCAAGAGCAATATAGATTGGATTCCAAGAAAGGCAACTTTTTTGAAAGCAATGGTTGTTAGCACCACCAATTTCATAGAATTAGAAAGCACTACAACTAGGTGAAAGAGGAAAGAGTTGATCCTGCCTACAAACCAACACTATGGGGCACCGAGAAGAGCTCTATGAGGCACCGAGAAGCACTACAACTAGGTGAAAAAAGAAAGAGTTGTGTCCTGCTTACAACCAACTCTATGGGGCACCAAGAAACATAAAACTGTAGAGGATGACACTTAGCATGGAAGGCAGAATCGGCCGGATCGGATCGGATCGGAATCGGCCGATTCTGGATCGGATTGGCCATGGCTGATCCAGGCCGATTCTGGCCGATTCTGCTTGGGAATCGGCCGGATCAGATCGGGATCGGGCCTAGGCGATCCCGATCCGATTTCGATCTTGCCTTCCATGATACTTAGATGGCTCTTTAATGCTTCATACTATCTCACAGGTGCAATTCAAAGAATATACCTATCCATTAATAGAAGAATGAAAAACTTGTAGTACAAACATTGTCAACTCATATTCAGCTTCCCCAGAAGATGTGATCACGCATATCATGAGCAATAAGAAATTGGTCTCATACTGGTTACCAATTGGAGATTAAATTGTCAAAAAAGTCTATATGGAAATAGGGATCAAGGAATGTTGTATCAGACTTCGATTTTATCACAGGGTAAAAGAGAAGTGATCTTGGACATCTCAAGAAAAGCTCAAGAGATTCTGAACGATAAAAGAGGTTTTATTAAGCTTATAATTTTTTAGTGAAAACTTATAATCCCTCCACTTAGCCAGACAATAATGCAAACTACATATGGAACCATATATCTCTTTTACACGATATGTAAGATCAGTGGTCCAATCCACCAATTTTATAGGAATATCTTAATAGAATTGGTGGTCCAATCCACTTTCACTTCAATGAAAAGGACTTTCCCAATGCAGTGATCTCCAAGTGTAGCTCCTGGAGGAAATTCATTTTGCGACTTAAAAACTCAGAACTTACTGCCTCAATAGGAAGCCTCGAATAGTGCTTCTTTCTTTGTCTTTTGTTGTCCGTGTTTTTAATCTTTTTACTTTCATAGACTCTTTCTGTCCCACTGCGCTTTATCATTGGGATGATGCCCTTTCTTGCACCTGAACTGTTCGCTTATTTTCTGAAATGTGACCATGACATGGTTACCTTCAAATACTTGCATGAAATGTGGAAGAGCTGAGCCCTACTCAAAAAGAAGATATTTGGCATTGTTTTTAAGCTGTCACCTAGACGTTTATGCGACCATGTCACGATTGCCTTCAAATACTAGCTTGAAATCTTGAAGAGTTGAACCCTCAGCCTTGAAAAGAAGATATTTGGCATTGTTTTTAAGCCGTCTCCTAGGTGACACCTAGGCGACAAGACTCTAAATAGATGTCTAGGCGTGCTGGCGCCTACGTGAGCAGCCCAGCAAGGTGCTCACCTTGGTCGCCTGGGCCTGCCCAGCCCGCCTAGAGTTTTCCTTGCCCACCATGGCAAGAAAAACCCCTTCCAGGCAAGGAACGCAGGATCGGATCGGGGGGTCCAGATCGGCTGGGAACAACCCCAATCCGGCTCAGGATCAGATTGGTGATCCAGCCGATCCTCAACAATTCTGACCGATCTAGGATCGGCCAGATTAAAAGAATAGTTGTATTTGAAAAAAATCATAAAAATAAAGAAAAATGTTTTCAATATTTGCATATATTAATGTACACATACTAATGTATAAACATAATTAGTATGTAGATCAATCATATATTAATGTGTTTGTGTGTGTTAATGACTTAATGCACACAGAATGATTTATTAATGTAAATATAATAACAATATGCACATATATATACATAACATATTAATGTATAAACATAATTAATATGTATATCAATCGTATAATCATATATTTTTAATGTACATATATTAATGTATTATTAATAACTAATATGTATATCAATCATACACGATCAGCGATCCAGCCTAGATCGGCCAAATTAAAAAATAGTTTTATTTGAAAAAAATCAGAAAATCATAAAAAAATAAAGAAAATGTCTTCAATATTTGCATAGATTGATGTACACATACTAATGTATAAACATAATTATTATGTAGATCAATCATATATTAATGTGTTTATGTGTGTTAATGACTTAATGCACACATAATGATTTATTAATGTAAATAAAATAACAATATGCACATATATATACATATGTATCAACATAATTAATATGTATATCAATCGTATAATCATATATTATTAATGTACATATATTAATGTATAATATGTATTAATATAATCAATATGTATATCAATCATATACTAATGTGTTTGTGTGTGTTAATGACTTAATGTACGTAGAATCATTATTTAATGTAAATATAATAACAATATGCACATATATATACATATCATATTAATGCATAAACATGATTAATATGTATATCAATCATATATTAATGTGTGTGTTAATGTACATAAAATCATATATTAAGGTAAATGTATTAATGTAAAGCACATATGTACATAGTTAATGTACATATATTAACGTATAAACATAATTAATATGTATGCCAATCATATATTAATGTGTGTGTTAATACATCATCATCATCATAGCCTTATCCAATTAGTGTTAATTACATATAATCATATATTAATACAAATATAATAACAAGCACATATATATAGTTAATGCATATATATGTGTGTATAGTTAATGCAATAATGCATGTATATATTCATGAAAATGTAAATCAATATACATTTAATACATCTATTAATTAATATATATAATAAAATGAGTTTTGTGGCAAAATCAGCCAAGAATCGGGAATCTGGAACGATTCCGACCAATTCGGCCTAGATTTTGACTAAGGAGGTTACACCCTAAGATCCACAATCGGCCGATCCCGATCCGGATCGGTTGATTCGGCCTTCCATGCTTCCAGTTCCAGGGGATAATGATTCTATGGAACCCCTTCGAGGTGGAGGACGACAGACAAGTTGGGAGGTGGGCGATCTCCATTCACTTACGGTGCCTGACAGACGGATTCTCCTAGGACTTCTCAGGGGTTTATGGCCCCCAATTCAGAGAAGGAAAGAGATATTTATGGCAACAGCTGCTTGCGGATCATAGTGTCTCTAGTCATCTTTGGTGTGTGGCAAGTGATTTCAACGCAATGACATCCACTTCAGAAAGGATGGGAGCTCACTACCCTATGAGGGAATCTGAAGACTTCTATGACTTCATCCATCAACCTGCCCTCATTGATATTGGGTTGGTGAATGCTCAGTTCACCTATTCTAATTTGAGGGAGCATCTATCTTGCTCCAGGTCAGATAGATTTTGGTCTTTGTTGACTGGGAGGACCACCTCCCCCATGTGCAAGATTCTACTTTGCCTAGGCTGACCTCTGATCATAAACCTATCCTCTCGAGGACCAGTTGGGGTCAAGCAAGGACACAACCTTTCATATTGGAGTGGCACTGGCTTAGAGAGGTAGACTTCTTAAACACATTCAGGTCTGTGTGGTGTAGTCGAGGGACTCAAGGATCTTGTATGATTACATAGATTAGTAATCTAAAGCAAATGACAAAGGTGTTGAGGAGGTGGGTGATAGCAAGAGGCTACCAGGCAAATAACAGGAGGACACGATTATGCTTCCTTTACAGGCTTTAGACCATTTGGAGGAGGCAAGTTTGAAGGATGACTCCAATAGACGAATCAAAGCCACGGGCATAATTTGATCAGATCTCCTTGAGAGAGGAAATTTATTGAAAGTAAAGATCAAGGGAGAAATGGCTTAAGAAAAGGGATAGGAACACAAGCTACTTCCATAGGATGCCTCAGGGAGAAAGAGGACAAACCACATTGTTGGCGTCAAGGATGGGGAGCTTTTACTACAGAGGAAGGAAGAAATTAGGGGATTGGCTAAAGGGTTCTATGCTACTCTCTTCTCGGAGGAGCGGTCTACAAGACAGGATTTTGCATATAATTCTTTCCCATGCACAGAGTAAGGCATTTGTAAGCCCAATTATTGAGGAGGAAATTATACATGCGATTTTTTCTCTCGTAGGTGATAAGGCCTCAAGTCTAGATGGCTTCCTTATGTTTTTCTTCTAACACTGTTACGAGATCATTAAAGAGGATCTATTGCTGCTACTACAAATTTTCATGAGGGAATGGTTCATTTGAGGAGTGTTAATAAGACCCTCTTGGTCCTTATCCCTTAGAAGAAGGGGGCACTACATCTGGTAGATCTCCATCCTATCAACTTGTTGAATAACATACACAAAACTATCTCTAAGGTTTTGGCCTCTAAACTTATCGAAGTGGTTGATGGGCTGATCAATGGCTACCAAGGGGCTTTCATCTAGAGGAGAGACATTCAGGAGAATTTTTCCGTGGCTCATGAATGTCTCTTTACCAAGAAACAACAAAGAAAAAGGGGATTGGTGCTCAAATTGGACTTCGAGAAAGCCTATGATAGAGTTAATTGGGGCTACCTACTTCAGGTGTTGACAAAGATGGACATTCATCAGACTTAGATTTCATGGATAAGGAAGCATATATCCTTTGCTTCCTTTGTGTGCACATCAATAGACAGCCATCCACATACTTTCATAGTGGAAGAGGCCTTCGTCAGGGGATCCCCTCTCTCCTCTCTTATTTGTCCTAGTAGCGCAGATTTTTAGTAGACTGTGGTTGAGAGCTGCGGTGGAGGGCGTCATTTTTGGTTTTCAAGAAAGCTAGTCATCTACTAATGTTACCCACTTACGATATGCCGATAACACCATTCTCTTCTTAGCCGATGAGGAGCAACATAGTTGGTGCCAGATTGATGCTTAAGTTGGTTTAAGATATCACTAGGTTAAAAAAGAATTATAGCAAGAGCCTCACGGCAGGTATCAACATGGAGGAACTAATAATCAGCAGAGCAACTCACCTTTTTCGACTACTAGATTGGGAGGTTCCATTTCTCTTACTTGGGTCTTCCATTACAGAGATTGGCAAGGGTTAGTGCAGAGATATGAGACTAGGATGGTGGCAGGATGGAAGACTAGATTACCCTCTTATGGAGGTCGTCTGGCCCTGTGCAAATCTGTGTTGGACAGCTTGCCCATCTATTTCCTATCTATTTTCAGACTTCCAAAGATGGTGGCTAAGAGATTAGAGTCTATTCAAGCTAATTTTTTCTGGCATGGCAATGGAAGTACTGATAAAGGTAAGCGCATGTTTTTAGGCAGAGTGAGTCAGAGCAAGGCAATAGGTGGTCTGGCATCATGAACATTAAGTGCTTCAATCTAACTCGACTATGGCCGTGGAGGCTCGGGACAGAACTAGGGGGTTTGTGTCCAAAGCCCCCCCTCCCAAGTCGTACAACAATGGGAGGGTTGCAGGTGGATCTTCATGATTTAAATAAATAAAAAAACAACAACAACAACAACAACAAACAATCAAAAACAAGCAGAAAAGAAAGAGACACTCACAAGGAGAACTTGGCTCCCACTTGCGCCACCACCGGGGGGACTTCCTCCCGCTTGCGCCATTACCGGGAGGGAGATGAGCACCAACAAGGAGAGCTTGGTTTGGTTGGAGAAGAAAACATCAATGCAAGGAAGAAGAAAAAGGAGAAGAAAGTTGTTCTTTGAAGAGAAACAGAGAATCGGCCAGTCGAACTCGTGCTGTTTCAGGTCTTCTTGTACAATAAGTCCTTTTAAGGGTGTATATCTGTAAAGTTATCCAAACTTTACTAAAAAAACTCATATAAAGGCATACACTTGTAATATACCCTTTTTTGAATATTATGAGTGAAAGAGCTCCGTTTCCTGATTGTTTTCTCTTTTCAGCAAACTATATTACCCATAAAGTGTGAAAATCACAGTTATACCCAGCAACTATTTACAATTGCTCGAGTGCCCTGGAAAATTCCTGAAAATTTCTGATGCGTGAAATATTTTACATGATAATGTTACAGATATGTTGTCTATTGCGGATAAATCCTTATGTGCGTGAAAATTATTATCAAACCCTTATTAAAAGCGAAAATCATACATGTCTCATTTAAGACGAAAAAAGGTCTTTTCTACGTGAAAAAGCATAAGGTCACAACAATATAGTAGAAACAAAAAAGATTCTTGGTTAAATATCAAAGATATTCGATTTATTCCAATGTAAATAAACACCGCCTTTGGTCGGTAGGGAAAGGTCCCATATGGAACCTCAATTTTTTTATGAAACTAATGCATGGAATAATTAGTATGCCAAATATATGCATATTAAAACTAATGCATGAAATCCGCTTGATGTGAAAAATCTTTATGTCCATTTATTGGACAAGTGGGCCTATTATTATTTTTAAGACAGTCATTTCGCATATTTATTTTATTAGGCGATTTAGATTTCGTGTACTGAACCCTTTCTCCGTCGATCAGAATCGATGTTAATTTACATTGGATTGAAACCGAACACTCTTGATAGTAAAGTCGAGATTTACATTTTATAGAAACAAAGACACGATGAATTTGTTTTAATGGACGAAATGAACTTTTAAAAAGGGACATGGACTCCATTTGTGAGTTTAACATGAACTTTTGACAGGACAAATGGGCATGAACCCGAGAATTTATTTAATCTTTAAACGAGTTATATCTTAAGCAGAATTTTCGCATGGGCAGAGTTTTCGCATAAAGACACACACATGAACATATATTGTGAACATACAAGTATGCCTTGGGCAGAGTCCCTGCTTGGGCAGAGTCTCCCCATGGAGGCATGCACATATGAACAGATATTGTGAACATACAAGTATGCCTTGGGCAGAGTCTCCCCCCATGGAGGCAGGCACACATGAACACAAAAACATTTTACCCTAATGGATTCCAGCTCGACAAGAGGGAAATGAACACGAGCATGTTTAAATGTTTTATATCTATAGAGACTCTCTCAACATGGAAAGTATTTAAACATTTGAACACATGAACGCATGACATTTTCATCTCCATGGAGTCTCGCTCAATATGGAGATATAAACATGTATATTGAAATTTTAAACCCCCCATGAAGTCTAGCTCGACATGGGAGGGGTGAATTTACGCAGAGGTTTTATAGTCAAAAGGGATGATTTTGGCTTGCCGAGAACAAATACCTTCACACCGAGCACAAGCAGAGCTTTCAAAATCTCCAACCCCCCTTTTTTTGTAACCAGATCCCCCACTTTTCTTTCAAAAGTCCGACCCTTTGCCATCTGGCTATTGGGATATTTATAGGGGTTTACCCCTTTTGAGAGAGGAGGAGGAGAGAGATTTACTTGAAGAGGAGGTCTCTCCGAGTAGACTACTCGGAGAGACCCCTCTCCGAGTAGGAAATCTCCTACTCTAAGGGAAGTCCCTCCAGGTAGGAAGATACTCGAAGGGAAGTCCCTCCGGGTTGGGATCTCCCTACCTGGAGAGACCCCCTCTCCGGGTAAAAGGCCTCCCTACTCGAAGATGGAGGGGGGACTCCCTACCCGGAGAGCCCCCCTCTCAGGGTAGAGGGTCGCTCTATCCGGAGAGCCCCCCTCTTCAGGTAGGGGGAACCCTCCTACCTAGAGGGGGCTTCTCCTCATTGGCTTCCCTATAAATGTAACCCCTCAGGCCTCACCGGGGGTTGTTTGGTGCCCTCCGTGCTCCATGTAACGAGAGGATCTTTAGGCTTCATTCCTCGGTGTTCTTCGTTTATTTCTTTGCAAGTGTTTGGTGCTTCCCCTTGCAAGTGGATCTGAAGTTGTAATCTTCTTCGAACCTTTGGTCTTGTTGATCTCGTGCCGTCGAAGATTTTTAAAATTATCTTCTTCTTCGAAACATTGTTCTTCTTGAACTTGTACTCCGTTGAAGGATTTGAGGTCGGCCTTCATAATAAGTCCTCTCTTGACTTTAAAAAAAAAAAGACTGAGACCCAATACTGCTGAAGTAAATATTGGATCAATATGAGTATTTTTCGGCATTCCTATATAGATGCCCATTGTAAATTTTCGAAGTCCAACAAATGCCCCCTACAAGGTACATGCCAGAATCGAGGACGACGGCGTGTGACCCATGTAGATATTTTGAAATGGGCTATCATGCTTGCTCTGCGAAGCCCTTGCCAATGATTATTACTGACTTTGATTCTTCAATCGGCTGAGTTACTTTGCTACCTCTTTGACTTCTCTCCACCTTTGCTTTTGCCTTTGTATTCTTTTTCTTTCTAGGTGTTCATCATGTCTCGTGCCAAAAAATCTCTGCCCTGCAAGGATTATGCCCAGAGCACTCGTGATGACCCAGTCTTATCGACCGCCCCGATGCCATCCTTAGGGTCACCTTGTGTGACGAGAGACAACCTTAATATACTGAATCGTGGACATAACATGGTCACTGACGGGTCCACTGAAGATTCTTTAAAAGATAGTGAAGTTAATACTTCTTTAAATCAAGAAGAAGAAAGGGATATATGTGTACCAACGGGGCGGGGATTACCCACAATATTTTCCGTTAGACAAATATTTGTTTCCCTTTATTCAAAGCTTCGTTCCAACTCATATGGACGCATGTAATCTTTGTATATTAGCAGAGCGTCGTTATTTGCAGACGGTTATCTTGGAATCTCAAGATAGCCTTTTTGGGACTTGTGCTTTTTATTTTTCTAACTTCCCTTTGAACTTCGCTCATCAGAGTCGGCTTCCCTTGGAAGCTGAATTGGGCTTCTTTAGTTAAGATCGAGATTGTAATACTCAATCGCGTAGCCCTGCCCCAGTGACCTGGGACTTGCATGGTCGTCATAAGGCTCTGGCTCACACCAGTGGCCTATTATTGATGCCTTGTAACCGTCGGTATACTGCTGATGGATATGACAAGTCATGTCTTCTTGATAAAATTATTGATAGCACAGCACCTAGTTGGTATGGCAAATGGTCGTTACTCTCTTCCCATATTTTCCATTTGGGGGCCATAGCGTGGTTGATGTGCATTTTGCATCATTATGGCAAACTCCTGAGTTTAACCGAAATTTGAGATGTCGTAGCTGCTACTTTGTATAATTATCCCTATCACACATGGTTACTTCAGGCATTTGCAGAGCAATTCAATGTTCATTGGAATACCTTTGGGACGGTCGAAAGTGAAACCACCATTGACCTGTGGAGTATCCACAGAATTTATGGCCTGCTGATATCTAGACTTCCTTACGAGGAAGTTGTTCTCAATGACTTACATCGTAACAAAAGCAGCGGCTCGGAGTAGTATATTCTCCCTTATGGTCTCCGATACTTAACGAAGGTATGGCAGGATCTAGTCCGTGTTGCAGGAAGGGATGGTCGATTATGCTCTTCAAGCACCATCAGGGTCAGCCAAAATGTCTGGCTTCATTTTTTTTATAACGAGCCGTTTTCTTTCTTCGAGAACTTTACGACAGAAGGTACTTTTTTGGAGCATGGTTTGACGGATCGGATTGAATCAGTCCGATTCACGCGAGTCGAAGCGTATCACGGGATTCCCAATTCGCCCGATTCTCATGCGAATCGAACTGATTCTCATTGATTCCCATCGGCTCGATTCTCCCAAATCGGAGCGAATCAGAAAAAAAAAATCGATTCGGCGCGAATCGGCGATACGACGAACATTGCTTTGGAGCAATACAAACAATTGAAATCGAAGACCCGACGACGCGGGCGCTACTTATATGCTCCGGAAAATGAAGGGAGGAACCCGCGTAATTTATCAGATGGCACCTATCTTGCTGCGTATTTGGTTTATTGGCTAGCCACTTTTGCAATGTCTCACAAGGAAGAAGAATTGATAAGGCTGGGGTTGATATACTCTGTCTGTCTTTTGCCTGAAGATTATAAGCTTGACTGTGGGGACGGGTAAAAAAGAGAATATATTTTTATATGAGTGTACACATATGTGCGTAGACATTGTCCATTTTGTAGGAAAAAATATATAAGCGTGCATGTGTACTTATGCATGGGCGTGCCAGACTGTTTAAAATAAATAGACAAAATTTGATATTTAGGAGGTGCATCAGGTATAGACCCTAAGCCCTCGAACATTTGCATATATGTATATACATTTAATCAGCGCGCGTCCGTTTTATCAGGCGATTGGGGTGGTCGTGTACTGGACCATTCCCCACCAACTGGAGTCGGTGTTTTATTTACATCGGGTGAAAACTCGAAGACCTTTGATACGATACGTTTGTTAAAAAAACCTTGGCGAAATTAGAAAACTATAAATGGCTTTTTAGAATCCACAATTATCCTCAAATATATTTTTTCATCACTTTTGCATATATATCTTTAATGAAGTGTATGTGCCTCCATTAAGTGTTTACACAAGATAAGTTGTGCCTTCACATACGTATTATTTTAAAACACGGAAAGACTTATTTACAAAATGACATGGTCTACATATAGGCCTGCAATGCCTTCGTCCTTTCACATCACAATCTTTTTCACAGGAGCACGGGCAGAGTGCGAGCACAGCACGGGCCGGACGACGAACGGGGAGACCACCAAAGGTACCCTTCCTTTTTTCAGAGTTGGATCTCCAGAAAAAACTTCCAAGTCCTCCTTCATGGCCCCCCCCCTACCCCCTATTTATAGGGGTTTTCAAGGGGCCAGGGGTGTTGCAGCCCCCTTTGGGCCTTTTGGCGCCAAAACCACCCGCTAGGGGGTGCGCACAGAACAACAGACCCCCCCCCCCCCGAGGGGGGGGGGGGGGGGGGGGGGGGGGGGGGGGTGATGTGGGTGGGTGGGCACGGTGCAAAAACACCCCCGTGGGGGGTGTTCTGCACCGGCAAGGTTCGACGCATCGGGGAATCAGGGCGAATCGGGTTTTTCCTGATCCGCCCTGATTCGCCTGAATCGGTCTGATTCGATGGGAATCGGGCGAATCGGGTTTCTCCTGATTCAATCTGATTCGCCCGAATCGGACCGATTCGATCCGCCACGCCAAACCATGTGCACCGGAACACCGCCACAGGGGGTGTCCGCGCAAGGGAACACCCCTGTGGGGGTGTTCTACGCCTGGGGGTGTTCTACGCCTGGGGGTGTTCTGTGCCAGAACACCCCCGCTGGGGATGTCCGCGCAGGGAAACACCCCCACGGGGGGTGTTCTGCGCCCGAACACCCCCGCTGGAGGTGTCCGGCGCAAGAACACTCCCTTCTCTAGTCCTCGCCAGTGGGGTCTTCTTCGTATGCAGGTAAGGCTAGGGTGTGACAAGTGCTTGGCCCGTCAACAGAGGGCCCGGTCGAGAAAGCAGTTGAGGAGCTGCAAAGTTGTCTATCACATGGGCACGGGCATGGCCACAATGTTCACAATATCTTCGGGGACCCCTTTCCCCTAGAGTAGTTGGGAAGGCCCTCAGTGGAGGATGGTCGTATGGACAGAGGTGGTGACTCCGACGTCAGCGAGGGTGATGGTGGTGGAAATGGGTGTGGCAGCGGGGAGGAGGAGGTTGCTCTCCTTCCCCTCTCCTTTCTATTCAATGAGCAACTACGGGAAGTCTCAGTAATTCGCATGTTTGCGCCCATCTCCCCGGCAGATGGGGTTCTAAGGCTGGAGGTGGAGGTAAGAGATATTCACCCAGAGGTCTTAGCTCTTCTTGCATGGCCCTCGGAAGATTAGCATGCAGTGCTTGAGCGAGTTGAGGAACCTTTTCAAGGGGAGGAGTTAACAAGCATGGAAAATGGGAGCCTCTCCAAGGGGGAGGTGATGGATATTTTGACCAAGGTCAAGAACTTCATGAAGACACAGGCGAGTGAAACTGCTAGGCTGATTGGTGTCTCTGATACAGATGTGGATAAAGGCTTGAAGTCTACCCTACGTTTGTTCAAACGTAGGTGGCCGGTGGACATTGCTAGAAAAGTGAAGTCTGATGTGGCCATCAAGAAAGAAATTTCGCAGCATACTGAAATATAGGTGGTAGTTGGTTCGAGGAGAGTTTTTGGTGGGTCAAATGTTCTTTCATGTGGTTTTTTGGAAGTTGTTTGTTGAGAGTGGGGCTCTGAGATGTCGAGTGCTTTTTAGGGCTGTTGGGTGTGCTTGGTGGAGGGCTTAGAAAGTAGGTATTCTGTTGTCTTTTTTTCTTCACTCCTATGGTAGGCTGTGCTTTGCTACCTTTTGTTTTAGGGAGTTTTTTTTGGGAGCTCTCCCCCATTCTCATGTATTTTTTTTTAATAATACCATAGATACTATCCACTTTTCAAAAAATAATATTTAGATTTGATATTATTAAGTATTAATTAAAATACTTTATTTGTTGTATGTTCAAATCCACACAAAAAAAGGAACAAACTTGAGCACAAATGCCACAAAAGACTTGAAAACGATTGTTGGATCGAGATGGCACTAATGATGTCCTAGAGGGGGGTGAATAAGACTTCTTGCGCTTTAAAAAAAAATTATTTGAAAGTAGACAACACTAAGTAAAGTTGTTAGTGTTTAGTGTAGTGTGTGAAACAAATGTAAATTGGCGGAAACAATCACATAGATGCACAAGAAATTTTATCCTGGTTCGGCCCTTCCCACATGGAAGTCTTACGTCCAGTCCCTAAGCAATCTCTTGGGATTTCACTAACTGCCAAGAAAACTTGGTCTTCTCTCAACCTGAGAGGTATTACAATCACACTTGCTCCCAAGTAAGTCTTCACTTAACCAAGGAGAACAATGACTACCTACAATAGGTCTTCCCTTTACAAGAGGGGCACTGCAAAAAACAAACCTCCTACGGGTTATCTAAAACAAAAATAAGAAACACTAGTGTGTCTGCTCAGAAGGATGAGCAAACACAGAGAATTCAAAAAGAATTACAAATAAGAGTTTCAGCTCTAACTCTTTCTGAATCTAACAGGGTGGGCTGAAGAATAGATCTAGTTACAAATGCCACCCAACAGAAAAAAAAAAAACTTCTAAGAACTTGAGAGCTTGGAAGTTTTCGGACTGAGGAGGCAGCTCTCCTTCTTTCAATTCAGTAAAAGACCTTTTGGAGACTCTTGCTTGCAAATTCAGATGGGAGTTGTGTTGCTGTCTCTCTGTCTGAGTTCATTATCTTGTTCAAAACTTCGGCTTCTTATATATGCTTCAGAAGCCTTAAATTTCCGTTAGAAACTGTCCGTTAGAGAACTAGTCGTTTGAAGAATAGCCGTTGATCCTTTGGATGTAGATGTTGTTGAGACTTTTGTTATTCAACAGTCCATCAGCTTTTTAGATTTCCAACATCTTCAGGCTATGTTTGTAGCTTCATGGCTTGATAGGCAATCTTCATTTATTGTTTTGTAAAACTCCATGCTGAAGACATGCTTCATAAATGTTCTGCAAGAAAAGACAAGACAAAAGAAAAGATACCTCCATACTTTCTGAGGTAGGTGAGACAGAAATATATATAAAGTATAAGAACTTCGGATGGACAGATGTTCAGTGCAATAAAAGGCAGACAGACAATTGCATCTAGAAGGTAAGAGGAGCTTCTGACAGTGATAGGTGAGCCTCTGACATATACCCCATGCGGCTTATCGCATTTACTGCAAGGCAACTGTCAAATAAGAGAAGAACTGAACTTCTGACAAAAAGTAAGAGATCAATTTGTATAAACATTTCAGATCTTTTCAAGAATATTTTATGTGGTCATTTTGAATATAATTTATCCTACCTAACAAAATATTTAAAAGATGGTAATAAGACAAAGCATTATTCTACAGGATATGCAAGTGTTATTTAATCTGTAAAAGATCCCATAGGGATAATAAACATATTGAATAACTTAAAATCAAGATTGCATGGTTCTTATGAAATGACAAGTTCATACAGAAATTATTATTAAGTACACAGATAGTATACTTCGACTTTCCTGGAGTCGGAGTCAAAGATAGGAGATACAAGATGAACTTCGACTCTTCAGAAATCACAGTGACTAATCACCGAATTCGACTTTTGGAAAGTCGGAGTGATAAGCATCAATCGGTCATACTTCGACTTCTGGGGAGTCGGAGTGCAAACAATAACAGACTTCGACATTCAGGGAGTTGGAGTATAATGCAAAGACTTCGACTTCTCAGGAGTCGGAGTAAGAGGACTTCGACTTTTCAGAAGTCGGAGTGAAAGTGTTCATCAATCGATATTTTACTTCGACTTTAAGAGAGTCGTAGTCTAGACTTCGACTTCAAAGAAGTCGGAGTACTAACAGACTTTGACTTTCGAAGGGTCAGAGTATGGTTCACAGATGGTTCAACACTTCGACTTTTCTGAAGTCGGAGTTAGTATGGGACATAGTATACACTGTGGACTTAGAGAATTTTCGTGAGTGTTGATATACAGTATTATACAAGTTATATTTCTTGTGATATATTTCAATAATTTGTTTGTAGAGATAATCTTAAAAAAAATTGTCATAGCAAAAACACAATATTTTAAAGAGATGGTTGTTCAACAAATCTTCTAAAGGATAGTTGCTCAACAACCATGTGTATATTCAATACAATTGGCGATTGAATGAGAGATTCAAAGAGAGAAGAATGAAACCTAAGAAATATAAGCAATATGCTTCGATGAGTTGGATTAGGGTAGTGAGTGGATGACTAAGAGGTCTTTAAATGATGACTTAGTTCGTGATAACAACAATCTTACGTGGGCTGATGTTTGATGTTGCATTGGAAGCATCTAAAATTCTTGATGGGTCAAATAGACCTTGAAGGACAAGAGTTAGCAAAAGTGGAACAAATAGTGCTTTGCCTCAAACTTCTCATGCTTTAGAAGATGATTTGGAAGAAAATGATGAAGATGTTGATGAACAAGAGTGGGTAGATGTTGAAATTGACACTAAAGATGATGATGAGTCTAATGAAGATGAGATTGATAAAGAAGAAGATGACGATATTGACAAAAGAGAAAGAGCATGTGGGGATCCACTTGCTGGGTCTTCTCTGATGAGGACATGGGTTTTGACATCAAGATTTAGATTGTTATTTCTATTTCATCATTTTTTTGGTTTTGTAGAACTACTTTGATCTTTGATGTAATGACTATGTTTGACAATTAACAAGTGATCGTTTAATACAATACTATATATATGTATAATAAATGGATATGATATAAAATAAAGTAGTGAGCAATGATAAACTAGACTTCACTTACGTGCCTTGCCTTGGTGCTTAGGCACTAGGCCATAGCCTTAGTAGCCTTAAAAACACAGCATTTGCCGACCATACTTTAGGCCATTTGGAAGGAAAGAAATTCCAAAATTTTCCAGCAACATTTCAAGCATTTGATAGAAATCCTCAAAGACAGTATTTATTCCATTTAGGAAAGGAGGTTTAGGAATTCATCGTGCAAACTTTAGGAATTCAAATTCAAGTTACGTGAAATTTCATGGTGCCCACAAAGAGGTATTGTCTCTATATGAGGTTTTGTCATTTTCCTAAGAAGATGGTCATCCTAGGAGAAGAGAAATGAGTCTTCCTTCCAAGCACACACGTAGTTTCACTACTTCTAATGTGGAACTAAACTATGCATCTACACAACCCCCCTAATGAGGATAAAGGTATGTAGGTCTTGTTGCGACAAGATGCTTGGTTAGGGCACGTAGCCTCTCGTTCAGTTTTCCATAGATGGCACCAATGAAGTTGAATGAAATTTCAGTGCCCCCTTAAAGGTATTGTCCCCGTCTGGGGTTTTATATTTTTCCTAAAAAAGGGCCCTCTTGAGAGAAGAGGAATGGGCCTTACTTTTAAACATACACTTGTTTTCACTACTTCTAATGTGGGACTAAACTATGCCTCTACACTGATCATCTCTAGGATGACGAGATGGAGGAATTTTATAATGTGATTTCTATAAGGGTTGGAGTTCACATTGAGAGGGATATTTTATGTGTTTTTGTTTTTTTTTCTTTGATGTTACCTCCATGGAGAGATCTTTCTTTTGCTTTGAACTATGGTCCTCATCTTTTCTCTTGTATCTTTTAATCAGACAAAACATGGTCCCCTATTTTCAAAACTAGAAGGCACCATATATCATAAACAGGAAACAAAATTATGAAATCAAAACTATATTGCAAAAGATGAAACAAATGACAGCTTTTAGCATACACGCCCTTGGAAGACTATGTACTTGTGAAAAACTTCATGTGTAATGAGTAAATGTAAATACCCCTATATGACAAGTATATGCACAAGTATTGCAGGTTCACCAAATCAAGGAATTGATGTGTGTACAAAGAATGCACAGGGAGTTATTTACAAAAATTTATTGTACTCCAGGAGGTTTGTCTACTATGAAAAATATATTAAAATTATGTTAATAGCTCATTCAGCATAATTCAAGAACAAAATCCATCAGCTAACCTCAAGGATAGAAATCACAGCATGCCCACTGGTAGGGCTGTATGACATACGGACAACACGAGCACCAACATCAATGGAACAAATCTTACTTCCAGTAAGTGCATCAAACTCTGCACAGCAATGCTCATAAAGAAACAGAATGAGACTAAATCAAAAGTATGGAAGATAATATCTAAATATTATACTGTTCTAAACAACCTCCAAAACCAGAATCGGTAGTCAACTTTATATGCAATCGGGTGAGGTAATGAAGTGAGCTTTTTTATTGTGCAAAGCTCAACTCAGCTACCACTGTTATTTGGATGAATAGACTTGGCACGCCATCTTGGTTTGAGCATTTCTTGGTGGTTTTTTATTTTTTATTTTTTTTGGTAGGTAAGTGTAGGGGCAGGGATGTGAACCTAGGCCCTAAGGTGTATGTTGGAGGGTCTTAACCATTGAGTCACTTCTTGTCTACTCATCTGAGCATTCCGTTATGTACAGAAGGACTTTTGGATCATATAGGTTTCATATTTCTATTTTCCATTTTTCCCGTGAATAAAATTCTGACATCATCCACTTCCCAGAAAATACATTTTTAAGTAAAGCAATTGCACCACCAATTCGATTCAATGATAAATAGAGGGAGTGCTATCAGGACAGAGAGGAGAGGTTCCTTCCTATCACCAGAAACAGACTTCACAAATGAGGAATGGTAATCTTGACTCCAAGGGTAAAGAAGACGAACACTAATATCTTGACAATCTTCAAGCTACTCAACATAAAGATGAAGCACATAAAGCCCACATATCATTGTAGTCTATTACATCTATAACTAATTAATGACTATCATGAAAGAAAAACCTTGCCCCAAAATATCAAAACAAGAATCACAAACAAGTATCACAGACGTACCCTCCATGATTGCATATACATATAGTGTTTGTCTACATGTGCAGCCTAAGTTATCAAAAGCGCTGGAGGCGATCGCCTTGACAATGAGGAGAGGTGATCTCTGGTGAGCGAAGCCTCTCTCTCTCTCTCTCTCTCTAGCTGCATGCCTCTCTCCCCCTCTTCGACTCTCTCTCTTGCACACACGGTCAGATACACGGTCCCCTTCAAACCCTGCTGTGACTGCGAGCTCTCCCCATCTCCTCTTCTGGAAGGTCAACGGCCCCGTGGGCTTCCTTGGGTGGACCTCCGGCGAGCTCTCCCCCTCTCCCTTTCTTCGATTTGTCCTCTCTCCCTTTGGCGAGCAAAAGGTTGCCTCTTTCACACACACACATGGCCACACGCACACCCCTCTTCGATTCTCTCTTTCTCTCTCCCTCTCTCAAATTTGTGATGTATATTTGTTTTCTGTTTGTATTTATGTAGCATTTAAACATATAGTTCATGTTTTTTAAAATATATATTATTTTAATAATAAATTGCCTTTGAGGCGGAGGCGCCTCGCTCGCTTCACGCCTCTGACTACTTAGTGTGCAGCTTAAAACACCACAGGCCTCAAAGAAAAGGTTTTGCAAAAATGTGATGTCAGAGAATGCAAAAGCTGTCAAATACCTCAGCTACAGTTAGCAGGTTACTTCACGATATTGACAAGGGCCTAGGAGGGCAGTAATCCCTAATCCCTAGGCATCTACAACAGCAATTGGATTAACCTCCAGTACCATGGCACATGTCATTAGAGTACATTCAACTAAGTTGAATGCTACCAAAATCCAAGGGGCTGGGAGAGGAAGTTAACAGAGAAAATTAGCAATGATGCATTTTACTGATCCCCATTTCTTCATAACCTTGGCCTTAGGACCACTCAACTATGGATGTAAAAGCAAACCATTTCTGCAATAAGAATCTACATCATGCATGGTTCACACCCATAACCACCCTGACTACCTTCCTAGTTCACTCACATAACCATCCCATCCTTCCCCCCTAAATGGGGAATAACCTACTCTCCCAAGACTCTTGAATATGAACATGTTGTCAAAAATTGCCTTAATTTCCTTTTCCTTTAAACCTTTTCCCCAATGTTCCTTATTTATATATGACCCTCTATCTCCTCTGTATTTCTCTATTATAATGTGTCTTGACAGGAGAAGATGTGTGGCCTTGCCTTATTGATTTAGATAAATTACTTAGGCATTTCTGCAATTACTGTAATATGGATCATGCTTCTTCAACCCAAAAAAAAACAAAATTTTGCACCAGGAAACTAAAAAGTTTGTCATCAAAGATGATATGAAATACTTATTTCATTGACCTTTTGCTGCTCCAATATACGTGATGTTCAAGTGAGGAAATCCATCGTTCCCAATGACAATGAAGTCAGAATTTAGTACATCCGATTCCTAGCACTACATGAATGAGTATTGAGTAGTTTCCTTTAGAAGACACATAGAACCGACATTCATTAACAGTTGTCGGAAGAATTTTCGAATCCAGATGGAACGACATGACCAAACCAAACTGTCCCATGTTAACATTGGTCCAATTCAACTACAACAAGTTCCCGTACCACCAAATTATAAACCCCAATGACAACGTCCGGGAAACGGAACGCATAGCACATTCCTAAGACACAGAATTGGTGCACTTTAGCGCGACAAACTCGACTTACACGAACGTCCGTTCTCCCACAGGAGCCATTCGTCAGACAGCGAACTACATCGCAACGCGATCGCCATGTGCTCTCGGGCGCAGATGGTCTAGGGTTTACTGGACGAGAGAGACAGAACGAGACCATCTCATACGGAAGCCAAAGGCTGCCATAAGGAAACGTACCGATGATATGCGTGCCGACGGCGACGGCGATGACGGCCTGGACGGGATGGAAAGCCGCGGCGTGAGGCTGCAAGGGCTTCGTCCCCCGGCCGACGTGCCTCAGATCTAGGTGCTGCACCGCCGCCCATTCCATCCCCATCTCCCTCTCGTCAAATCAACACCGCAGCGAC
The DNA here is from genome assembly GCA_014218235.1 of Colocasia esculenta. Classification (NCBI taxonomy): domain Eukaryota; kingdom Viridiplantae; phylum Streptophyta; class Magnoliopsida; order Alismatales; family Araceae; genus Colocasia; species Colocasia esculenta. Next base: position 160,309 of record JACBKR010000010.1, on the reverse strand, counting down.
ACCCTAGTGGCCTCTCGCCTTCTTTATAAAGCGATCCAATTCACGGGGACGACCACTCCTATTCCTTCTTCGCTCCGCCTAGCAGAGCAGCTTCCAGCGGTGGCTCCGGCGGGGCCTCCGCGGCCACCGGCTACACGATTCAAAAGCCAGATCTCCCTCGCCCCCGATGCTCGCTGGGTGCTGTTCGTCCTCGCGATCTGGGGGGGCGAAGTAGTGACTCGTATAGTCGTATGTCTGCCGTAGGAGAGCAAAGAGGCGTGGGAAGAAACACGAGATCCAGGGGCCCAAAAACAACTGAAGAGGAAGGGCCGCAAACGGGTACCGACAACCCGATAGATATTTCGACCCGATTCTAGCAGCTGATATCGCCATCGGACACGCTACCGGTGCTGTTTGGTATCGGATACCGGAATAAGCATAATTGAGTTATGCCTATCCCTTATCTCCATTAAGTTTGCTCTGCATATACATATCCTGAGATACAGCGTTATTCTTCGTTTGCAAAAAACTTGGATACGAGCGGGGGTAAGCACGGGTTTTACTAGTGGATGTGAAGCAGAGGGCAGTCTGCTCTTAGGATTGCGTGGCCTGTGTACCTATCGTCGGGGAGGGGGCTTCTCTGCCCCCCCCCCCCCATGCCATTGTCTCCAAGGGAGGTGCTTGTTCTCATTTTTAGATTTTGTTTTGTTTGGAAAATTCTTTTCCTAATTTAGTCTCCAATCCAATAGGAGGTGTTTCCTTCGCACAATCTTTGCCCTCCGTGGCCTCGCCAATGCGATGGAGTCAGGATTAAATCAAAAATTAGTTGAAAATCGATGCGATGCACGGTAGTTGTTTATAAAATAATAAGATAAATAAAAAATATTATTTATAAAAATATATAATTTTTATTGTAAAAATTTTGTTAATTAAATAGGAAAAATTTGTTCTTAAAACAAAGAAAGGTGGACTGCACGAAGGTAGGTTTAAAATTGATTTTTTTCTAAAAAGTTATGGTCTGCTCGGTTTAGCAAGATTTTTTAGATGGTGAGTATCTTACCTTGTTTAGAAAGATTTCTTCATTGATTTAGGTGACAATTAATGTTTGAGACTTGCCTTACGGGAAGTGTGTTAAAGTTGATAAATTTATTATTTTATGTTAGCTGTTATATATTAGGATTTGTTTACCCGGATTTTGCTTAACCATATTTAGCTGCAATATAGATAGATTTAGTGGGGAGATTTATGCGGGAAAACTCTGCTTCTGGTGCTGCCACATGGCTGCTCCAAAACTGAATTTTATTAGAATAGTATAGATTAGCTGCAATTTAGTATCTTACTTGTTGTTGGTGTTCTAATATGTCTTCCTTCCCTCTTCTCATCTGGGTTAAGGTTGACAAGGCTCTTGGAGAAGATGGCCTAGTTCATTGACTCTTTTGGGGCACTCTCGTTCTCCATTTCCACATATATGTTCTCCATTTCCACATATCTCATCTTTTCTCCCTTCTACCACTTTGGAGACAAGCTTTGACTCTATTGGGTCAGCTTCTTACTCGCTCCCCTCTTGGAGTCCCTTGGAAGCCCCCCTCTCGTTCACCACCATCGAGCTCTCCCTTGGTGTTGAAGATGTCTGAGGGCTTGCGTATGCTCACCGGTTTGCTGCTAATGATGTCTGATAGGTTCTTTTCGGCGATGTTGTGCAATGATCATAGTAGGCTTATTCTACTGTCCAGTAAGTGATTGGGTGTTTCTACTTGTAAGGATCTTGAGTTCATGGTGGATTTATGCCTTCGTCCTGTGGTGGTGTTTTTCTGTTTGGACCGGAGCCAAACGGGCCTCCACTAAGTGAAAGGATGGAAGACGATCGCCGATGCATACAGTAGCCTGCAAAACCAGAAGAGGATCAAGGGGGGGCTCGGTTGAAGAACTGGAGGAAACCCTCCGATACCTAAGTCAGACGACGACCGGAAGGCTTAAGGAAGAAGGGTTCGTTTGTGAGTGTCTAGACTTGCGTACAATTGCATAAGAGTTACCTGGACCTTTTATAGGCGAAGGTCTCGAAGAAGGTTGGACGGACTGTCCCTTAATGACTCCGGAAAAGGCGCGCCGGTTGGCGCTCTTAGCAGGGAGTTATAGGTTGAGGCACCCGTTGAGGGGCCCTGCGGTTAATACTCCCCTTGATCGTGGGGCATGCGCTGCGCTGCTGTCGTAACCGTCGTTGGGGAGCAAGGGGCTGCCATGGCCCTTCTGGCCGAAAGGTACCGAGCAGGAGGCCTGCTCAGTAGCTGGACTAGTCGTTCGGCGTCCGGTGCCCGAGGGCACAGGTTGTGTTGGTGGGGCCGCAACGCGCTTTGAACATGGCCTATTCAGTGGATGGCACCTGGACCGAACATGTGACGGAACGTCTCAGCCAAGCCCGTTAAACTGATAACGTACTTGATCCGAGTCCGCCTCCCGCGAACGGGCCGAAGCCTCGCAAGGGATACCAAACCACAGTCCGTGTAAACACAAAGGAACACACCACAATTTATACATATATCACAAGTTTACATAGCCAAATTTCCACAAAACTGAAAAGAAGTACAAGAGCCTGGGGCATACCCCGAGGTACAACTGAAGAAAATAAACAACTAACTAAACTACACAACACTACACTGCTGGAGCTGCTACTACGCAGCTGGAGGTACCGACCTTGCACTGCTACGGCGTGGCTCTGAACTGGACGACGGTCGAGAAACGTCCTTCTCACTCTCACCTGTGGGGGTAGGGGTGAGCCTCTCTAGTCACTGGCTCAGTAGGGAACTCCCCCAAAACCGAGCAAACCAAAAACCACAGGTACAAAGCTATAAACAGTACCAACAATTTATAGAACAGCTAAGCAGAATATTAAAGCTGTAAAAGTACTCACCGTCTGCCGACTACGAAAAACAACTGTAATAATTAAACGGCAAACCAGTACAGGTGTACAAGCTAAAGTAGAGACAGCCAAACACGAGCCACGTGAACTGGTTCGCGACACCAGAAACTGACTCAGACAAGCTAACACAGGTCTACCTCTCAGTCTCGCAGCTACGGACGAAAGGTCCAGCTGCCGCTCCAGGTGAAAAGTCAAGCAACTGTGGAGACCAACTAAACACCACCACCTGTGTACCACACGGTCACAGGCCCATGTCTGGCACCTCTAGAGATCCTGGCCCGGAACTCTCTAGAGTGAGACACTGGAAAAGGACTAGTTGGGGTCCAGTACGTCTACTGGTGTCCGTACCCCCAACTACGAGCGCGCTACAAGTGACTAAAGACAAACACAAGTGTCACTGTCCCACTGTCGTCTTCCCTCAGCCGGACGTGCAACTCAAACACAAGAGTGAGGGTGTCCAGGTCAGACGACACAGACCTCGACAGTACAACACAAGTACCGGGACAAAGCCCCGAGCTAACAGCCTGGCTCACAAAGAACCTGGGGCACCCAACTAGAGAGGTAACCACGGTAGGCATCGTACTACTCACCACGTACACAGAACCACGTGCACGTCACACACAAACCACGTGAAACCTCACGTAAATCACAAGTAACAATGGTCCACTACACGTGAACCCAACTAGACTTGCGTAAACAACACGTAGTCACGAAAGTAAGTAACTATCTGCATACCTTGTATGCTAAACATCATAACCCGGTGCACTCAGTGCACCATAGGTGCCAACGCACCATACATTATCGATAAATACCATAATCAGCTATTTCTGTTCACACACATGCTGGCGGCAACATCGATTGCCGCCTACAGTATGTTGACGGCAAGGGATCTGGCCGTCTACATCCTGGCTGATGAGCTTGGCGACAAACGATGTTGACGCCAAGTTCTTTGGCCTCAAACCCTGCAGAAACCCTAATCTAAATCTACAGGTTCTCCAACCATTTTAACTACATGAAAACATATAAAAGTAGTTCCTTTAACATGCCAGAACCCAAAACAACCCATTACTGCATGCTTTGCTTAATAAATTACTCAAACCACCCATTATCCCCGTATGGTGCAATTTTATCCGAAAATGCATTATCATGCTAATTCAGGTGGTTACGTCGCATTTTAATGTTTCTACGGAGTTAACCGGGTTCGTCCCCTACCTCAGAACACGCTAGAACCTCCCACAATCTCCCGGTTCACGCCGAGCCCTCCGCGAGCTCCCACGGAAATTGCACCACGGAACGGCGTTTCCTCACGCAATTCGGCGACGCCACGCGTTCCACTATCCTCCAAGCACCCTTCAGTACCTGTTGGAAGCTTAAGGAACACTGGGGCAACAAGCTGGGGCAAGGGGGATTGGGAACAGGGTAGGAAACCTGCCCTCGGGTGAGCCTATAACCTGCATCAATCTCAGGTTGGCATCAACCCCCAGGCCGCTAATAGCAACCGCCACCTTAAACGTCCACATCTTGTGCCGCCAAGATCATGCAGTCAACGACCACATAGCTGGACGCCAACAGGTCAACGGCCACCCCTGGCCGCCAACTCCAACTGAACTGCAGCAGGTCCTGTTTCATTTCAGGACCAAACCTGCACTTCACCTGCTCAAGCCACACATCCACACCATGCATTCCACACAACCAACTCACACTGGCCTCACAACGGCCTACACAATCAACACACACATGATCCGCATGGATCCGAAAAGCACACGACGTTACAGAACAAGTTGCGGGGCGTCCGGAGACTGCCCTTGGACCCTGGAGGTGTCCTGTTGTAGGGATCGTGCTCGAAAGCCTTGGGCTGCACCCGAGGACGCGTGGCGCCTTGCCAAGAGGCCACGCCTGCCTGTCGGGCCATGATGGGCCGTGTTTGGGCCATGATGGGTCCTGCAAGCCTAGGGGGGTAGAAATAGCCACCATACTTGCCCCCCTGTAACGTCGCGCGTTTTCCGGATCCCTGTGGATCAAGGTTTAGTGGGTTTGGTGGCCAATGTGAGGCCCATTAGTGTTGTGTGTTTCTTATTAGATCCTTACCGAGTTTGGTTTTGGGTTTGTGTTGGTGTTCAGCTTGCTGGACACCAGCAGTGTGTTAGCGTCCATCGATGTGGACGTCGAGTTTGTTGAACTTGGCGTCGAGTTTTGTGGACGTCTAGCTGTGGCGGTCTGGTTAAACGGCCCAAGGGTTGACGTTAACCTGACATGCCTGTGTTTTTATGGCAGACCCGAGCTCTGTTCTTTCCTCTCTCTCTCCCTTCCTCTTCCCCCACCTTCACCCTTGAGCTTCTTCGCGAGTTCTGACGGTCGACGGGAGCTCGTGGGAAGGCCGTGGTGCGCGTGGTAGCGGCAGATCGGGCGGGGAACGACGGATTGGAGCGCGGTGTTCGTGGGAAGTTTCTCGGGTTTTGGCGTGATTCAAGGTTCTTCGGGAGTTTAATTGTGTTTCTGAGGTAGGGGACGAACCCTGTTAGCTTGTTAGAAACATTAAAACACGACTTAATCACTTGAACTAGCATTTTATTGTATTTTCGGATTGAGTTGCACCGTGTGGGGATAATGGGTGGTTTGAGTAATTTAATGTACGAAGCATGCTGTGTTGGGTTGTTTTGGGTTCATGCATGTTTAAAGAATCATTTCAGTACATTTTCTTGTAATTTTAACGGTTGGAAAGTCTGTAGAACCAGATTAGGGTTTCTGCAGGGTTTAAGGCCGGAGAACTTGGCGTCAAGATCGCTTGTCGCCAAGCTCACCAGCCGGGATGTAGACGGCTAGATCTCTTGCCGTTTACTTCTTATAAGCGACAGTCGATGTTGCCGCCAACTTGTGCATGTATCCATGCAGTATCGTTTACGTGGCTTTTCTGGTTATGAATGTTACGTGATTGTGTGTGCATGACGATGACCGGTGTGAGCCAGTGCACTTGTTATGCTCTTGGAGCATACTGCTCATGTAATGGGCATGTTTTACATGAATAAAATATGATGTACGTAGTGGTTTAATTATGTATGTTTGTTGTCCATGTGTTGGACATGTGGTTTACGTGACTAACGTGTGGTACATCAACTAGGGTGTATTATACACGTGTTGTCTACATGGTTTGAGTGTGTGTATATTACACACTTTGTTGTAATGTAATTCTTATGATTTGTTGTAGTAACTGGGCAGTGAGGTTCTTGTGTGAGCCTAGCCATGACTTTGTGGTGTTTGGGCGGTGAAGATCATATGTGGACCTAGCCCTGGTTCATTGTTGTCTTTCGAATAATATTATATTGATTTATGTATTAAGTGGTGTGTGTGTTGCCACGGAGGTTATGAGATGACCGATGGTAAGCAAGTTTGTGGTTCAGGTATGTGTTGGTGTGGGATAGCTTTGGGGTCACATGGTGACCGATGTTAAGCTAATCCTAACACATGTATATTGTGAATTATAAATAAAAGCTATATGTGTAAGTATCGTGGTTTGAGCTTGCCGAGTGTGGTGGTCCGGCGCCTATTCCGGAATGCCTCTCTAGTCGGGTACCCCAGGTTCTTTGTGAGCCAGGCACGTGTGTTTGCTGTGCTCGGGGTTTTGTCCCGGTACTTGTGTTGTACCGTTGAGGTCTGTGTCATCTTCCTGGACACCCTCACTCCTGAGTTTGAGTTGTACGTCCGGCTGAGGGAAAGACGGCAGTGGGACAGCGACTTCCCAGAGTTTGTTCTTTTGTCGCTTGTAGCGCGCTCGTAGTTGGGGGTACGGACACCAGTAGTCGACACTGGTCCCCAGCTAGTCCTGTTTTCCAGTGCCTCACTTTAGAGTGCTCCGGCCAGAGACTCTAGAGGTGCCAGGCATGGGCCTGTAGCTGTGTGTCTGCAGGTGTGGTGTTGGTTGGTCTCCACAGTTGTTTGACTTCTTCTTGTGGAGCGGCAGTTGGACCTTTCGTCCGTGACTGCGAGGCTGAGAGGTTGTTCTTGTGTTGTGTTGTTCGGGTTGGATATTGGCCTGATCAGCCAGTAGTCCGTTCCCGTGTGGTGGCGTCGTTCCCTTCTGACTCGTGCTTTGCTACTTGTCGTAGTTCGTGAGTTTGTGACTCGTGGTCGAGGTTTGTCTAGTTTGAGGTGTGCCTTGGTGTTGGCACAATTGTGACTAAGTTGTGGTTTGTGTGACTTGCCGGTTAAGGTTTTATTTGTAATATTATGCGTAAATAAAGGTATAATATAATTGTGGTTCTTTGTGGTGTTTACCACCTTCTTGTACCCTTGTTCGGGTGTTTGTGTTGTGGTACCTCAGAGTAGCAGGTACCTATATTCTTCGTGGGTTACTTTGTAGTTTTGTGGTGGTACATTGTCTACTAACCTTTTCAGGAACTTATGTGTTGTGGAGGTCTTGTGGTTTGACCTGCCACTTGTTGTATCTTATCTATTTTAATTAGATCTTTGTTTATAATTTATTGTGGATTAGTTTGTGATTATTAATTATGTTACCTTTGTGGGTAATTTGCCGATGAGGCTTGTAGCCTAGGCATATTGTGGTTTAGTAGAGCTGTGCTTCGTGGAGGCCGTATGAGACCTTCCACTTGTTGAGTTTTACTCTTCTTGGGTATGAATCCAATTATAGTTTTAGTATATTATGGATTGGCTTCATGGTAGCTAGTCTTATTGCCTTGTGTGTAGTTTCCGACGTAGTGAGGTTTGGAGTATAAAGGACCAGCTCTTTGTTAGCAGTCCTGTTACTCAAGTGTTCGAGGTTCGCCTGTGAAGCTTGCAGCTTAGGCATTGATTTACCTGTGTGACTCATAGCTTAGGCAACCAGTTGTTGTAATAGTGTGCCAGTGAGACTGTGATTTAGGCACTTTAGTAGTTGGGCTGACTAATGATATTATGTTAGTCCTGTAGTCCTACTTTTCTTCTGAGGACTTTATGTTTAATATCATGAGCATGTTCAATTGTTTTTATGTAATGATGTGAGCATGAATGGTTTGGTTATTGTTGTTGCCAGTGAGACTCATTGGGGTTGAGGTGTCTGTGGTTACAGTGTTGTTTTGGGTAGCCCCTACTGAGCCAGTGACTGTTTTGAGGCTCACTCCCCTACAGTTCTTTTCAGGGCTTGCCGTGTGTTTAGCTCGCAGCGGCGTTGTGTCAGACTTGTACCACCAGCAGTAGTGTAGTAGTTAGAGTTGTGTGAGTTTGTGCTCCCTCGGGGTATGCCCCAGGTATTGTACTCTTTTAATTGGACATGTATTAATATAATGGGACAGTTGTACAAATTTGTGAACAGATATGAGCACATGTACTTTCTTGTGTCTTATATTCTTGTGGTTTGTCTTTTATACTCTTACTGGACACGTGTGTGAGATATCCCTTGCGACACTTCGGTGCGTTCGCGGGAGGCGGATCTGGATATGGAGCCTAATGGGCATAATACCCGGTCCGTTACACCCCCACTCTCTCAAGCTTGCTCGGATTCTGGAGCACCTTGAGAGAGGAGGTCTGCTCAGATGTCATTCGCATTAAATGTGTGGAGGCCTTTTCCTTGTTGGGCCGGAGCGGATCAGGCCTGACACTTGTGTAAGGGAGATGACGGTCGCCGGAGGCGGACGAAGGATCCTGCAATTACCAGAAAATATCAGGGGGGCCTAGTGAAGACCGGGAAAAATCCTCTGATGCCTAAGTCAGTGAAAAGCTTGAGAGGCAGGGGATTTTTCGTGTGTAAGGGTGTGTTCGCGTGAGAGAGAATGTACCTGTGCATGGTCTTGTACCTATACTTTTATAGGCATAGGTGCTAAGGCAGGCGTGCGTAACGTTGATAGATCGTGCCTGGAAAGGCACCTTGACGGGCGCACATAACGGGAGGAGTTATGCGCTCAGATGTCCGTTGGGTTGCCAGGCAGTTAACGCGCCTCTTGATGGTGGGGTGCGTGGCCCGCGACGGTTATAACCGTCGTGCGGACACGAAGAGCTGTTTGGCAGCCTCTGGACAAGATCACCGAGTAGGTGACCCGCGTGGGGGATCGAACGTGCTGTTCGGTAACATCTGTAGTTGTTCGGTGCAAAAGGACCGGTGACCTGTTCGGAAGTATGCCGCTGAGGAGCTTGGCGAAGCCCGATCATGGGGGTGACGCCTTGGAGGCCTCTGAATTGCCCTTATGAGGGCGTGACACCTTGAAAAGGGGCCACGTCCATTGACAGGACATGAGAGGGCCGTATCGGGCCATTATGAGCCTAGGTGGCCGGATTTGGCCACCACACTTGCCCCCCACGCTCTCGAGTGGCTCGGTGACACGAGCACTTCGAGGGCGTCGCTTCCGCATTTAATACGATGGCCCGTTGCAGGGAGCTATGTGACGTCGTCGCCTGGAGCCCCATCGAACGACTAACCCATCATGATGGGTACGAGGTCATGTCGACCCAGGAGCGTCGCACTTTGCGTTTGAACGGCAGCTAGCGGTGCGATCGAGGAGGAGTTTTCGAAAACTGGAAGGAGAGGCGTTTTGGGGCCCGCTTCGAATTTCGTGCCCCTCCTTCTTTATAAAGAAAGGAGGGGGCGAAGGTGGGAGCCACGCCTTCAAAAACCCTTCTAGCGGCCAGTCATCAAGCTTTCTTGCCTCTCAAGCTTCCTTTCTCCTTCGCTCGAGAGCTTTCGTGCCCCCCTTGGGTTTCTGATCATCTTCTTCCTCGCGCTTTCTCCTATTTGCTGTTCTCCTCCACGTCGTACAACGATGGTAGGAAAAGGGAAGGCGGTCGCGGTTGCCGGAGCGAGCAGGGTCACCGTTGCGGCGTCTAGCGGGCCACGATGCCGCCATTACAGCGGGCTCCATGAACGCTTTCGGATCGGCGACGAGTACGAGATCATTGATGCGAAGGAAGGGGAATCGTTCCTGGTGAACAAACCAGGTTGTTTCCCCCTCTCTGTGGATCACCTGGAAGCAGGATTTCGGCTACAGTTGCCGAAAGTGGCGAAGGCGCTTCTAAACTGCTGGGGCGTGTCGCCGATACAGCTGACGCCTAACACATGGAGGTACATCTGTATCTTCGGTGTCATCTGTAAGATTAAGGAGATCTGAGGCTCGGCGGATGTATTCTGAGCTCACTTCAAGCTTTCTGCTTCTCGACCGTCAGGAGTAGATATCTACTACGCCAAGCACCGAACAGATAGGATGCACATACAATTGTCCAATAAGTATTCCAACAACAAAGGTTGGATGGACAGGTTGTTCTTCGTGCGCCACTGGGATGGTGCAGAGTGGGGATTCCCCACTGTCATCCGCTCGGCCCGGAAGGACAGCTTTCCGAAGCTGATCCAAGATGAGGCAAGGGCCTCAGATAGTCTTCTCTGAGCAGGTGTTAGAAATGGGGAAGGCTATGTGACCAAATTCTCGCTTGTCAAGCATGGCATGAGCAAACCATGGAGTAAGTATGCGGTCTTTTGGTCGTTTACCTGTCGGTTTGGTGACCTTGCTTCTAACTCTTCCTCTTCTTCTTTCTTCTTTTTTTTTGTGTGCAGCTGCTGCAGAGTTGGAGGCTGGGAGGGATCTGGAGGCGAACGAGGATTTCGTCGAACAAATCCCTATTTTGGCTCATATGGTGTACGAGGATGATGACGTTGCAGCCGTTGTTCGGGTTCCCTCTGCTGTGAGGGTTGGTGCCGCGGTAACAATGGCGCTCGTGGCTCCTTCGTCCACCAAGGAGCGTCCATAAAAGGCGCGGGTCCCTGAGAAGGGGCCCGGGAAAATTCGCCTGAAAAAGAAGGCCACCATGAAGGTGGTTTCGGTGGGAGCTCAGACTCCGCTCGAGGAGGGCGACGGGATGGCTCGTCCTTCGGCTTCTATGAAGAAGAGGCCGATGCTGCTTGACGAGGGCGCGGAGGATGCAGACCAGCTCCGCGCTCGGAAAAAGACAAGGATGGTCCATGTTGCCCCTCAACACAGTGAGGAGGGGACTGAAGAGGAGGTTGAAGAGGCGCAGTTGTTGCTGCGCAAGAAGCGTAAGGCTGCGGAGTCGGCCGAACAGGAAGCACCGCGGATGCCCCCCGTGATTCGTCCGGAGGTCGCGCAAAGAATGGCGACCGAACTGGGGCTCGTCGAAGTGAGCGATGGGTCGGAAAGCCCTGCCAGAGAAGAGGCAAGGGGCTCCACCTGCTCGAGGGGTAGGGAGCTCTCGGACGCTTCCAACACTGGTGGTGTCGAGCACGGTGCCACCAGCAATACTGCAAAAGCTTCTACCCGGAGGAGTGGAGGAGTTGCGACGTCCTCTGCTCGGGGGGAGGAGAACCCTCCGATCGTCGAAGCGCTGGGGATGGTAGCCACAGCAACCTCCATCACTGAGGAGGTTGAGGGGATCTTCGCCCCGAAGAACGCCAGAACCAACGAAGACGCTGGTGCGACGGAGGCTTCCGCCACTGGTGAGATGCTGGCGAGCAACGAGGTGGCTCCGGTGCCACGCGCGACCCTATCCGGAGGACAGGAAGTGGTTCCTACCGCAAGGGCCACTGAGGAAGCGGCCAAAACGATGGGGGCCGTTGAGGAGATCGCTGCCACAACTGGAAGCGCAGGAAAGGGCCTGCCCCCCATGCCCCCCATCGAGGTGGTTACCAATGTCATTGCAACCACCAAGGTAGCCGATGGTGGCGGGGGGGAGGCAGCGGAAATGGGTGGCGGTGTTCGGGCTGAGGAGTCTGATGACGACCGGATGCCCCTTAAAGAAGTGCTGCTGAAGAGGCTTCCTGAGGCTCCCTCAGTGGCGGCGTTGGAGGCGACACTTCGCCGTATAGAAAACGCGCCAAGGGAGTTGCCCGCGAGCCCCACCGCCTCCCATCTCGACCAGTTAGCGAGGTGCCTGGATCTTCCCTCCGAGCAGACTTCGGAGAGACCAATGGAAGGCTACCATCCGGAGGGCCAGGAGGATGACGGCATGAGCGACGTCGACCTGGAGGCTCTTGTGGACGGGATGTCCAAGTCGCTGGGTATCCTCAAGGCCCTGGCTGCTCGAGCCCAGAAACAAAAGTATCTCTGTGAGGCGCAGATGGCTTTCTGCGAGGACCTTACAGAAAGACATAAGGCTCACGAGGCGGCGCTGTAGGAGGAGGTGAAGAACCTCAAAGCCGCCCTCCAAGCTTCGGAGCTGAATGCTATCTTGGCACGGGCCGAGAAGGACGCCCTTGCCAAGGTAGCAGCGGATGCGGGGGTCCGTGCCATTGCAGAGTACAAGGCCGGGCCAGACTATAAGGAAGATCTGGAGCAGTATGGGGCCCGCTGCTACAGAGTGGGCCTGAGAGCCGGGAAGGACTTCGGGAGCGGCAGTCTTGGGTTGAACGCGCCCAAGAGGCCTTTGAGGCCGCTGTTCGGGAGTGCCGGCGTCGCACCAACGACGCCCATTTGGATGGTGTGCACTTTGCACAATTCCAATATGGGCGAATGCCTTCTTCGGATGAAGATGCTGGTCCTTCCGAACAGGCTCCTTAGTCTCCCCGCTTCATGCCCTTCTTCTTTTTGTAACCGTGGTCCAGGGGACCCGCTTGTAAGAAAAAATCTGTGAATAAAGATTTCCCTTTCCATCGTTTGACTATGACTTCTCTTTTTCTATCTCTTCCCTTCTGCTAGTGTTCCTGTTCGAACCAGAGCTCATTGGTTTATTAGCGTTGCATGTACTGCGCAGGTCCATTGGAACCGGGTAGGTTCTTAACCGGGGTGAATGCTTATGCTTTATCTGACCTGAAGGGTCCACATATCCATCTTAAGTTTAAAGGACCCTGAAGTATGGATAGTTTCAGACCCAATCCCAGGCGCACCATAGGAACAGGGAGAAGAGAAATAGGATGCCGATCAAAGGCTTTCATAGATAATAAGCCTTAAGGTTGGACACATGCCAAGTCCTGGGTATGGCTTCGCCACTAGGGGTAGTTAGCTTATATGAGCCTTTCCCAAGGACCTGGGTGACCTGATAAGGTCCTTCCCATTTAAGGGCGAGCTTGCCGACCGCTCTTCGGGGATTCGAAGTCGAGCAGCGGCATAAGACTAGATCCCCCTCATTGAAGTGCCTTTCACGAACTCGTGCGTTATAATATTGCGCGAGTCACTGCTGATAGGAAACAAGACGAATGTTGGCGTCGTTCTGTCATTCGCCGAGCATGTCAAGGTTTTCCCAAAGAGCGCGGTTGTTGGCGGCTTCATCGAAGTGGGTTGTTCGAATGGTGGGCAGGGCCACCTCCAGAGGCACAACAGCTTTTGAGTCGTAGGCCAAGTGGAAGGGCGTTTCTCCCGTTGCTACCCGAGCCGTAGTCCAGTGGCACCATAGCACGTTGGGGAGCTCGTCAATCCAAGAGCCCCCTGCTGCCTCTACTCTTGTGCGGATCCCGTGCAATAATGTTCGGTTGGCGTTTTCGACCAAACCGTTTGCTTGGGGGTGCGCCACAGAAGTAAAGTGGTTGTAAATCCTGAGCTCGGCACACTTTTGCTTGAAGAAGGTGCTGTCGAACTGTTTCCCGTTGTCGGAGGTGATCACCCTTGGGATACCGAACCGGTAGAGGAGGTTCTTCCAGACGAACTTCCAGGCGGCCTGTTCGGTAATCGTAGCAACGGGTTCGGCTTCGATCCACTTGGTGAAGTAGTCGATGGCCACGAACAGAAACTTCTTCCGACCTTGGGCCTCTGGGAAGGGACTCAGGATGTCGATGCCCCATCTGGCAAAAGGGCGTGGTTTGAACAGGTTGTGAAGCTGTTCGGCGGGTTACTTGATGAGCTGCCCGAACTTTTGGCATTCCGGGCATTTCCTGACAAAGTACATGCAATCCTTCTGGAGAGAAGGCCACCAAAACCCTGCTCGGATGAGGCTGCGTGCTAACGTTCTGCCCCCTAGGTGGCTTCCGCACAGCCCCTCATGGACTTCTTCGGTGGCCGCAAGGGCCTCCTCAGGGCTGAGGCACCGTAGAAGAGGTCTTGAAAGGGACCGCCGGTAGAGCTTACCTTCTACGAGGGCGAAATGCTGGAGCGCATCCTGATTTTCCAAGCTTCGCTCTGTTCGGGTGGAAGCTCACCCCGAAGTAGGTACGCCAAGAGAGGGTCCATCCAGCTCGGAGCTGGCGGGTCTGTCTCTACGGCTGTGACGTCTACTTCAGTGCTCGACGAGGCGAGCTCTTCAATAAACACGGAGCGAGAAGGGGCGATGTCACCTGAAGATGCCAACTTGGCAAGTGCATCTGCTCGCGCGTTCTGCTCCCATGGGACGTGTATGACTTCGAAGTATAGGAGGCCCTCTGCTTGGCTTTTGACCTGTTGAAGGTATTGAGCCATGCGGGGTTCCCTCGCTCCGAATTGCCCATTCACCTGGCTGGCGACCAATTGGGAGTCACTGAAGACCCTAAGCCGAAGGGCTCCGAGGTGCCTAGCCATGCGGATACCGGACAGCAAAGCTTCATACTCATCTACGTTGTTAGAGGCCGGAAAGCGGAACCGGAGGGCGTATTGGAACTCCAATCCCTCCGGGGAGATGAGGACCAAGTTAGCTCCACTCCCTGTGACGCAAGAGGATCCGTCGACGTAGAGTTCCCATGGGGGCTCATCCGCCAACGGTGGATCCTGCTCGGCAGGGAGAGTACACTCCGCAACGAAGTCTGCCAATGCTTGCGCTTTGACTGCTGTCCTTGGGCGGAAGCTGATGTCGAACTCGCCAAGCTCTATTTCCCATTTGATGAGTCTGCCGGAAACTTCCGGCTGCTGGAGGATGGATTTCAGCGGTTGATCGATTAGAACCGTGACGGAGTGGGCCTAAAAATAGGGCCTAAGCTTCCGGGCATCCGTGACGAGAGCGAGGGTGAGTTTTTCTGCTCGGGGGTACCTCCTTTCAGCTTCTTGGAGGACCCTGCTAATGTAGTACACCGGGTGCTGCGTCGCTTCTTCTTCCCTGATCAAAACCGCGCTGATGGAGTGTTCGGTGACCGAGAGGTATACAAACAAAGGTTCCCCGAGCACAGGCTTTGAGAGAATAGGAGGGGCTGCCAAATACGCCTTCAGCTCGGTGAAGGCGACCTCACACTCTTCAGTCCACCGTACTTGCCCCCCTTGGTTCGAGGCGCTTTTAGGGCCTCGAAGCAACTTGAAGAAGTTAAAACTTCTTTCTGCTGCTCGGGACATGAACCTATTTAGTGCGGCCAAGCGTCCAGTAAGGCGCTGGACGTCACGCACTGTCTTCGGACTGCTCATCTCAAGCACGGCTTGGATTTTCTCCGGGTTTACCTCTATTCCTCTATTTGACACGAGGAAACCGAGGAACTTACCCGAACGAACACCGAACGCGTACTTGGCAGGATTGAGTTTCATATTGTACTTCTGAAGGGTTGCGAAAGTCTCCTGGAGGTCGGAGATGTGGTCAGCGCTCGGAAGAGTCTTGACTAGCATGTCATCGACGTAGACCTCCATGTTGCGCCCAATCTGCTGTTCAAACATTTTGTTGACCAACCGCTGGTAGGTCGCACCAGCGTTCTTTAGACCGAAAGGCATTCTGGTGAAACAGTATAAGCCTAGGTCTGTGACGAACGTCGTAGCATCTTGATCCGGAGGATGCATACTGATCTGGTGGTAACCAGAGTAGGCGTCCAGAAAGTTGAGAAGCTCATGCCCGGAAGTAGCGTCCACCAGCTGATCAATGCGCGGCAGGGGGAAATTATCCTTGGGCGTCGCTTTGTTGAGATCCTTGTAGTCGACGCACACACGCCATTTACCATTGCTTTGCGTACAAGGACCACATTGGAGATCCATCTTGGGTATTGGGCTTCTCGGAGGAGCCCAACAGTTCGGCTTTTGACAACGTGATCCTGAATCACGGTCTGCCGTTCTCGGTTCACAGGTCGCCTCCTCTGTTGAACTGGTGGGACCCGGGGGTCCAGACGGAGGCGATGCACCATTATTTCCAGGGGAATACCCGGAAGTTTGTTGTCAGACCAAGCGAACACGTCCAAATTGGTTAGCAGAAAAGCTATGTAGCGCTGCTGCTCGGCCTCCTCCAGCAAAGCGCCAATGTACAAGACGTGCTCGGGGTCGTCGTCTACCTGGACGGGAAGTAAATCTTCAGCAGGCGTTCCTCGGCTGGTGGAGGGCTGTTCGGACGTTGTCGGGGCCGGATCTGTGAGTGGTTGCTTGTCCCTTAAAGAGAGGACATAGCACCGACGAGACTCGTGCTGACACCCGAGTACTTCGCCAACTCCGCTCGGGGTCGGAAACTTCATCTTCTGGTGGAGTGACGAAGGTACCGCTTTGATGCGTCCAATCAGGCCTCTGCCGAGGATGGCATTGTAACCAGTCATATTGTTGATGACCAAGAAGTTAACCACCTTGGTCACAATCCTTGGAGCCGTCCCTAAAGTGATCGGGAGGTGAACTCTTCCCATGGGCTGCACCAAAACTCCCGAAAATCCGAACAAAGGCGAGTTTACGGGGGCGAGCTAATCGGTTTTTAGACCCATGAGGACAAAGCAGTCATAAGCCAAGACATCGGGGGCACTTCCATTATCCACCAAAATCCGGCGCACATTACAATGATTGATGGTGGCCGAAATGACCAACGCATTAGCGTGTGGGGTTGTGACCCCTACAAGATCTTCGTCCGAGAAGGTTATAGCCTCCTCGGGCGATGCGCGTGCAGGACTGGTGGGATATGGAGCCGACCGAGGTGCCGAAGGCCTATCCACAACGTGCACTCGCCTTGCGTAATCGTGTTGGCTTCGAGTGCTTTCTCCGCCTACGCCGAAGCCTCCCGCGATCACGTTGATCTCCTGCCCGTTGGGCTCGTTGTTGATCGGCTGCTCGGGAGTCCGCTCTCGGCGTCTAGGGCGGTCTTCATTCCGGCGCACGAACCGCCCAAGGTAGCCGCGCTTGATAAGGTCTTCAATCTCATCCTTAAGCTGGCGGCACTCGGAGGTGTCGTGGCCGTGGTCGCGATGAAAGCGACAGTACTTGTTTTGGTCGCGCCTCCGGGGGTCGGAGCACATCCTCTGTGGCCACCGAACATATGCTTCGTTCCTGATCTCTGCCAGGATCTGTTCGGGTGCCACGGTGAGAGGGGTGTAGTTGGTGAAGGGGCGCGGACGGCGCAGAGAATCGCCGTTGCGCCGTCCTTTCTTCCGATCACGGTCGGAGCCATTATCGGAAGGCCTCTTCTTGTCCGACTGCTCCCCCTGCTCCGCCCTACTTGCTGCTAGACTCTCCTCGCAAGCCGCGTGGCGTTGCGCGATGGAAAGTAGCTCGGCGAGGGTGGCGGGCTGCTGGACGCCAAGGGTCCTCTGCAAGAAGCCGTCGCGAGTGCCCTGGATGAGGGCACTGGTTGCCAGAGGGACATCTAGGCGCGAGATGTGAAGTGCCTCTGTTCGGAACCTTTTGACAAAGTCCCAGAGCGCTTCGCCCTTCTTCTGGCGTACGGCTAGGAGAGAAGCCGCCGTTCGCGGCTGTGACCTTCCGCCAAGGAAGTTATCCCGAAAGGACTTCTTCAATTGGCAGAAGGAGGAGATAGAGCCCACCGGAAGGGTCTCGAACCAGGCTCTGGCAGTCTCCTTGAGGGTTGCAGGGAAGGCCCTGCACTTGGCCGCGTCTGATGCTCCGTGGAACACCATGTGCGACTCAAAGCCGTGGATGTGGTCGGCCGGATCGGTGGTGCCATCATAGGGCGCGATGGTGGGCAGAGGGAGCTTAGGAGAAACCCGAGCTTCCAGGATCTCCCTACTAAAGGGGGAGCGGAAGTCCAGGTCATCCTCCGCCGGAGCTTTCCCCTCCGCGCGCTGGACCATCGCGTCCATGCGGCGCTCCAGGTCGACCACACGTCGCAGGCGCCTGGTGAGCTCCTGCTCAGAATTGGCGGAGCCCTCTCGGGCGGACCCGTGGGAGTTCGCGGCCACAACCGAGCGCGGAGGATGAGGGGCGGCTGCAGAGCGACGAGGTGAACGCCCTCGGCGCTCCGGTGCCTGCTCCTCGGACGGAGCTCGACGCGAACGGTGCGGTGAGTCTACCTGCTCGTCTAGAGGCGCTGGAAGGACGCGGGATCGTCGATGCGACGATTCTGCCTGCCGCTCTTGTGGCAGGGGGACCGCCGGGGCTGGTGGTCCAACCAGCTGAGCCTGCAGGGCTAGGCAGACACCCGTTAACTGTTGCATTTGTCCCTGGAGTTTAGCCATCTCCAGGGCAGTCCCCGGCGCGGCGACCGCTGGTGCAGGGACGTCGTCGTTGTTGGCGCCAGCAGGGGCGATGTTGACGTCGATGGGAGGGGATCGCTGGCGAGACTCCGCTCGTGAATGGCGGGATCTCGTCGCCCTACTCCTAACGTTCTAGTAAGAGGTTCGTCTGCGAGCCATGGCTATGTCTTTCCCACAGACGGCGCCAAAAGTGTGGAGGCCTTTTCCTTGTTGGGCCGGAGCGGATCAGGCCTGACACTTGTGTAAGGGAGATGATGGTCGCCGGAGGCGGACGAAGGATCCTGTAATTACCAAAAAATATCAGGGGGGCCCGGTGAAGACCGGGGAAAACCCTCCGATGCCTAAGTCAGTGAAAAGCTTGAGAGGCAGGGGATTTTCGTGTGTAAGGGTGTGTTCGCGTGAGAGAGAATGTACCTGTGCATGGTCCTGTATCTGTACTTTTATAGGCATAGGTGCTAAGGCAGGCGTGCGTAACGTTGATAGATCGTGCCTGGAAAGGTGCCTTGACGGGTGCGTATAACGGGAGGAGTTATGCGCTCAGATGTCCGTTGGGTTGCCAGGCAGTTAACGCGCCTCTTGATGGTGGGGTGCGTGGCCCGCGACGGTTATAACCGTCGTGCGGACACGAAGAGCTGTTTGGCAGCCTCTGGACAAGATCACTGAGTAGGTGACCCGCGTGGGGGATCGAATGTGCTGTTCGGTAACATCTGTAGTTGTTCGGTGCAAAAGGACCGGTGACCTGTTCGGAAGTATGCCGCTGAGGAGCTTGGCGAAGCCCGATCATGGGAGTGACGTCTTGGAGGCCTCTGAATTGCCCTTATGAGGGCGTGACACCTTGAAAAGGGACCACGTCCGTTGACAGGACATGAGAGGGCTCTATCGGGCCATTATGGGCCTAGGTGGTCGGATTTGGCCACCACAAAATGCGATGTCGACTTCGACAGTGTGAACGGTACCAGGGTGATAATATCACAATTATCATGAATAATCATGCCATTTTGATGACTAATACTTGATAAACTCATATGATTTCTATTATCATGAACGTTAATTGATTAAATTCAATTATGTGTTGTATTTGCAGGTTAATGGGCCATTTTATGAAGTGCTTAACGGGCCAATGAATCAAGCAATCCAACAGGGGCAAATCTGGCATATACAAAAAGTTGCAAAACCCTAGCCACATTCCTTCTTCTTTCTCTCTCTTCTTTCTATTTTTTAAATATTTTCTTCCTATTTTAAAACCTCTCTTTTAGAGAGAGAGAGCTCTCTATTTAAAAAGCCCCCCTTCTCTCTCTCTCATTTTTTATTCCCTTCCCCCGAGCTCTCTCCCATTCCTTTTTTTTTTTCTCTCCCTCTTTCCTCCGCACGCAGCCCCCCTCCTCCTCTCTTCTTCTTCTCTCTCCCTTCTTCTTCCTCTCCTCTTCTTCGTCTCTTCCTGTCTCTCTCTCTCTTTCTCGGTCTCACACAGAGCAAGCAGCAAGCAGCACAGCAGCAGCCGCACGCCGGCGGCCTGCCTGGCCCCGCCCGCGCCCAGGCGCCAGCCCCGCCCGCGGTCGCCCCCAGCGGCCTGCCTGGCCTCGCCCCGCGCACGCCCGAGCGTGCCCGCGCACGCCAGCGCCCCGCGCCCGCGCCCTGTGCCGCCCGCCCGCGAGTCGCCCGCCTGCCGCCCTCCCGCAAGCCTGCTGCCCGCTCAGCGCGCCTCCCCGCGCGCACGTCTGCGCCCCCCCCCCCCTCACGTTGCATGCATGCAACGTGAGGGCGCCGCGCGCCCTCTCTCTCCTCTTGCGCTCTCTCTCCTCTATCCCTCTCTCGCTTTTCTCTCTCTCTTCCTCTTCTCTCTCTCCTCTCGCCGCCTCTCTCTTCTC
Source organism: Colocasia esculenta (assembly GCA_014218235.1). Lineage (NCBI taxonomy): Eukaryota > Viridiplantae > Streptophyta > Magnoliopsida > Alismatales > Araceae > Colocasia > Colocasia esculenta. Next base: position 140,343 of record JACBKR010000010.1, on the reverse strand, counting down.
TCTCCGCTCTATCTCTCTTCTCTCTCCTCTCTCTCTCTCTCTTTTACGCTCTCTCTCCTTTCTCTCTCTTTTCTCTCTATTCTCTCACTCTTCTCTCTCCTCTTGTCTCTCTATTTTCTCTCTGGTCTCTCTATTTTTTTTCTCTTTATTTCAATGTACTTGTTATTGATTTTTAATTAGAATAAAATCTTTGTGTTAGACTCTTTGTTATTGTTTAATAGTTATAACTTTTAATAGTGTTTTGTGTTCTCCCATTCCCTCTCTATCTCCTTCTTCACTTATTTAGCATAGTTTAGATTTATTTAGTGCAACTTAGTATTAATGTCATCACGCTATTTTCCTAACTAAAAACCTAACGTTTTCAACTCTAAAATCTCGTTCCCTGTGGATTCGACTCGGTTCTCACCACTTAACTATTGTCAAAATACTTAGTGTAGGCCGATAATTTTGAGATTGTTAGTCACGTGTTTAACGACGCATTCGTGGGCTATCAATTTTTGGCGCCGTTGCCGGGGAGTTAGATTTTTAGTCTTGATAATCTTGGTGTTTTTTGTATATATTCATACTTACATTTTCTTTCCTTTTGCAGTTAAAAAAAAAAATCCAAAAACCACAGGAAAAATCAGAAAAAAAAAAGGTGAGTTGAGGTAGGTTTCCTTCTCTCACTCTTTCCATTTGTTTTCATTTCCAAAAAGAACGAGGGATTGCGTTGGAGGTAAGTACCATTAAAACCCTCTTGATTTAGTTTCCTTTTCTTAGTTTCCATGTTTAGTTGAATTAAAAAAAAGAAGAAACAAAATCAAAAATCTAAAAAAATCAATCACTTGAATCCAATCAAAGATGTCATGTCAAGATTAGAAACCTTCCATCTTTAGGACATGCATCATTTAGATTTCCATCTTTAGGTAATTTTATTTTTTTGAAAGGTTTCTTTTTTTGTCGAAGATTGCGGGAGGCAAGGTAAGTATCTCAATCTTTTAGAAAGCATGATCATGCATAGCCATGCTTGCATAGAACCCCTTGCTTGATTTTGTGGTGTGCACTTCATTTCTAAAATATTTTAAGGGCAGTTTCCTTAACAAGATAAGGTGGGGATTTGATCACCCTTCCTTAGCCCACAAACCACAATCTCCTGCATCTTTTGCATTCCCAAGCCCTAATAAAAGTCAGTAAACATTGGCCTTAGGGTTCACACTGAGGTGTAGGTCCACTTGGGCCCACTAATTGGTTTTGGAAACTGGTGTCTAAGGCTAGAGGTTAAAAGGCAACGCCTAAGCGGGAAAGTGGTTCTCTAATTAGGTCCCTACGAAAGTAGGGGGAGCCTCCCACTACCCCACCTCTTACCTGGCCAGTGGATATACCTAATAGTGGACTTAAGTTGGTCTATGGCCACTTTGTGAGAAATCTCACTTTCAAGTCTAAGATCTCTAGGTCAAATAGGGTATTTGTTGAAACTTGTTTGTCTTTGTTAAAAAAAAAAAATCTCTCTCTTCTTCTCAGTCGGTCCTAATGCATGCATGGTAGGAGATCACAAAGCCCTAATTTGCTAGGACCATCCAGAAATTGAGAGACTTCTCCATCAAAGGAACATTCTTGAAAAAATCAAATGGCTGAAAATCAAGATAATCAAGAAATCCCCAAACAAATGAAGGATTATTTCATTCCAATCAATATCAACCTTCATCTTGTATTCATCTCCCACAGAATCAAGCCATCCAATATGAGATTAAATCCAGCACCATCCAAATGCTCCCATCCTTTTATGGAAATACCAATGAGGACCCTTACAAACACATAGATGAATTTCTGGAGATTTGTTCCACTGTCAAGATCCAGAACTTCACTAATGATGCCCTCAGACTGACTCTTTTCCCATTCTCTCTTAAGGATAAAGCCAAATATTGGTTGGGCACTGTAGGGAAACCATTAGAACTTGGGCAGAAATGCAACAAGAATTTTTGAAAAAGTTCTATCCCATAGGCCGAACCAATACCATGAGAAGAGCCATTACTGGATTTTCTCAAACACCAGGGGAATTAATTCATGAGTCATGGGAAAGGTTAAAGGAGCTTTTGAGAAAATGCCCCCACCATGGTCTCTCAAGATGGCAAATTGTCCAAGTTTATGAGGGATTGACTGAACAATATAGACAAATGGTGGATGCTTCATGTGGGGGAGCTTTCATGAGTAAAAGTGAGGATGAGGCCTATGCTCTCTTTGAAATGCTAAGTGAAAATTCAATTAATCATGCCTCACTTTCATCCTATGAGAGATCTGTTGGGCATCCAAACGGGCTGGGTTATATGAAGTGAGAAATCAGGCTGAATTGGAGCCCAAATTCGAGAATCATCTCATGGCCCAAAAGTGGGAGAAAGTGGATACCATGGCCCAAACTGTTGCCTCTCTGGCTCAAAAGATGGACCAAATCTTGTCTAGGACCCATCAGGATTCCTTTGGCCCATCCCCCTCAAGCCCATATGTTGGCCCAGACTCATATCATCAGGAAGTTTGCAACTTGTGTGCTAGTCCAGGCCACCACATTAATGACTGCCCAACTGCAGCCCAACTCCCACCTTTCATCCAAGAACAAGTCCAGGAACAGGTCCAAGCAGCCCAGGGATTTCCCAAGCCCAATCTGGATCCATTCTCCAATTCATACAATCCTGGTTGGAGAAACCATCCCAATTTCTCTTGGAAGAATCAACAAGCTCCGCCTCAAAGACCAAATCCCTCCATACCTCAAGCCCCAAAACAACCATTCCAGAACCAGTTTCAGGCCCAGCCAAATCCGTACAATGGCACTTATGCTAGAGGGCCTCAGCCCAATTCTCTCAGGCAGTCCAATATCCTCCTCCCCAACCCAAGCAAGTTCAGCCTACGTTTCAACAACCTCCTCAACAAAATTTGAAGATCAGTTCAACCAACTCCAACAGATCATCTTGGCCCAACAACAGCAATTGCACCAACAACAACAACTTTTGGCGACAAACCAACAGACCATGGCTAGGTTAGAAGCCCAAGTGGGCCAAATGGCTGAAACCACCATGAGAAGGGAAGTGGGCCATTACCTAGCCAACCTGTGGCCAACCCAAGGAACCTACCACCGGGTTTTGCTTCACAACCAGGCCTCCTACCTCAACCTGTCCAACAAGTCCAACCAAGAGGCCCACAATTGGAGAACATAAAAGCCATTTCAAGCCTGCGAAGTGGTAAGGTGCTAAGTGACCCACATAAGGGAAAAGAGGTTGTGAATAATCCTGAATTAGAGGCCCAAGATGATGCTAGTGATAGTGAAGAGGAACCTATTCAACCTGAGTTGGGGGAAGAGAACAAAGGAAAAGAGAAAGCTTCTGCAGATCCAAATTCTTACCAGCCCAAAGTGCCATTTCCAAGTGCTCTAGAATCCAAGCCCATTAAGAAGAAGAAGTCGGTCCAAGATGAGGAGTTGCTGGAATTATTCAAACAAGTCCACATCAATATTCCACTCCTAGATGCCATAAAGCATGTCCCGACTTATGCTAAATTTTTGAAAGAAATGTGCACTCCACGAAGGGAATCCAAGACCGCCATTCAGAAGATCTGGCTATCTGAAGATGTTAGTGCAGTCTTGACAAACCACCTCCCTAGGAAGTTGAAGGACCCTGGTGCTCCCCTTATTTCTTGTGATAGGTGGCATAACCTTTGATCGTGCCCTTCTTGATTTAGGGGCAAGTGTCAATCTTCTTCCCACCTTTATTTATGAACAATTCAACATAGGGGAACTCAAGCCCACTTCCATCATTCTGCAGCTGGCCGATCGCTAGGTCAAAAATCCACGGGGATTGATAGAGGATGTAATTGTCAAAGTCAATGACTGTTATTTCCCTGTGGACTTTCTCATCCTGGACATGTCCACCAACCAGGAGTTGAAACACACTCCTATCATTCTTGGTCGTCCCTTCCTCGCCACTGCCAAAGCCAATATCAATTGTGCTACGGGGATGATGGACATTTCATTTGGGGGACAAAAGGTCTTGCTCAATGTTTTTAAAGCATCTCAATATCCAGATCCGAAGAAGGATGTCATTCTATTGACATTTTGACTGAGTCCATTGAAAATGATCTAGATGTTGACCAACTTGAGGAGACCAATGCTTTACATGACTCACCACTCCGTCTGGCACCTTGTCCAAGGTCGAACCTCTACCGGCCTTGCAATCTGCACCAGCTCTACCTTCACTTCAAAGCCCTCCAGATCTTGAGCTTAAACCTCTTCCAGACTCCCTCAAGTATGTATTTCTGGGCCCAAACCAAACTTGCATGTTATCATTGCCTCCAACCTAAGTTCTACCCAAGAAGCTCAGTTGATAGAAGTCTTAGGGGAACATAGGGGTGCCATAGGTTGGACAGTGGCCGACCTTAAGGGGATTAGTCCATCTGTTTGCATGCACCACATCTACTTGGAGGACAATGCTACACCAAGTCGGGAAACGCAAAGGCGGTTAAACCCAACATGAAGGAAGTGGTGAAGAAGGAAGTAGTGAAGTGGCTAGATGCTGGAATTGCCTACCCAATATCAGATAGTCAGTGGGTCAGCCCAACCCAAGTGGTTCCCAAGAAGTCTGGGCTAACAGTTGTGAAAAATGAGCAAGGGGAGGAGGTACCCACTAGATTGACCACGGGATGGAGAGTGTGCATAGATTATAGGAAGCTCAATGCCATGACCAAGAAAGACCACTTTCCACTCCCATTCATGGATCAAATCCTTGAGAGACTGGCAGGCCAGCAATTTTTCTGCTTTTTGGATGGTTATTCTGGGTACAATCAAGTGGCAATTTACCCAGAAGATCAAGAAAAGACCACATTCACGTGCCCCTATGGCACATTTGCTTTTAGGAGAATGCCTTTTGGACTCTGCAATGCACCAGCCACTTTTCAAAGGTGCATGATGGCGATCTTCTCTGACATGGTGGGAGAATTCCTGGAGGTATTCATGGATGATTTTTCTATATATGGGGATTCTTTTGAAAACTGTCTGAAAAATCTGGAGAAGTTTTGGCTAGATGTGTGGAGACAAACTTGGTGCTTAGTTGGGAGAAGAGCCACTTCATGGTTCGAGAGGGCATAGTCTTAGGCCACATTGTGTCTGAGCGGGGTATCGAGGTAGATAGAGCCAAAGTTGGCCTCATTGCTGATCTTCCTTCCCCCACCTCCGTCAGACAAATTCGTGCATTTTTTGGCCATGCCGGCTTCTATCGCCGGTTCATTGAAAATTTTTCTAAAATTGCCCGTCCCTTAACTCTTCTCCTAGCCAAGGATGTCCCTTTTCACTTCGATGATGCTTGTTTAGAGGCATTCACTACTTTGAAAGTGGCTTGACCAAAGCTCCCATTCTTCAATCTCCTGATTGGTCACTGCCCTTTGAGATCATGTGTGATGCCTCGGACTATGCCATAGGTGCTGTTTTGGGACAACGCATGGATAAACGTCCCGTGGTGATCTATTATGCGAGCCGCACCCTCGCCGATGCTCAATTGCATTACACCACCAGAGAAAGAACTTCTTGCTGTGTTTTTGCCCTTGAAAAATTTCGATCTTATCTTCTGGGGGCAAAAGTCATCATCTACTCAGATCACTCTGCCTTAAAATATCTTCTAGCCAAGAAGGACTCCAAACCAAGACTCATCAGATGGATCCTTCTTCTTCAGGAATTTGATTTGGAGATTCGGGATAAGAAAGGTACTGAAAATGTTGTTGCTGATCATCTGTCCCGAATTCTCATCCCAGAAAGTGCTCCCATGTATGACTCCTTCCCGATGAACACCTTCTTGCTATTTCCCATAATACACCCCCATGGTATGCTCACATTGTCAATTACCTTGCGGTGGGTCAACTTCCTGAAGGATGGTCAAAGAATGAAAAGGATCATTTCTTCTCTAAAGTCAAACACTATTTTTGGGATGACCCTGAATTATTTTTCATGGGTCCGGATCAAGTAATTAGGAGATGTGCCCTGAGGAAGAGCAACAGAGCATCCTCAATTTCTGTCACACCCTAGCCTGTGGGGGACACTTCTCGGGGAAGAAAACTGCTGCCAAGGTCTTACAAAGTGGGTTTTACTGGCCCACATTGTTCAAGGATGCTTATGAATTCAGTAAGACCTGTCTGAGATGCCAAGCAGTGGGCAACAACTCTAGGAGAGACATGATGCCACTCAACCCCATTCTGGTGGTAGAAATCTTTGATGTCTGGGGGATCGATTTCATGGGCCCATTCCCTTCATCCTTTGGCAATGAGTATATCCTTGTGGCAGTTGATTATGTATCTAAATGGATTGAAGCCATTGCCACCCGCACCAATGATATAAGGTTGTCATGAAATTTGTGCGGAGGAATATCTTCTCTAGGTTGGGTGCCCTAGGGCCATCATAAGTGATGGGGGATCTCACTTCACTCATTCCCAATTTCGAGCTTTGCTTAAAAAATATGGGATAACTCACAAATTGCTACCCCCTATCACCCCCAGACCAGTGGCCAAGTGGAAGTGTCCAATAGGGAGATCAAGAACATTCTCCAAAAGACTGTTAGGCCCGATAGGAAAGATTGGTCAGACAGATTGGATGATGCTTTGTGGCCTATCGGACTGCTTATAAGACTCCCATTGGCATGTCTCCCTACAGGTTGATTTTTGGTAAAGCCTGTCACCTTCCTGTTGAGTTAGAGCATAGGGCTTATTGGGCCATCAAACAATTCAACTTGACTTAGCCCAAGCTGGATCACATAGAGCCCTCCAACTGCATGAGCTTGAGGAATTGCGCAATGAAGCCTATGATAATTCCAAAATTTATAAGGCCAAGACCAAAATCTTTCATGACAAACACATTTTGAGGAAATCCTTCCATCCTGACCAAAAGGTTTGGCTTTTTAACTCTAGGCTGCGCTTATTTCCAGGTAAATTGAAATCTCGATGGGATGGACCATTCATTGTTGTAAAACTTTTGACCATGGTGCTGTTAAAATTCTTGATCCTAAAAATGGTCAAACATTCACTGTTAATGGTCAACGTCTCAAACCTTACATGGAAAACATGCAGCTCTCACCTAAAGAATCCATTCCCTTAAATGATCTTGAGTAGATGTGCAGGAACTTCATTGTGTCTGGCTGAAGACAATAAACTTAGCGCTTATTGGGAGGCAACCCAATATTTTTAGGACATTTACATTTTTCTTTCTTTCTTTTATATTTTTTCTAGGTATTTGGAAGGCTAGTGGGCAACTCATCACCTTTAATGAAGCCAGTTGCCACCACTCTCATGTGATCATCAGGTTGCATCTCTCCTTTCTTACCTTACTTTGGCTGTATTCTATGTTCATTACTTTTATGCCATTGAGGACAATGTCATTCAAGTTGGGGGAGGGCAAGTCTTCCAATCTTTAAATCCTGCTGAAACATCCCATGCATTATTTTGTGCTCATTAACTTCACATATCATTTCTCATGGAAAGAATACCTCAGTCTAGAATGATTTTTACTCTAAGTATATACTGGTACTAGTGGCACGCTAAAGGATGAATTTTGTGGTTATATTCTTAGCATTTTCCTCAAACTACATTTGAAATTTGATAAAACCTTCACACATGTATTAGATAATGAATAAGTGTCATTCAAGAGGGTGATGAGAGTTTTACCTAATACTCATGATGAAGATTGATATTCTACACTCTTATTGAAAACTAATCGTGGGGAAAAAGCTACCTGCCTGCAAGTTATGAAAAAAAAAAATGATGATAAAATGAAGAAGGAAATCCCTAGCTTAGTAACTGGGTTTCAGCACCTCATGAAGTGTTGAAGTTCGCGTCAAACAGTGAACGGATATCCAAAGAAAGAAAAATGATGCTGAAGGATGAAAATAAAAAGGCAGAGTGAAAGCTACCTGTAATTCGAGGATTTTATTGTAGGAGTGTAGAGTTGATATCATCTCTAAGTAATGGGTCAAAAACTCATACATTGTCTTAAGTAATGCTTATTGATCATAAGTGCATTCATGAAGGAAATGATAATTTTAACTGTATCTTGAGGAACTGTCTAATAACATGAACTGCATGATTGTCTTTGACACATGCTACTAGAACTGGAAATACTTATTGTTGATCAATCTTATCTATGCTTTCTTGACATGAAAAATGATGTTTGAAGTTCCGGTTAATCCTAATTATTCATCTGGGTGCATTGCTAATGGACTAGCAATGAGTAAGTTGGGGGATGTGATAATATCACAATTATCATGAATAATCATGCCATTTTGATGACTAATACTTGATAAACTCATATGATTTCTATTATCATGAACGTTAATTGATTAAATTCAATTATGTGTTGTATTTGCAGGTTAATGGGCCATTTTATGAAGTGCTTAACGGGCCAATGAATCAAGCAACAACAGGGGCAAATCTGGCATATACAAAAAGTTGCAAAACCCTAGCCACATTCCTTCTTCTTTCTTTCTCTCTTCTTTCTATTTTTAAATATTTCTTCTATTTTAAAACTCTCTTTTAGAGAGAGAGCTCTCTATTTAAAAAGCCCCCCTTTCTCTCTCTCATTTTTATTCCCTTCCCCCGAGCTCTCTCTCATTCCCTTTTTTTTTTCTCTCCCTCTCCTCCGCACGCAGCCCCCCTCCTCTCTCTTCTTCTTCTCTCTTTCCTTCTTCTTCCTTCCTCTTCTTCGTCTCTTCCTGTCTCTCTCTCTCTTCTCGGTTCACACAGAGCAAGCAGCAAGCAGCACAGCAGCAGCCGCACGCCGGCGGCCTGCCTGGCCCCGCCCGCGCCAGGCGCCAGCCCGCCCGCGGTCGCCCCCAGCGGCCTGCCTGGCCTCGCCCCGCGCAGCCCGAGCGTGCCCGCGCACGCCAGCGCCCCGCGCCGCGCCCTGTGCCGCCCGCCGCGAGTCGCCCGCCTGCCGCCCTCCCGCAAGCCTGCTGCCCGGCTCAGCGCGCTCCCCGCGCGCACGTCTGCCGCCCCCCCCTCACGTTGCATGCATGCAACGTGAGGGCGCCGCGCGCCCTCTCTCTCCTCTCGCGCCTCTCTCTCCTCTATCCCTCTCTCGCTTTTCTCTCTCTCTTCTCTTCTCTCTCTCCTCTCGCCGCCTCTCTCTTCTCTCTCCGCTCTATCTCTCTTCTCTCTCTCTCTCTCTCTCTTTTACGCTCTCTCTCTTTCTCTCTCTTCTCTCTATTCTCTCACTCTTCTCTCTCCTCTTGTCTCTCTATTTTTTTTCTCTTTATTTCAATGTACTTGTTATTGATTTTAATTAGAATAAAATCTTTGTGTTAGACTCTTTGTTATTGTTTAATAGTTATAACTTTTAATAGTGTTTTGTGTTCTCCCATTCCCTCTCTATCTCCTTCTTCACTTATTTAGCATAGTTTAGATTTATTTAGTGCAACTTAGTATTAATGTCATCACGCTATTTCCTAACTAAAAACCTAACGTTTTCAACTCTAAAATCTCGTTCCCTGTGGATTCGACTCGGTTCTCACCACTTAACTATTGTCAAAATACTTAGTGTAGGCCGATAATTTTGAGATTGTTAGTCACGTGTTTAAAGACGCATTCGTGGGCTATCACAGGCGAGGCCGTTTGAAATCTCCTTCGGGGACAGAAAACTCATGATGGCAGAGGTGACGTGTCGAGCAGAGAACTCTGCACAGTGTGCTGCTGAACAGACTGCTGGGAGTGGGGAGCCACCCTTTTCGCTTTAAATTCCACGCTCTTCCTTATAAGGAAGAGGGGGGGAGGAAGGCAGGGGCTCACGCGCTTCCTCCCTTTGAAAAAAAAAACTCCCTTCTGCTTCGCCTCTCGCCTTCGTCTTCTTCCCTGCGATCCCAGTCGCCTTCTTCTCCCGCTGCTTCCTCTGCTACACCTGGAGATGTCGCAGAAGGGAAAGGTCATGGTCGTTGCTGGAGCGAGCGAGACGGGACCGCAGGGGCCGCAGTAGATGAGGTATAGATATTTCGAGGGCCTCCGCGAGCGGTACCGGATCGGGGAGGAGTATGACATCGTCCTCGCCACTGAGGAGAATTCATACATGCTGCAGACGCCTGGGTGCATCGCCATGTCCCAGGACCTACTAGAAGCAGGGTTTCGGGTGCCGCTATCGGTGGTCGCTAGGGACATCTTGAACGCGTGGGGGATCGCCCCCATTCAGTTGACGTTGAACTCCTGGCGCACCATCTATGTCTTCTGCATCTCCTGTAAGGTGTGGGAGATCGAGCCGACGACAGACCTTTTTACGGGGCATTTCAGCCTGGCGGCATCCCCGCAGACCGGCACTGACATATAAGGATAAAAATAAGATACCACAAAAACATAAAGAATTATATTAAACAAATACTACAATGCATTATACATGACATATATACATGCTGCCGGTAGTAGCGAAGCAAAGGTCGTGGGTCCTGTAAGGATAAGAATAAGATACCACAAAAATATAAAGAATTATATTAAACAAATACTACAATGCATTATACATGACATATATACTTGCTGCCGGTAGTAGCGGTGCAGTGGTCGTGGGTCCTGTAAGGATAAGAATAAATACCATAAAAATATAAAGAATTATATTAAACAAATACTACAATGCATTATACATGACATATATACCTGCTGCTGGTAGTAGCGGTGCAGAGGTCGTGGGTCCTGTGAAGATAAGAATAAGATTTGTTGCGAACTTTCATTTTCAATTCATGCATGCACCTACCAGAAGGTTCATAGGATAATGAAAAACACATCACAAGAAATTGAATTATATGGAAAAAAATACAAATTACCTCTCAAATGGATATATCCATCTAAATTGTATTGGCCCTCCTACTTTAGCCTCATATGGTAGGTGTATAAGCAGGTGCTCCATTGAATCAAAGAATGCGGGTGGAAATATCTTTTCCAATCTACAAACTGTCGTGATCACATTCTGTTCAATAGTTTCCACATCTTCATACTTGAGCTCTGATGCACATAAAATTTTGAAAAACTGACTTAACTCAGTCACTGCTCCCCATATCGACTTCGGCAACATATCACAAAATACAATAGGTAGCAACCTCTGCATGAACACATGAGAGTCATGAATTTTCATTCCATATATTTTCCCCTCATTTGTATTCATGCAACGAGCAATGTTGGACACATAGCCATATGGAAATCTCAATTGTTTTAGCCAAAAGCATACTTCTTTAATCTGTGCAGCTCCAAAGGCGTAAATTGCTTTCAGTTTAACTGTTGTACCATTTCTATCAGAAGTTTCAGTTCTGGACGTTTATAATGTATTTTCAAGTCTAAACGAGCATTCACATTATCCTTTGTTTTGCCTTTTATGCCCATAATAGTGTTGAACACATTATCAAAGACATTCTTCTCAACATGCATAACGTCGAGGTTATGTCGTATAAGAAGAGTTGACCAATAAGGCAATTCTCATAAGATACTTTTTTTGACCCAGTTGTGATCCTTCCCAAATCCAGGGAGTTGTCTTGTGCTGCTCAACAATTGTGCTATATCTGGTAAGTTCTGTACCCTTGCCGCTAAATGTAGACCAGACAACCGTTCAAAATCAACTTCTTCCAATTCAATTTTGTTCTTTAAGAATGCATCTTTTTGCCTTCTAAACAGATGGTCCCTAGGTAGAAATCATCTATGACAAACAAACTAGCATGACTTGCCACCATGCTTAAGTACAAATGATTTGGAACTGTCCATACAGTAAGGACATGCTAGTTTTCTATGGGTGCTCCAGCCAGATAACATTCCATATGCAGGAAAGTCACTTATTGTCCACATCAATGCAGCCTTCATAGTGAAATTTTGCTTTCTGGATGCATCATAGGTAGTAACCCCATCGGTCCATAACAATTTCAACTCATCAATCAACGGCCTGAGATATATGTCTAGTTTTTTTCCAGGACTTTTTGGACCAGAGATCAATAATGATAGAAATAAATGCTCTCGTTTCATGCACATGTTCGGCGGAAGGTTGTATGGTGTCACGAAAACTGGCTAGCAAGAGTAAGAAGTCACTGAACCTCCAAATGGATTGAAACCATCAGTACATAAACCCAGCCTTACATTACGCGACTCTTTTGAGAAAGTAGGGTGAGCACAGTTGAAGTGACTCCAAGCTTCGGCATCTGCAAGATGTTTGATTACATTATGTTGACGACGTACTCTTTCCGCATGCCATCTCATATGTTGAGCTATCTTTGATGACATATACATTATCTACAATCACAGTGTGAGAGGAAAATACCGCAATGACATGTATGGTATATCTTTTTGCTTTGAATTGTCCCCTTTCTTAGGCTTGAATCTATCATGACCACATATGGAACATGATACCTTATTTTATCCTCATTATAATATAACATGCAATGATTATGACATACATCTATTTCTCATATCCAAGCCCTAAGTCAATGACCATCTTCTTTGCACGATAAAAATTTTCAGGTAACTTTCATTTGTGGCAACATACTTTTGATAATCAGCAACAAACGATCAAAACAAATCTCACTGATGTGAAATTCAGATTTCAAGTTCAATATTGTGACACCGCAGACATTCGAGAGTGATTTTGACATCCATTCCACAATGCTCATCAGCATCCTTAAGTAGCTGATAAAATCTTTCAGCTGTCTTGTTTGGTGGTTCTTCATTGTGTACATGCTCCTCATAAACATTGAATCCTAGACCAGTAGCATCTATGACCATATCAACATATGAACTTCCACTTCCAATATTAGCAGGCTCGTAGGACCACAATGTTTCACCATGACATGTCCAGTTTGTATAATCTTTAACAAACCCCTTTCTATATAAATGACGTTGTACATCCCATGTTGTAAGCCACTTCAAGTTCTTACAGAGTACACAAGGACATCAGATACGACCCTCACAATCTACAACTTCAATAGGATTTCTCAAAGCAAACTGAATGAATCTCTCAACTCCATTTTTAAATCCACAGACACCACCTGATCAATACTCTACGGTACATCCATGAACGATCTTCAGACATTTTTCCTGTGCGAATGAAATGTAAACACACACAACTTTAACATGTTTAACAAAATAAAAAATCCAACCCGTTCCTCACATCGTCCATCTCTACCATTTTAAATAGGAAGGAAATATTATTTAGATTTTCACTTTTTAACCCATCTGTGAAGGTTTGATCGCACGATTAATTACTATATGTGTTGTGTTATTTGCTAAAAATTTCGGCAGCATCTCCCCACACCTCTCCGATATACCACAAAATATTTATTGATTAAGAAATTTTCTTAAACACTTACTAGTAAGTGGTTAAGAAAATAATCAAAATCAATAAAGGTATATCAGAGAGGAGTGAGAAGACACAACCAAAATTTGTAACAAACAATATAAACACATATAGTAATTAACCACCTAAGTGCGATCAAACATTCACAGACTGTCCAAACGGGACAATTCAAGACTTTGAGTTAGATATACACGTTCTCATCATTCAAAATGAGAACGTGCATATCAATCCCAAAGTCTTGAACGGGTAGGTTGATTGACACGGGCTTAACACGCTCTCCTAAGATGCGTACAATGTTAGGTTACACCCACGCATCTCAGCTCACATACAACACCCAACTAATTAAATATTAACAAGATAATAACACATTCTAAAAACATAACAGTAACATGTGAAATTGGCAACTAATGTAGACAATGAAAACATGAATTTTGTTTTAGCATCCAACACATTCATAAACATGCTAATAAAAATGTTTGAACATTAATAAAACAATTACACAATAGATTTTATCATAAATTGTCAACAATCTTTTAATTGATATATTAGAGATATAAATGTTACTACAAAATACATATTAAAACTTCTAGACATTAAACTATTATTGACAAGAAACAACTTAAACTGCTTTAATATGTCAATATGTATATTAAAACCTAAGACCATAACAGGTCAGATTTTAGTACTAATTACACATTCATTACACTGTAATTCCATAAATTAAGGGAAAAAAATACCTGTCAAGGCAGTGAAATAGTGGACAGAAGCTGAGTAGTAGGCTCCTTTCCCTGCACATATGGACAATGAAAGGCATGGTTAGAAAACATATATTACATATAATAAATAAAAGGTCATGTCATCCTGATATCAATTAACAAATAAGCGAGCCAATCACAACAGGTAATCTACCATGAGATTCCCTAAATTCCTCTACTTCAAAATCTGTGGTTTTGATGGGAGGTGGGGGCATATACTCATAGCATCATATTGAGTTCCCTCGTAAAACAGAAGAAATAAAATGTTCAATTCAACTGCATATTCTCTTTATCCAGCATTCAACTGCTATATATTTGACACAATAATAACTTCCAATATTTGTTAGAAGATTTGATTATATATCCCAGTGTATTATAATGTGTTAAAATAGATTGTACAAATGGATCAAGCATCTGCAGCCATATATTTGAAAGAGTTAACTTCCATTTTTGTTCTTTTAACAGAATGTTTATACCATTCATATGTGCTAGATGGCATACTGATGAGCATCTCTTTTATCTTGCTTATCTGAATATGATAAAAAGTAAATATGCATGTTTATCAAGTAAGGTCCTAAATGAAAATTATGGAACATTTAAATCACCACATTCAGATAACAAATAAGCAACATATGAGGCCTTAGATTTATTTCTTTGCATAGATCTACTGCTCTTATGTCTATATATATATTTGCTTAAAAAAAAACCGACCTAATATTTTCAGTAATCTACTTCAACTTTATTGCAAGACCCTTCATGCTTCGGTAGATACAACAAAGATATGATTCAAACACTACAAACCTTATAATATATAAATTCATAACAAGGGCAAACTTTTGAGGACATAAACTCAACAGAAGCTCTTGTTCTATATAAAATCGCATGGACACAGAAATGTGAGAGGAAAAAAATAGAAGATGTGATAGAAGTGTGGGCCTCAGAATTGCAGAATAACATGACCATTAGCCGTTCAACCCCGAAACATGGTATTTTTTTTTTCTGTGAGACGTCGTCATAGAATATTAAATGGTGAGAAATTAAAAAAAGCAAGCAACAATGATAATTCAAATATTGTTGCCCCTGCTTAAAGCTACGAATAACCATAGCAGAGGGTCTTAGATTTGCCAATATCAGCATGGCTTATTTTGACGAAAATCTTTCAGAAGATGGTTCTTTCAGAAGATTTCATCACAGCCCAACGTAATTTTGTTTGTTTTCTCTTGCATCCAATATATTGTAACGTCGCGTGCCTTTCGGATCCATGCGAATCGTGTGTATTGTGGTTGTGGCGGCCGTTGTGAGGCCAGTGTGAGTCGGTTGTGTGGAATGTATGGTGTGGATGTGTGGTTTGAGCAGGTGAAGAGCAGGGTTGGTCCTAAAATGAAACAGGACCAGCTGCAGTTCTGTTGGAGTTGGCGGCCAGGAGGTGGTCGCTGACCTGTTGGCGTCCAGGTTAGTGGACGTTTAATGCATGAACTTGGCGGCAATGGATGTGGACGCAGAGGGTGGCGGTTGCTGTTGGCGGCATGGGGGTTGACGCCAACCTGAGAATGGTGCAGGTTATAGGCTCACCCGAGGGCAGCTCTCTCAGCTCACTCTCTTGCCCTCTTGCCCCAGCTTCGCACCCCGGTGTTTCTGAAGCTTCTAACAGGTACCGAGGAGTAGTTGGACTATCGTAGAACGTGCGGCGTCGCTGAATTACGCGAGGAAACGTCACGACGTGGTGCAATTCCCGTGGGAGCTCGCGGAGGGCTCGGCGTGAACCGGGAGATTGCGGGAGATTCTAACGCGTTCTGAGGTAGGGGACGAACCCGTTTAGCTCCGTAGAAACATTAAAACACATCATAACTACTTAAACCAGCATGATAATGCATGTTTGGATAGAGTTGCACCATACGGGATAATGGGTGGTTTGAGTAGTTTAATGCACGAAGTATGTTATAATGGGTTATATTGGGTATTAGCATGCTAAAGGAATTGCATTTGCATGTTTTTCAGTAGTTAGAATAGTTAGAAAGCCCGCAGAGCCGGATTAGGGTTTCTGCAGGGTTTATGGCCGGAGAACTTGGCGTCAAAATCGCTTGTTGCCAAGCTCCTCAGCCATGATGTTAACGGCCAGAACCCTTTCCGTTGACTTATTATAAGCGGCAATCGATCTTGCCGCCAGCATGTATGTGAACAGCAACAATTAATTACGGCTTTTATCGATAATGCATGTGTGTTAGCACATGAGGTGCACTGAGTGCACATGGTTCTCGTGTTTAGCGTACAAGGTATGCGATTAGTTGCTTACTTCAGTGACTGCGCGTTGTTTACGCGAGTCAGTTGGGTTCACGTGTAGTGGACCAGTGTTACTTGTGGTTTACGTGAGGTTTCACGTGGTTTGTGTGTGACGTGCACGTGGTTCTGTGTACGTGGCTAGTAGTACGACGCCTACCGTGGTTATCTCTCCAGTTGGGTGCCCCAGGTTCTTTGTGAGCCAGGCTGTTAGCTCGGGGCTTTGTCCCGGTACTTGTGTTGTACTGCCGAGGTCTGTGTCGTCTGACCAGGACACCCTCACTCTGTGTTTGAGTTGTACGTCCGGCTGAGGGAAAGACGACAGTGGGATAGTGACACTTGAGTTTGTTTTTAGTCACTTGTAGCGCGCTCGTAGTTGGGGGTACGGACACCAGTAGTCGACACTGGTCCCCAGCTAGTCCTTTTCCAGTGCCTCACTCTAGAGAGCCCGGGCCAGGGTGTCCTGAGGTGTCAGGCATGGGCCTGTGACCGTGTGGTCTACAGGTGGTGGTGTTTAGTTGGTCTCCACAGTTGCTTGACCTTTTCACGTGGAGCGGCAGCTGGACCTTTCGTCCGTGGCTGCGAGATTGAGAGGTAGACCTGTGTTAGTTGTCCGAGTCAGTTTCTGGTGTCGCGAACCAGTTCACGTGGCTCGTGTTGGCTGTCTCTACTTTAGCTTGTACACCTGTACTAGTTTGCCGTTTAATTATTACTGTTGTTTCTCGTAGTCGGCAGACGGTGAGTACTTTTACAGCTTTACTTACCTGCTAGCTGTTATATAAATTGTTAGTGCTGTTTACTATTCGTACTTGTGTGTTGGTTTGCTCGGTTTTGGGGGAGTTCCCTACTGAGCCAGTGACTAGAGAGGCTCACCCCTACCCCCCCCCCCTCAGGTGAGAGCGAGGAGGACGTCTCTCGTCCGACGTCCAGTTCCGGGCCGCGCCGTAGCGGTGCAGGGTCAGTACCTCCAGCGGAGTAGTTCCAGCTGTGTAGTTCTCCAGCAGTGTAGCTTTGTAGTTGTTTACTTTCTTCTGTTGTACCTCGGGGTATGCCCCAGGCTCTTGTACCTCTTTAAGTTTTTGTGGAATTTGGCTATGTAAAACTGTGAAATATATATGAAATGTGGTGTGTTCCTTTATGTTTACATGGACTGTGGTTTGGTATCCCTTGCGAGGCTTCGGCCCGTTCGCGGGAGGCGGACTCGGATCAAGTACGTTATCGGTTTAACGGGCTTGGCCGAGGCGATCCGTCACAGTTGGTATCAGAGCAAGGTCCGTGTTAATATAAGGGAATTAAAAGGATACATAGCCTTATTTCGGTCATTATACACTGCTGGTAGGGACCCTGGTTTTTGATCATTTGTGGTTTTGATTTTTGCTTGGTGTTTTGTGTATGTAGAAATTTCTGAAATGGCTGATAGGAGAGATTGGGGTGGTGGAGGAGATGATCCGGAGGAAAGCACCCAGCGTATGATAGAGAGGATTTGGGAGAGCCTCACAGATATTCGGGCAAGAATGGATCAGCAGGCGCCAGTACCACCGGTTGCAGTGCCACCTGGGGATGAAGAGGCAATACCTGTTGCTCCAGTCCCGCCGAGAGTGGAGGTACCTTTTGTAGCACCTGTGCCACCACCACCACCAGTGTTGTTAGTAGAAGAACCCGTGATGCAGGTAGAGAAGTTTCTGAGATTGCAGCCGCCTACTTATTCAGGAGGGCCGAATCCAGATACAGCTGAGCATTGGGTTCATGAAATAGAAAGAGTTTTTGCAACTATGAGGTGTCCGGCAGCGGATAGAGTGGTATTAGCTGCTTATCAGTTGAGAGGCTTTGCCTTGGAATGGTGGCGATTGAAGATGCAAACCACTTTTGCAGGCAGGACGGAAGAAGCTATCACTTGGCCGGAGTTTCTTGATGTATTTAACGATACATTCTTTCCGATCCAAGTGCAGCAAGTAAAAAGAGAGCAATTCCGAACTCTTCAGCAAGGTAACTCTTCAGTCTTAGAGTACCAGATGAGATTTATGGCACTTAGTCGTTATGCGCCATATGTGGTTTCAGATAATAACATGATGGTTGAGTATTTTATCAGAGGTTTAAGAGTGGAATTGCAGGATGCGATAGTACCTCTCATGTGCAAGACAGTGGAAGAGGCAGCTCAGAGAGCAGCTACTTTAGAGAGGTCTATTCGGACTCGTCAGGTGGGCGAGTCAGGTTCAGGTAGTTTTCGGCTACCGCAGCAGACTGTAGGTGCAAGCAAGGGCAAGGCACCGGCAGGACCTTCTTCATCTGGTTTCGGGAAATGGGGCCAGAAATTAAAGCAAGCATTTAAAGGAAAAGGAAGAGGATGGGGAGGTCGTCAGCAGTTGCAGCAGGGCCGAGGTAGGCCTGAGGTGGAGGAGTCGCAGCAAAGCACTGCCAGGCAGCCTATTGTTCATCCAGGGTATAGATGTTATAATTGCAATCAGCCGGGGCATTTGATCCGCAATTGTCCCTATGCAAGAGAATATGGGTATGGCAGAGGTGTGGCAGCAGCAAGCAGCCTCAGCAGTTCCAGCAGCCACAGGCAGGTCGTGGCGCAGAGGAGCACCGCAGCAGCGAGGGAGAGGCCGGGTTATGGCTATCACCCAGCCCAGGCAGAGGCGTCAAATATGATAGAAGGTACTTTACCTCTTTATGATTATCCAACAAGAGTCTTATTATTTTGCCCTTTCCTTATTTCCGAAGAATTTCTGGATTGTATAGCTCATCCTCTAGAAGAGAAGTCCTGTGAGTTAGTGGTGGAGGTTCCTTCAGGTGAGTTCTTACTCACTTCGAGCTATATAGATGAAGCTCCTGTTATGATTGAAGGGAACCAGATGCCGGGTCGGTTGTATGCCCTGCAGTTGTCAGATTATGATATCATTCTGGGTATGGATTGGCTTGAGATGTATGGAGCAATGTTAGATTGCAGAAAGAAGAGGATCAGGTTTTGTCATCCTAATGGTGCAATGTTTGAATTTCAAGTATGCCTTT
Source organism: Colocasia esculenta (assembly GCA_014218235.1). NCBI lineage: Eukaryota > Viridiplantae > Streptophyta > Magnoliopsida > Alismatales > Araceae > Colocasia > Colocasia esculenta. Next base: position 120,996 of record JACBKR010000010.1, on the reverse strand, counting down.
TTATACCTTCAAGTTTCTAATTTCTGCAATTAAAGCTAGAAAGTTGATAAATGATGGGTGTGTGCTTATTTAGCCTCGTAAGTTTGGTAGAGGCCAGTCAGCCAATAGAGGCAGTTCCCGTGGTTAGGGAATTTGCTGATGTTTTTCCGGAAGATTTGCCTGGTTTAGCTCCACATAGAGAGGTGGACTTTTCTATTGAGTTGCTGCCAGGTACCATGCCGATTTCTAAAGCTCCATATCGGATGACACCAGCAGAACTTAAAGAATTGAAAAAGTAATTAGAAGAGTTGTTGCAGAAAGGTTTTATTAGACCGAGTCATTCCCCGTGGGGAGCGCCCGTTTTATTTGTGAAAAAGAAAGATGGAAGTTTTCGGATGTGCATTGATTATAGAAAATTGAATGATGTGACCATCAAGAATAAGTACCCGTTGCCGAGAATAGATGATTTATTTGATCAGTTGCAATCAGCAAAGGTGTTTTCTAAGATAGATTTGAGGTCCGGGTACCATCAGTTAAGAATTAAAGAGGAGGATATAGATAAGACAGCGTTCAGAACCAGATATGGTCACTATGAGTTTGTGGTAATGCCTTTTGGGTTGACTAATGCTCCTGCAGGTTTTATGGATCTGATGAATAGAATTTTTCATCCATATTTAGATCAATTCATTGTGGTCTTTATTGATGATTTCTAATTTATTCAGCATCTGAAGAAGCATGCGGCTCATTTGAGGTTTACCCTGCAGTTATTAAGGGATAACCAGTTGTTTGCCAAATTCAGTAACTGTGAATTTTGGTTGAAGGAGATTCAGTTTTTAGGTCATGTTATTTCAGCCAAAGGAGTAGCAGTGGATCCAAGTAAAGTGGAAGCAGTGATGAGATGGCAAGTGCCTAAGACAATAACTGAGATTAGAAGTTTTCTGGGGTTGGCAGGTTATTATAGGCACTTTATTCAAGATTTTTCTAAGATTGCAGCACCTATGACTAAACTGACCAGGAAAGGAGTGCCTTTTGTGTGGTCCGGTGAATGTCAGAGAAGTTTCATGGAATTGAAGAAAAGACTTACATCAGCACCTATATTGACATTACCGGCAGGGAATGGTGGTTTTGTGCTGTATACTGATGCGTCAAGAAGAGGTCTTGGCGCAGTGCTTATGCAGCATGGTAAAGTGATAACCTATGCATCCAGACAATTGAAGTCAGCAGAAGAGAATTACCCCACTCATGATTTAGAATTGGCTGCAGTTGTGTTTGCTTTGAAAATGTGGAGGCATTATCTGTATGGCGAGAGATTTGAGATTTTTACAGATCATAAAAGCTTGAAGTATATCTTGTCGCAAAAGATTTGAACCTTCGCCAGCGCAGATGGTTGAATATTTGAAGGATTATGATTTCAGTTGGCTTACCATCCGGGTAAGGCCAATGTTGTAGCAGATGCCTTGAGCAGAAAGGCATATATGAATTTGATGATGATTAAAGAATGGAATTGTATGAAGAATAGCAGAGAATTCCTTTATGTGCCCAGTAGTCAGCGTCGGGCAATCTAGCTGCTAGTGCTGTAGAGCCGTCTTTGTTGGCAGATTTGAGGCTCAGAGAGCAGATGCAGGTTAGCTGAGATTGTGAAAATGGAAGGAGTTTCTATTGATGATAGTTGTGTGGTCAGGCTCGAGGCAGGTTGTTTTTCCTGCAGAAAGAGAGGTGAAGCAACGAGTATTGGAAGAGGCTCATAAATCTAGGTACACTATTCATCTGGGTAGTACTAAAATGTACCATGATTTGAGAAAGCATTTCTGGTGGCCTCATATGAAGAAAGAAATAGCAGAATTTGTGGCAAGGTGTGCTATCTGTCAGCAGATTAAAGCAGAGCATCAGAAGCCTGGAGGTCTATTGCAACCGTTGCCTATTCCACAGTGGAAATGTGATGATATTGCAATGGACTTTATGGCAGGTTTACCAAGGTCGAGTTCCGGGCATAATGGAATATGGGTATTTGTTGACAGATTGACTAAGGTATGCAGATTAGTGGCAGTAAGTATGTCTTGGACAGTGGACAGATTGGCAAATATTTATATTGAAAGAATTGTTCCACTGCATGGTATCCAAAGACTATGTATCAGATAGAGATCCAAGATTACTTCTGGTTTTGGAGAGTCTGCTGCAGAAAGTAATTGGTTCTGAGTTGAGGTATAGCTCCGCTTATCATCCCCAGACAGATGGTCAGACAGAGAGGACTATTCAGACAATTGAAGATATGTTACGAGCATGTTGTTTAGTTTGGGGAGTGGCAGTTGGGAGCATCATTTGGGAATGGTTGGTTGAGTTTGCCTACAATAATAGTTATCATTCAGTCTTGGGATGGCACCGTATGAAGCTTTATTGGAAGGCCATGTAGAACCCCATTGAACTGGCATGAAGTGGGAGAAAGGCAGTTAGTGGGTGAATTGATTCAGCAAACCACGGAAGTGGTGAAGCTTATTAAAGAAAAATTGCAGGCAGCTCAAAGTATACAGAAAAGTTATGCAGATGTGCGAGGAGGCCACTTCAGTTTGAGGTGGGAGATTTTGTTTTCTGAAAGTTTCCCCAAGTAAAGGTATTATGAGATTTGGTAAGTCTGGAAAGTTGAGTCCAAGGTATGTGGGACCTTTCCAGGTGATTGAAAGAATTGGGGAAGCGGCTTATAGGCTGGATTTGCCAGCTGATTTTGCAGATGTGCATGATATTTTCCATGTCTCCATGTTGAGAAAGTGTATTGAATATCCAACTTAGATAATTAGATACCAAGGTGGTGACCTGAGACCGGACATGACTATGCCAGAGTATCCGGTGCAGATCACAGATCGAAAGATGAAGAAGCTGAGAAATAAAGAAATTGAGCTAGTTAAAGTGAGATGGGAAAATAGATTAGGTGGTGAGGATACCTGGGAGTTAGCCGCGGAAATGGCTAAAGGGTATCCCTATCTGTTTGAGTAAGCTTGTGTATTTTCTTTTTAGATGATAGTACTTGTAAAAGTGTGTATGTGTTTAAGTTGTTTGACTTCAAGTTGTGTTATGAATTTCGAGGTCGAAATTTTCTTTTTAGATGATAGTAATGTAACGTCGCGTGCCTTTCGGATCCATGCGAATCGTGTGTATTGTGGTTGTGGCGGCCGTTGTGAGGCCAGTGTGAGTCGGTTGTGTGGAATGTATGTGTGGATGTGTGGTTTGAGCAGGTGAAGAGCAGGGTTGGTCCTAAAATGAAACAGGACCAGCTGCAGTTCTGTTGGAGTTGGCGGCCAGGAGGTGGTCGCTGACCTGTTGGCGTCCAGGTTAGTGGACGTTTAATGCATGAACTTGGCGGCAATGGATGTGGACGTAGAGGGTGGCGGTTACTGTTGGCGGCATGGGGGTTGACGCCAACCTGAGAATGGTGCAGGTTATAGGCTCACCCGAGGGCAGCTCTCTCAGCTCACTCTCTTCCCCTCTTGCCCCAGCTTCGCACCCCGGTGTTTCTAAAGCTTCTAACAGGTACCGAGGAGTAGTTGGACTATCGTAGAACGCGCGGCGTCGCTGAATTATGCGAGGAAACGTCGCGACGTGGTGCAATTCCCGTGGGAGCTCGCGGAGGGCTCGGCGTGAACCGGGAGATTGCGGGAGATTCTAACGCGTTCTGAGGTAGGGGACGAACCCGTTTAGCTCCGTAGAAACATTAAAACACATCAAACTACTTGAACCAGCATGATAATGCATGTTTGGATAGAGTTGCAGTTGCACCATACGGGATAATGTGTGGTTTGAGTAGTTTAATGCACGAAGTATGTTATAATGGGTTATATTGGGTATTAGCATGCTAAAGGAATGCATTTGCATGTTTTTCAGTAGTTAGAACAGTTAGAAAGCCCGCAGAGCCGGATTAGGGTTCTGCAGGGTATATGGCCGGAGAACTTGGCGTCAAAATCGTTGTCGCCAAGCTCCTCAGCCATGATGTTAACGGCCAGAACCCTTGCCGTTGACTTATTATAAGCGGCAATCGATCTTGCCGCTAGCATGTGTGTGAACAGCAACAATTAATTACGGCTTTTATCGATAATGCATGTGTTGTAGCACATGAGGTGCACTGAGTGCACATGGTTCTCGTGTTTAGCGTACAAGGTATGCGATTAGTTGCTTACTTCAGTGACTGCGCGTTGTTTACGCGAGTCAGTTGGGTTCACGTGTAGTGGACCAGGTTACTTGTGGTTTACGTGAGGTTTCACGTGGTTTGTGTGTGACGTGCATGTGGTTCTGTGTACGTGGCTAGTAGTACGACGCCTACCGTGGTTACCTCTCCAGTTGGGTGCCCCAGGTTCTTTGTGAGCCAGGCTGTTAGCTCGGGGCTTTGTCCCGGTACTTGTGTTGTACTGCCGAGGTCTGTGTCGTCTGACCAGGACACCCTCACTCTGTGTTTGAGTTGTACGTCCGGCTGAGGGAAAGACGACAGTGGGACAGTGACACTTGAGTTTGTTTTTAGTCACTTGTAGCGCGCTCGTAGTTGGGGGTACGGACACCAGTAGTCGACACTGGTTTCCAGCTAGTCCTTTTCCAGTGCCTCACTCTAGAGAGCCCGGGCCAGGGTCTCCTGAGGTGTCAGGCATGGGCCTGTGACCGTGTGGTCTACAGGTGGTGGTGTTTAGTTGGTCTCCACAGTTGCTTGACCTTTTCACGTGGAGCAGCAGCTGGACCTTTCGTCCGTGGCTGCGAGATTGAGAGGTAGATCTGTGTTAGTTGTCCGAGTCAGTTTCTGGTGTCGCGAACCAGTTCACGTGGCTCGTGTTGGCTGTCTCTACTTTAGCTTGTACACCTGTACTAGTTTGCCGTTTAATTATTACTGTTGTTTCTCGTAGTCGGCAGACGGTGAGTACTTTTACAGCTTTACTTACCTGCTTAGCTGTTATATAAATTGTTAGTGCTGTTTACTATTCGTACTTGTGTGTTGGTTTGCTCGGTTTTGGGGGAGTTCCCTACTGAGCCAGTGACTAGAGAGGCTCACCCCTACCCCCCCCCCAGGTGAGAGCGAGGAGGACGTCTCTCGTCCGACGTCCAGTTCCGGGCCGCGCCGTAGCGGTGCAGGGTCAGTACCTCCAGCGGAGTAGTTCCAGCTGTGTAGTTCTCCAGCAGTGTAGCTTTGTAGTTGTTTACTTTCTTCTGTTGTACCTCGGGGTATGCCCCAGGCTCTTGTACCTCTTTTCAGTTTTTGTGGAAATTTGGCTATGTAAAACTGTGAAATATATATGAAATGTGGTGTGTTCCTTTATGTTTACACGGACTGTGGTTTGGTATCCCTTGCGAGGCTTCGGCCCGTTCGCGGGAGGCGGACTCGGATCAAGTACGTTATCGGTTTAACGGGCTTGGCCGAGGCGATCCGTCACATATTTGCCACGGGAGGACACTTTGTATTCCACCATATTTGTTCCAGTTGGACTGTGCAACTCACCTCCAAAGCCTCTTCAGGATTTGATGGGCGTGGGTTCTTATTTAGTTAGTCCACCAACCAGACGTTGCACAACTTGAAATTTGTTGCAAGCAGAAATATGCAGTCCGTTCGGTCAAAAAACAAACAGCCGATTGTGCACCTAAAAGAGAAAATCCCAAGGTAAAAGTGAGATATTTGCTTGGCCTCATGAATTCCAAAATGAAATAGAACAGAAAATACATCCAAATCTAGGACATGTTGATATGAGCATAAAAATGCAATTACGAGAAAGATCCACAGAGTAAAAATGGAATCACCAATGTATGTCGAAAAGACATGTAGAATAGACAGGGACCTCATAATTACAAAATAACATCATGGCAGAGGGCGGGGGCAGGGAGGGAGGAGGAAGGGGGCAGGGGCGGGGGCAGGTGGGGGGATGGGAGCCGAAGGCTCCTCCGGCACGGAGGCACTGGCAGGGAGAGAGATAGAGAGGTCCAGAGAGAGAAATAGAGGGACAGAGGGAGGGCCGGAGGGGGAGAAGGGAAAGCTAGGTGGGGGGAGGGGGCAGGGAGGGAGGAGGAAGGAGGCTGTGGCGGGGGCAGGGAGGAGGGAGGAAGGGGGCAGGGGCAGGGGGCAGCAACGACCTTGGGAGGGGGGGGAGTGGGACTTACCAGCGGTGGAGAGGCGGGAGTGGCCGGCGACGGGGCTCCACACTTACGGTGGCGACGACGACGTCGTCCACAGCGGCTGTAGGCGGCAGGGATCTCCTCGGCGGTGACGACGTCGACGATGGCGGCCGGAGTCGACAGCGGCCGCAGGCGGCGGCGAGCTCCTCAACAACTCCGGCAGCGACGACAACGACGGGAGGGAAAGGGGAGGGAAAGGTTGGGGTCGGGTCAACGGGAGGGAAAGGTTGGTCGCGGGGGAAAATAGGGCGACAGAGACCGATTTTGCGACCGACATTAGTTTCGTCTCAAAATTGGTCTCTGAAGTGCGACCGACAGTATCCGTCGCTAGTTGGTCGCTTATAGAGACTAAATTTACGACCGATATAATCTGTCGCAAATTTGGTCGCTATATCTGCTTTTTCTTGTAGTGATTGATTGGGTGAGCTCAGGACTCTTTGCATGCACAGTTGACTAGGCGAAGACCCAGCTAGGGAAGGGTTCCCCCTTGTAGGAAGGACGCACAGTAGGGAGAGAGGAAGTGAGGCTCATGTAGTGGAGGTGGGCAGAAGAGTGCTTGGGGGGGGGGGCACTGTTGGAAGCAACATTGTGGCAGAGATGGCATGGTGGCATGATAGTGGCACTATCATTACGGTGTCTCGAGACGGGGCGGGCGCGGGTGGCAGCAATGATGGAGGGAGATGAAATGGTGGCGATGGCAGGAGTAGATGAAGAGATGCGATAGCATGGCGGCGAGAGCTGACGAGAGCGATGGTGATGTGGTGTTTCCCTATGATGTAGCTGTGTGATGTGGTGGAGGGAAGCTCCCGAGTCTGCTTGTGCAAAGGCGATTGGAGATGAAACGACATTGCGAAGGTTGCACAGTGCTTTCAATGGCAGTGCAGAGCGAGAGTGAGGGAGGATTATGGCGATGGCAAAAGGAGGAACATGGGCATAGTGACGATGATGCAGAGAAGAAGGAGACACAATGGTGTGGCTGGTGGTGGCGTTGATTGGCCTCCCTGTTGTAGCGAGTGGCCAAAACACGTAGCAACAGTGGCGAAGGCAATGGCAGGCTGCAGCTAGGGGCGTCACACCCCTTAGTGGATTGATCTATCGCATTGGGGATTCTCTCCCGGCCCTTCTCAGGCACAAGTCCCTTCACTAGGTGGATCCTTTTGAAGGGAACTCTCAGGGTCAAGCCAAAAACATTTCAAATATTTTCCATTTTTTTGTTGACCCTAGTAAATGGTTATAATGGGTGAGGGTAACCCTTAGACTTCTTAATGGGCCAATACACTTAAGGCCCATGTACTACATAACTAAGGACTCAAAATAAAAGACGAGAAACATACTTATCGAGTAAAAGCACCACCCAGCCAACCAGCCGTGGGATTGGTTGGGGTGCGGGTCCTGCCTCTTGCACGGTGCTTTTTAGACACAAAGCCCTAACCTACAGTTAATTTCGTGGCGGTCGTGATCTTTTTATCTGACCAGCTAGGTATCAAGTGTTTCTCATAAAAGATATTAAAGACTCTTAGTACATTATTGGCCTTATAAAAGACATGTAACCCTGGCCCAAAATATATTAAAAATCCAAAAAAGATATGGGCCCAAGTACGAAAGGTGGCCCAACATGCTCTACGTCAAGTTTATTTTGAGTTTTATGTCTGGACTCTTTTAGATAAATTCTTTAGGTTTTGAACCAAAGACCACACATGCGAGTCACCTCGCGTGGCCACACCTACTCTACTATCTTCCTGGCTCCTTTGTGTGTGTTCCGAAGGCGATGTGCTCTTCGCCGTTTTCGCTGTGGGTGAGAGCTATTCTAAGTACCTTTTATAGCGTGCAGTACCATTAATAGAAAGATTGATTGTAATATTAAAGGAGGGTCGTCGTCGCATATCATGGTGGGACAGGTCACAGGGATAACACCATAACGTGCCTTGACGTACCAAAATTTCCCAAGTCCTTTTTCTAATTTAAAATCTACAATTCATATTTGATTAACGCGTGCGCATACCAACATTATATTCCTTCCTACACATCATCAGGATGTTCCTCACGTCGATGCGGCCGTATATATGTTCACAAGTGAGCATCCCAAAGTAATTCCTTAATTGATGAGCCAGGCCTCGTAGCGTGGATTGTGGTAGCAATTGCGTGAGCCTCCTTTGTTTGAAGTCAGATAGCAGCAGCTATCGGAGGAGGAGATAAATACATAAACTTGTACATATATATGATTAGTACGTAGCCTCGACCATCAAAGATGTCCCAAAGGTCATCCTTGGTGAGGCTCATGCATGATCGGGCATATTCATCTAGAAGTCTAGCAGATTTTGATCAGACTACACGTTGTTCATGAGGGACATATATTGGATCAGTCTCCGTGAGCAAAACTCAGCTGTACGTATGAGAATGCTTCAAGAGGGTGTCAGCATGCCCTATTGATATGTTCTAGATGATGTCTGATGTTGTATGAAAGCACACACAATACTAATAAATGATAATAATGTGCCCAGTCGAGGGAGAGCCAAAACTATTTTTCATATTATAATTCAAACCTTTGTTCATTATCTAATTAGTGTGTACGTACCAAGTAATTGAGACTAATGACTGCACTGTTATGTAGTAATTAGTTCATATAAAAATTATGTAGTTACTAGTTAGTGTGTGATGTAGCATCGATTATTAGCGGCACCTTTGTTTGAATTCTTTGGAAATTTCAAGGTTTTTTTAGGCCGTTTTATAATTTACTCATGAAATCCTGTATAATCTGAATTATAATGCATGGCTTAAAAGTTTCACAATTCTAAAGGCCAATCGAGGCGCAAGAGGATCCCATGAGACGCCCGCTGCGTATGATTTGTGCAACAATGCCCACGCACCATCGACCCATCGGTCTTCGGATTAGAGTCATTCGAAATGAGAAAATTTTATTGTACTTATTATAGTGCTAGTTTGGAAGTTATTTGTGTGGCGTTATCTTGGATGCCGCATGATGACAGTAAATAGAGGGAGGTAGCAATCGACGGCGGTAGACAATGATCGGTGGCAATGATTGGATTTTAAAATATAAATTTTAAACTCTAAAATATAAATATTAAAATTTTAATATTCAGATTTTAAAATATAAATATTAGACTCCAATATATTAAATTTGACTTAAAAATATAAATTTTAAACTCCAAAATATTATTCTTAAGATTTAAAAATATTTACTGAACTTTTAATATTTGGATTCTAAAATATTAAATTTGACTCCAAAATATAATTTAGGTTCTATAATACTATCCTTACGATTTACTTCACTTTTAATATTTAGACCTTAAAATATAGATATTAGACTCTAAAATATAAATTTGAGCTTCAAAATATTGTTCTTAGGGTTTAAAAATATTTTATGAGCTTTTAATATTAATTCGGAAATCAAAATAGAGACATTAAACTCCAAAATATAAAGTATAACTTTAAAATAAAAATTTAAATTTTAAAATAATAATTTTAAACCTCGCCGCGGTCGATGACCGCCACCCCTCCTAGTTCACATGACAGTCTGAGTGATATCCAACAATTCATCACACGAGTTACCATCCGATGTTTATTGCACTTACTGTTCTTCCAAAATATTTTCTATAATTTTCTTTTGACAAACAAATATCCTTTTGACGGTCAGCGTCGGAGACGTTGTCGCCCTTAAGTGGTTCTCCACCCATCGACAGAATCGGCCGCCGCTCCAACGATGGCGCGGTGGGTAGGAGGAGCCGTCTTTGGGCTCCCCCCTCCTCCTCCTCCTCCTTTCTCCTTCCTCTTGCATTAATGCTTTGTACATGTGAGCCTGACTGCCTGTAGCCTGTGCTTGCAACTCACCTTCTCAAACTCCTTACTCCTGTACACACGCCCCCCCCCGACCGTCTGCTACATGTTGTGAACCCCCGGCCCCTCTCCCTCCTTTTGCCTCCTCTCTCCCTAACTCTTCCCTAGCCGCCCAGGAGCACCCCCTCCCATTAAAAAATTGTCACCCCTTGCTCACTGCCCTATCCCCCTCCCCTCTCCCATTTTTCTGACCTCCGTCCCTTCCTCCTTATCCTAGAGTTCTTTTTGTTGGTAAAGAGGCAATCTTTATAGTTTTGAAGCTTCAGGCTCACTTGGCCCGCGGGTTTGTCCCGATTGTTGGGTTTTATCCGATATTGTGGTCCACTTGTATTCGGCTACACAACATAAACACATCATCAGGTCTAATTAACGGATCAAATAAACTCATAGACTTAACCCATTAAGTGTCCATTAGGATCCTGTTATGGGTGGGATCCTATTCAGGTCCATTGAGACTGGTCCCTCCTCTCTATAATATATATGTGAGACTCCCCATCAAGTCACACATATTACAGACAAATAAAGAGAAGAAACCATAGGAGATCTCTTGAGCTACGTGTCTCTCTTTCCGATGTCCGTGCATGTTGATTATATTCTAGACGTCGTCTTGCTCCTCGTACGTGGGATGGCTTCCGCATCAGATACATATCCCCAACACCGATTGATTGCCCAATTATTTTGTTGCGATGAGCTTGTCAAGTTGTCGCCTCTACAAAGGTGTTAGTTGTCGTGGCCGACAAATCTCTAGAGTATCTCAAGTTGGATTTACAAAGTTGTCGGAATTTTGTGACTCATTTGCATATAATTTTGTCCTATGTCATCTTAGTTACTATTGTATTGCTTTATGTATAAATTGCAGTCCTCCGTCAGAACAACTTGTGTCTCGAGCCAAATATCTTCATGTTTCTTCGTTCTCCATTATTTCTTGTCTTTAGACATGAAGTAGTTGTTATTAGGTCTTGTGTTTAGTTATGGTTTGTGAATTAATATCTTCTTGTTCATCGGATTATATCTCGGTTTACTTTGGCGCACTGTCTCAAGCTATGTGATCTCACAATATCTTCTTTGTTTTCACTTTGTGTGTGTGTATGTGTTTTTTTTTTTTTTGACAATGGGAGGTGTTTCTTCGTTCATAAGAAAAGAGGTACATAAGACACCAGAGAGAGTAGATCTCTACCAAATAGAAGAAGACTGCGATCGATTCCGGGGAAGACTCATCAACCACGCCACCCCGAGACCGAAAGTCCAAATACATCAAACCAACCCAATGGAGAGATCAGAGGACAAAAAATTGGATGGTAGCTGGACGACGCCAGTGGCAGATCAACCAGGGGGAACACCCAAACTCCGATCAGGGAGGTGAAATACAAGGGTGCAAACAAATGAGATAAGTAGTACAAGTCGAAAGGTGCACTAGCTAGGCTGCAGAAGAAAATCATCGGCGAAAGTTGATGGAGGGCCGACAGGAGGAGGCAAACTCGCAGCATGACTGAAAGATGCGGGAGGAGCTTGCCTTAACCGGAAGGAGGTGGAACGGGACCTTCAAATGCAGATCTCAAACAATAGTCTATGAGTGAGAGCTCGTCGGAAACACCGACGAGATGAGGAGGCCGAACGGGAGCGGCAAGCGCTGACTCCAACAAACACTCTACTAGAACCAAAAGAGCATAAACCTAGACAACAAAAGACACAAACAAGATATAGAAACGCCATCTAGATACTACGTCGACTTCAAACAGTTGATAAAGAATCACTGGACCACCAAAATGAGAGAATAAAACGACCGTCTACCAAAAGGAGGACCTTCCACGGACGAGGAACGAGGCTAGGAGGGGGAGGGAGCTCCTCTAAGGAGCAGAGAAACCCTCTCCCCTTCGAAGCTAATGCGGCTGCTGCTCCTCTAGGGCAGCCGGATGGAAAAAACGCGGAGACCACCCCACCTATCACCGTACTTTGTATTACTGATCAGCAGGGATTTTCTATGTTATTATGTTTGTTTAGTACGAAATATTGGAGCTCTTGACTGCCCCTTGCCAAAAAAAAAAGGAAGAAAAAATCGGACCCATCGGTCTTACCTATTATGACAGATGCGGGGCCACACCCATGAAAGACCCAATTATAATTCCGACCAGATGAGACAATGTTTCTTCTGGAGATGTGATTTCCGGCCGGGGACCCACTGCATTGGAGCAATATACGAGAGGCTTCCATTTGGTCATCAAGTGCGAGCCCAAAATTTTGTGGCTATGGCATCACTATATTATATATATCTAGTCTTGATGCCTGCAGAATTTTCTAGGAGGGCCCCGGGCTAGCTGTAAAGGAACTGTGGCTGTGAAGACAGATGGGCGCATCGAATTAGGGTGACAGATGTCGATGTCTTTAGATGGGGATGCCTAATCCCAACCCGAGAAAATATTATCAAGGAATTCACCTGGTCAGCCCTTGAATCCTGTTTCCCGTAGTGAACCCATCATGAGAAATTGGATTTGGGAGATCACGAACTACAACTGGCAGACGCCTTAATTACTACTACAGAGGAAAGTGCTCATTTTTTTTCCTTTTTCCTTTTTATTGGGGGTGGGGGTGTGGGCAATGGATTGCAAGATCTCAATTTTACAATAAATTTGGAACCTCTGACCTTACAACTTGATGTACATAAAGAGTTAACCATTATACCACTAATTGAATACACTTGATTGTTTTGAGTTTGGATATAAACCAATACATGGGTTCTAGATCTACCCAGATCTGACCCTCCTTTGCCCCGATGCCGGCCGCTGAGAATGATTATTATTTTTTAGTGACGGATCTTTAATAACACATTAAATCCCTATTAATGTGTGTGAAGAAGTCTAACTCTTAAATTATATTTAATATTTAGATAGATTGAAAATAGAATAGTGTTATCCTAAAATACCAAACATGATCTATGCCGTCTTCTGTGTTAAGAAGCAAGACCCACTATCTGTCTATGGCTAAAGAGAGGGTTGGGGGGAAGAAAAGTTCAAATTGCATTGGATTAGGTGGGATAAAAGATCACGACCCAATGTAAGAGAATACAATAACTTCGATCTTTTCATATGGTGATGTAGTGGAGATACCGCAACCACTTGGAGAAATTTAGGTGTTTGTCAGAATCCCAATTTTCTGCACTTGAGCACAAAAGCTCTGACTTGGCTGACAAATAAAATTAACGCCTACTCAATCATCTATATATAAATGATGACTTGAAGATCCTCGTGAAGGAAGCTTAAGGTACTTGTCCTAAAATATATTTGTACATCGAAAAAGATTTTGTGTATTTTTAAAAGTACATAAAATACAATTCACATAGATAACTAATTTATGTGACACCATTTTTTTAAGTGTCACATGAGTTATTAACCCATGTGAATAGTTTCACATGAATTAGTTACCTATGTGAATTACATTTTATGTACTTTTTCTGTACACCTAATCCATTGCTTCGATCATGGAGGACGTACGTTGTCATCATGGCCTTGTTATACTATAATATAGTTAATATAGTTATATACATATATACAGACACTATAATATAAGGTACATGTCCAAAAAATTAACTGTTTGTCCTCTTCGGCCGTTGTCCTCATGGCGGACGCAACGGAGTGCACGTGCTTTGCAAGGCGGTCAAGCGAGAAGCAGCTGCTGGCCATGCGTTTGTAGTCACCTTCGGCTGCTGCTAGAAGACTATAAGAAATTTCCTCAACGACAAACAAAATACTTGACCTCATGGATATCCTATAATAAATCATAAGGTTTTTTTCACTGCCAAGAAAAAGCATAAGTTTTATGACCGAGCTTGATTGCATTTGACAGGATCAAATACTAAGTTCATGCATATAGAGTTGTTCACTGTTCGACTGGGGAGTTTTTCTTCAACCCATATCAAGTGCAAACCAAAATTAAATCGAACCAAACCGTTGTATTTAATTCAAATAGAAATTTATTTTTTATTTACAATATAAATGAACCTATTAAAATATTTTTATTTCTATTTTTTATATGGATATAATTAGTTCTAGAATCTTTATGAGGCTTTAGATTTCTTCCATTTAATTTGATTTCACAACTTATAAAATCAAACCAAATAAGTTATATTATAATTTAAAGTAAATAACATTGTAGTTTGGTTATTCGGTTTAAACCGAATCATGAACAAATTAATTATGAGCAGCTCTACATAAATATGCATCATAATATTGAGAAGAGATGATGGCATCATCTCATTTTGCTTGATCAGGGAAGCCGCCTCACTGACAATGATATCACTTAATTAAATAGATGCCAGTATGCAACGTGAAAGTACTTCTAGTATATATATTTTCATCTATGATGGCAAGACCTTAATCCTATATATTATAGCGCCAAAATATTTGATTTTGAACGCAACCTATGGAAAACAAGGTCTATTAGTTCCTAATAATCTTTTAATATTTTATAATTAAGCTGTTGTTTCTAAATTTGTAGTACGTACTACGGCGTTGTTTTTAAGTTTGTAGACAGACTTTCCAGAAAACTAATATAATTAATTATCAATTTTTTTGCATGAACTTAAATTTTTTTTACATAGTCAAAGATATAATCGATTATTAATTACATAGGTTGAAACATAATCGATTAATGTGCACTGTATGTGGGTTTAGAAATTTTTTTGAAACTTTTCTTACACTATGTAGATTTATAATCTTTTATAGTACTACAATTTAATCGATTATTTATCTGTAGATTTAAAATTGTCTAAATGCCATAAACTAATTAATTGACATTCACATCTTTGTGGACATAATCTATTAATGATTTTTTTTTGTGGGCTTATAGAAAAAAATGAAATCAAGATTTAATCGACTCTCGAATAGATAATAAAAACTTAATCAATTAATGATTAGATATTGACCGATTAAAAAGAACTTGAAGTATGATGAAATAACTTATAATCTGTAACTTAGTCAACAAAACTAAATCATAAAATGATTGATTATAAAGATGCGAACTTATGTAAATGACGAAATATTTAAACACAAATCACTCAGCGTACTTAATATTAGTGCACTCAATACAAAGCTAACTATATGTGTTTTGTTAATTCCTCATGCTTAACATTAATATTTTGTTAATCATTCTATATATATAATATATATATATATATATATATATTATATATATATATAGTGCAACCTACATTAATTTGATTTTTTTTCTCGAATATTGTTTTGCTATGTTGAGCTTTATGGATTGCCATATCGTCTACGCGCGACACTACTAGTGGGTGTTAAGTCTCTGAATCATCTCAAATTGGGTTGATGGAGAAGTCAATTTAGCTCGTGGTTAAAGTGACATCTACGTACCTTCTTGATGTATGAGTCTTTTGAGCTGTCATTCCGATTCTGTTGCATGTATGACAGGGAAGTTTCTAGTTATTTTGAAGATTTTACCTACACTTCAGATGGTCACAATTAAAATAATATTTTTTTTTCTTAAAAGAAGAGATAGATAAAAGTTTAAGTGATATCTATATTGCCGGATAACATTGGATAATTATGTCTCGAACGTAGGTTTAATGAGTTTGCCCCAAAATTATTTGATCAGTCTGTCATTTGAAAGTTGATTTCTTGCGAACGTGCCAACTTCAACATTGAAGAAAAAAAAATTTAACTCCCAAAAATATGAAGCACCGAAAGAATAAATTGTTTGATAGTTACAAATCCTAAGAACATGTTTAGTATTAAAATCGATCGAAGATAAAATAAAAATATTTTCAAAATTTATCATTTTAAAAATATCTTAATTTTATTCTGAATCTATCTAAATATCAAATATGTCCTACCCCCCCCCCCCTCCACTTTCCCTTCCACCTCCTACCAGCGCAGTCCCGCCCCCCACTTTTGCAGTCTTGCCCCTATTTTTAGTTGATCTTTCTGCCTTTGCTGGAGAGCTCCCCATCAGCACCACCTACGTACGCAAGCTCCCGCTTTCTTCACTCGTCAGTTGACGGAGCAGCAATAGACTAAACAGAGGCAGCAGTGTGCACGACGGAGTGCTCGAATGGTGGGGCACGCCGCTGTACATCTGGATGCAGGATTAGAAATCTGCGTTGGATATGTCTCGTGTGTTTTTGATATTTCTCTTGAATGGATTTAAGGCGGGATATAAGACGGGAGAGAGAGACCTCAGGTATCGAACCGAGACAAACTACATGCATCCAATGACGTATGCCATTGAATTACAACAAAAAAAAAAAAAAAAAAAGGCTGCAGCAGTAGAATTCTATTCCTGATCCCTAGCTATCTTGGTCACTTTTTACTTCTTCTAAGTTGCTGTCCATATATGGCGTCCACAGTGGCTTCTGTGTCTCGAGTGCTGCTACACGAAGACCTCGGCCTACAGCGGCCCCGACATGGAGGTTGTCATGAGGGTCGCTCTCACTTCATCATGACTTGTAGCGCTCTTTCGTTAGTGGTGCGTCCTCCTGATCAAGTTCCACCAATCTCCGCTCATTCCAACGTGTTGGCTTGGACTAGTTATAACTCTTCACCATCTATGTGTTTTTGTGTTTCATGTGGCCGGGTTTTGAGGCCTCTTATTATCTTAGTTCTGCGTTTCTTACAAATGTTTGTATTAGGCTTTGTTTTCAGCCTCATGTAGCATGCAACATGTGTCTTTTAGTGTATCAAACCTTCGTTGTTCAAGAGAAAAAAAGGAAGTTAAGATATTGGGGAGGGGGAGAGAGTAAGAATTCGTTGAGAGAGAGAGAGAGTGTCTCTTAGAAAGAGAAAAGATTGAGAGAGGGAGTGAGTTCGATTGAGAGAGGAAGTCCAATAAAGAGAGGGTAATGAAAAATGTAGGAAAAATTATATATATATATAATCCACATCATATTCAAATATGTATCTTTAAATCTCAGTACTTATATTTTATATTTCTATATTCTATATATTTCATTATATATGTTCTTAACGTTTTCAATCTATTCAATCCAACTATATTGTGTTAAAAAGTAAAAAAGCTTAATTCTGTTCTTTACAACTCTCTCTCTCTCTCATCTCTCTCTCTCTCTCTCTCTCTCTCTCTCTCTCTCTCTCTCTCTCTCTCTCTCTGCTCTCTCCTCTCTCCTCTCTCTCTCTCTCTCTCTCTCTCTCTCCTCTCTCTCTCTCTCTCTCTCTCTCTTCTCTCTCTCTCTCTCTCTCTCTCTCTCCTCTCCTCTCTCTCCTCTCTCCTCTCTCTCTCTGTGTGTGTGTGTTGGTGTGTGTGTGTGTGTGTTAGGCCCTAGTGCCACTCGATCAACTCCACTAAATCATCTCTCTCTATCTCCCCTCTTTTGAAGATAAAACATTTTAATTTTCAACTCTTATTAACAGTTATATTCACATGTTAGTTGATATTCTTCTATTTTGACAGATTTCAAATCATAGGGATATTATTGATTATTTTTTTTATTTTTAAGATATATAATATAATTTGAAGATTTCAATGATATATATTTAAAAAGAGATATCAAAGGTGTATATTACATATTTTTTCAAAAAAAAAAACTTAATACACTTGCACAAGTCCACTTACTACATTTGTGCAATGACATAGTACTCCATGTGGTATCACATTAGTGCCATGCAGTGGCAGATCTAGAAATTTAATTCAGTGGGATCACTCTCATTAAAAATTATTTCAACAACATTAATTTAATGAAAAATTTTAAAAGTTTTGAGAATCCAGTGGGGTAGCGTGACCCCACTGGACCTTACCTAGGTCCGCCCTTGGAGCCATGTGAGTTGGTGGGTAGCAATGAGCGGCAATAATTGACATCAGATGACAACGAGTAGCAGTGATTGGTGGCAGGTGGTGACGACAGATGACAAAGGGCCGATGGTGGTAGACCGATGATAAGTTGTTGTAGATTTCGAAATTAAAAGTTTAGAATCAAAAATACAAATTTAAGAATTTAAAATATTATCCTTAAGGTTTAAAAATATCAACTAGACTTTTAACTCATAAATACAAATTTAGGCTAAAAAATGTAAGATTTAGATTTTAAATATTATCCGTAAGGTTTAAAAAATACTTACTAAGTTTTTAAGAGTAAGTTAGGCTTATAAATATTAATTTTAGACTAAAAAATATAACTCTTGGGATTTAAAAATTATTAAGTAAACTTTTATAGTAATAAATTTGAACCCATAAATATTACAATGGACTCAAAAAATACTTTATTTATCTTTAAAGTTTAAAACTATTGATTGTACTTTTAATAATTATTTTGAGTTTAAAAGTAATAACTTTGAATTAGCATGGTTATCCGTTGCCGTCTATGTCTATTAATAAGTATAATATCTAGAGAAAGATTTATTGCACTTTCATATTGCACTTCAAGTGTAATATGATTAGGCAACAAGTCTATGTGACATCCAATAATTGAATTGTCACTTTCTCACTCTTCAAGTGAAGAGTGCCACATAAATTTTGTCTAGTCATATTATATTGAAGTGCAATATACAAGTGTAATAAATCTTTTTCATAACATTTAACATGACGGGACTACAAATGTGTTACTTAACAAATGAAATATATCTTTCCCAAAAAAAAAAAATAAAAGTACGGCTACTCAGAGAAAAGATTGAGAGAGAGTCCGAAGTTGTATCGCTGCCCATGCATGTTGTACTAAGCTACGCAGTTATTTCTCTCTCTATTTGCTCTCTCTTATCCTCTCAGCTGTCTCAGGACTGCATCTCTTTCCTCAACTACCATCTCTCTCTTATCCATCCGTGAGTTCACATATCGCAAGCGGGCGTAAAATACAACAAGAAGTTGTGACCAACGACTTGCTCTTGTCTTGAACCGCATGACGGCATCCATCTGCAGCTCCTCTCGCCCTTTCTCCAAGACGAGCTTTTTTGTTTTTTGTTTTGGACAAATTGTCCAAGATCAGAGCTGCTGTTTGAACCTGTCAAACAGAGCCATGTTCCTCCGAGCCAAAGTCTTGCGGGGTGAAGACCTAGAGACATTAAGGTACGACTTCGCTTTACAACCAAGATATGGACGAGCATGCATGTGCCATGCCCAAATGCCGACAAACATAAGAATATCACCACCATGCTCCGTTATGACCACCCATCTTTTTTTTTGGTCAAAGTTATGACCACCCATCATGCGCCGTTATGACCACCCATCGTATTTGGTCAACAGGATTTCGAGCAGATGTCACGGGATCTTCCTTCTTTTTGACTAAAAAATCTGTGCTAGTCATGGGGTTTGGGTAGTTTTTGGGGGGTAGATTCAGAAAAATTGATTTTGAGGAAAATCGGCTTCCCAAAAAAAAATATAAGCACGGACATGATTTGCCGTATCGTTTCGTTGCCCGCGCGAAAGGTGCAAGAACCTTTTTACCCTGATGCCGATCATTAAGAGCGATTACTGTTTTCTAGTGGCGGATCTTTAATAGCACATTAAGTCCCTATTAGTGCGGAGAAGCAGCAGACTCGTAATGTCGCAGTGGGATCCTTACAATATGATGTCCTGTGTGTTAAGAAGTAAGATCCACCTCTATAATAAACTAGTCAATGAATGTATAATTATCAGAATAATTTTAAAAATAAATAAAAAAGATAATTTTTCATATATTTAAAAATGAATAAGGAAAGATAACTTTTTCAAATCAAAAATAGATCAATTATAATTTATTTGATATTATAAACTGAAATTGGTAATTTAAGAAATGTATTAGACATGCTAAACAATTTTTAGAAAGAAGAAAGATACAAATTGAATTTAAACTAAGTTTAAACTATTATAAAAAGTTAGAAATATCATAAACGTAAGTTTTAATTAGTAATTTTAAGATTTACAAATATTATAAATGTACATTCTAATTTGTAATTTAAGATTTATTTTATAAAATGTATTTGAATATTCCTATTCATATCTTAATTAAATAGCTAGAACCTTCGTAGGAAAGTGAGAAGAAAAGAATGAAAAACATAACTAGAGAAAGAATGAAGTAAGAAAAGTAAAAAAATTAAAATTATAGATTTAAATAATCAAATATTAGAATTATAGATCATTTCTTCACTTAAATTAATTCATTATTTTACAACTTAACACCTAAATAATCGATCAATTTGAAAAAACAATCGATTGAGCTACATCCATGGATTGTTTCTCACTGAAATAATCGATCATAGTTATCTATATTTTATTATATATATAAATTATATAGTTATTTTAAAAATAAAAAATATAAATAAATACAAATATATAAAAATATAATTTATATAAGTTACATTTTTAATTTAGTGAATAATATATTATATATATAATATTATGCTTTTACTTAACTGTATTTTAATTAAACATTGTTGCTAACTATTAGTTACATTATTATACTATAGATGTTTTAATTATATTATAGATATAGTTATTTATATTATTTTAAATATTATAATATATAGTTTATAGTTTATATCTTGGTTCGCCACTTTTTTTCTCACCGCAGCGCCAACCTGCTGCTCCCTCCGCCACACCTCCCCACCACCACCGCGTTCCTCACCCGCCTCCCCTCCCTCCGCCACGCACTTCCCCAACCCCACCACTCCTCGCCGCCCATCTCCGTCATCACCGCCACCTCCCTGTCCTCCGACCTGATCCGTCCTCCCCATCGAAGCCCGTCGCCACGACTTCGACCCCGCCGAGCTGCGGCTCGCCGAATCCTACCGCGTCGTCCTCGCCCACCACTGGCACACCCTGCTCAAGTCCCTCGCCGCCTCCTCTTCCACCTTTCCTGACGCCGCTGCTCTCGTCCCCTCATCTCCGCCATCACCGCCACCTCCCTGTCCTTCGACCTGATCCGTCCTCCCCCTCAAAGCCCGTCACCACGACTTCGACCCCGCCGAGCTGCAGTCGCCGAATCCTACCGTGTCGTCCCCGCCCACCACTGGCACTCCCTGCTCAAGTCCCTCGCCGCCTCCTCTTCCACCCTTCCTGACGCCGCTGCTCTTGTCCCATGGCTCCTCCTCCGACCTCTCCGACAGCCTCGGGTCATCGTCGAGATCATCAGAGGCGTTCTTCTGAGGCCATTAGTTCTGGGGCGGAACAAGGCGTTCCCAGACACCGTCTTCCCGAAGCGGAACTTGACGGTGATGGACACTCTAGCCAACGTCGTTCTCCTCTTCTTCCTCTTTCTAGTGAACTTGGAGCTCGACCTCAACGCTATCCGCCGCACAAGCCAGGGAGCCCTACCCATTGCCCTCACCGGCATCTCGCTTCCTTTTCTACTCAGAGTCAGCACGTGCTTTGTTTTGCAGGCCATCGTCGTTGGCGGCGTTTGTCAGGGCCCTTTTCTCGTTTTCATGGGCATTGCCCTCTTCATCACACAGCCTTCCCCGTCCTCGCCCATATCCTCGCCGAGCTCAAGCTTCTCACAACGGACGTCGGCTGCATGGCCATGTCCACCGCTGCGGTCAACGACGTAGTCGCCTGAATCCTCTTGGCCCTCGCCGACTCTGGCTCCCCACTTGTCTCCCTCTAGGTTCTCCTCACGGGTGCTGCCTTCGTCGTCCTGGTGATCCGCCCCTTCCTCGCCTAGATGGCCCGCCGCTCCCTACAGTGAGAACTTGTGAAAGAAACCTACATCTGTGCCACTTTGGCGGTTGTCCTCGCCCCCAGCTTCATCACTGACACCATCGGCATCCACACGTTGTTCGGTGCCTTCATCGTGGGCGTCGGTGTCTCCAAAGACGGGCCTTGAATGCTTCCTGAAACGTTCAAAAACGTTTCATGTGTAGTGTTAATTTCTCTTTCCTATTATGTACATAATTATTTGAATTAATGTTTGTATAAGAGCATTTTATATGAAGTCTTAATTTGAGGGAAAATTAAAGATCAACTCGATTATGAGAAGAGATGGATCGGACGAAAATTTTAAAGTGTCTCTTCTAATATATAATTATAGATACTGTCGGCGGTTAAACGTGAAAAGAAAAAAAGAAAAGAAAAGTTCAAGTTGCATGGGATTAGATTGGGAAAAAGATCATGACCCAATGTAAGAGAATACAACATCTTCGATCTTTTTGTAGCGGGGATGCCGCAGCCACTTGGAGAAATTTAGGTGTTTGCCAAGATCCCAATTTTCTGCGCTTGAGCACAAAAACTCTGACTTGGCTGACAAATAAACTAACGCCTACTTTCACTCATCTATATATAAATAATGACTTCAAGACCACGATGAAGGAAACTACGGTACTTGTCCTAAGACATATCTAACCACCTAATCCATTGTTTCGATCCAGGCGGACGTTGTCCTTATGGCCTTGTATCTATATAGAAATATTTAGTACAAGAATATTTCTACATTTGACTTGTAAATTGAGTTCATAAAAATCAGATTATATTATAAATATTTAAGTTAACCTCATAATATTAAGTTAGATTCATAAAATTTGATAACATTATGTGACATGATGTATTGAGCTATCTAAGGTGAATCAATGAAAATTCTCTCATATAAGTAAACTGCCAGAGTGCCTTATATATATATATTATATACTTTACTATAATAGGGTACATGTCCTTATCCAAAAATTAAACTTATTGTCTTCTGCGGCCGTTGTCCTCACGGCGGACGCACTGAAGTGCACGCCTCGCGAGGCAGTTAAGAAGGGAGAAACAATGAGAGCGGATCCTCTCGCCACTGGGCAGGAGGGAAGCCCAGCAGTCACCAATCCACTAGTGACGCATGGCTCCCACTCAAACCGGCGGGAGGGGTGCTGGTGAGTGGTCAGTGGGAGTAGGGAAGAGGGAGCCACGCGTCACCACTGGTTTGGTGACTGTTGGGCTTCCCTCTTGCCGGGTGGCGAGAGGATCCGCTCTCAGAAGCAGCCGATGACCATGCATTTGTAGTCACCTCAAGCTAATGACCATGCATTCGTATCGTGTTTGTGGCGTCCGTTCCTTAAGCCTTTATCTATGTCAGGCAATTCATCTCTCTCTCTCTCTCTCTCTCAAAAATTAATCGATCAAAATAAAAGTAAAACATTTTTTAAGATTATAAAAATATTTATTTTTAATATTTAATATAAAAATTATTTACAACAATCATAGTCCGTTGCAAATATTTTATTTGCGACGCCTATTATTTATTGGTTTTGGAATATAATCTTCGTAAATAATATTAAACTTGAAAAAATTAATTTTCAATACAAATTAAATATGTATACATTTTAATAATATATAATAACGTCATTTACATAAATCTATAAGCACAATTAAAAGTTATTTCATCGCTAACACTTAAAATTGGTCAAGAAATAGTTTTTTTTGGTAACAAGAAACTCCCATCCAGTAGATTTTGTGGGCTCATAAATTATGTTCGTGGACTGCAGAATTAAGATTTGACAGTCCCTATTTTCCGTGTATTCATATTAAACCTACTACACACTTCAAAGATTATATGTACGCTAGATAAAACCTCCCGAAAATTAATTGGAGATCTCCTGTTTCTAATCAAGAGTTCTAACGGCCTACTAAACCGAGATCATTAGTCAAGGTATAATTAGCATGGGCTTGTTAATTCATTTCTGACACATCAGATTAATGAAGACCATCTAAACCACATAGATAACAAAAATTGGATGAATTGATTATTTTTCCTGTCTAATTCTCCAACAATGAGTTTACAATGGTTTCAGAGGACCTCGGTTGGATCGATCGGTTAGAACTCTTACTTAAAAATAAGAGGTCCCGAGTTTGATTTCTGAGGGGACTTACCTGATCATTTACATACAATTCTCGAGGTGTTAGATCCGAGATTTTTCCGGTCAAGTGAGGTAAGGTCAATACGGGTACACAGAAAGTAGGAGCTGCAAATCCTGATTTTGGAGTTCACAAACACCAATCTTTGAGCCCACAAAATCACACTGAACAGAATTTCCTCGTTATCCAAATTTTTTTTTTTACAATGGTTTCACTAATCGAACACTTTTTGCTCTTTTAACGTGCGGAGGTAGAAAATTTTGCTTTGAAATGTTTGATGCATGGGTCTTCAAAAGAGATCGATCAGAATCCTAGAAGTACTCCAACGTGCTTGTTGGAATTTGGCTCTAAAACAAAACTAAAAAGGTTGAGCGTAAGCCAGAGAGGCATGTACTCCAAGAAATCATAATGTTTATTTAGTAAACTCAACAACCCTACGACTTTTACGTTGGCAAGGTGGATGAAGGATTTAGCTATCATATATCTAAAATAAGAGTTATTATCCAATTTTAATTTACTAGATGTATTATGAGTCAGGTTATATACGATCCAATTTTAGCTAATAAGGAATATTTACTAAATTTTATTTATGACATACCCATAATTTTGTCCATTTGTCTTTTTTTTGACCGATTCACACTTCTAGTTAAGCCATTCGTTTAACAACTTGATTTATATATTAAAAGTACAATATAAAATACTTTTGAAAAGTGCGCCCCTTCGAATGTAAAAGGCGTCATAAATATCTAATTATTTGATGCGCACGCGAATTGGGAATGTCCAATCTTTTATCGTCTCATGGTAACCCAAGAAGGAGCTAATAGGGAATTTCGTGTATAAACAAACAATGGAAGCTTCAATGATGAGTGAGCCGACACGTACCAGCCATCACACTTCAGCTAATTGTTTCCAATTTGTTCACTAGATTGGTGAAAAGAAGAAACAAACATAGAAAATAATAATAAAAGGAAAGACTTTACCATCCCATCTGTAATTATAAGCTTCAACGTTGAGGTTGCCACACCCAACAGTAATCTATAGTTGAATTCTTAGCCAGACCCCACCAAGGCCGCCTCTTTTAATTTCGCCTTCATCACGAGCCGCGTATTTTGAAACTAGCACACGTCTTTCAAATATTTGTCCGTTGGTTAAAGCGATTTTATTAAAATAATTTTATTTTAATAAATATTTATCTATATCATACGAAAAAGATTGAATAATGAGATAGAATTACTTATTCTTATGCAAATGAGAGATAATATTTCTATATATATGACTAGATGAAAGTATTGACTAGAGTGGTGATAGAATTGGAAATTTTTTTTCGATAATATATATAAATCATTGAAGAATTGAATCAATTGTACCTGACAACATCTTTTGTCATTTGAATGCACTTGTGACTAGAGGTGTGGACACCTAAGCAGAACCTAAATGGGTTCCTAATTACTCTCTTTTGTTCCCTTGCATGCCGCAACTTATGTGGTTTTAGAGCTAATAAGGGAGGGGAAGGCACGAGAGACATTGTAACCGCGTGGAGGTTATAGTGTTGGTCAGTGGTATGGCATTGCTCCATTTGACTCACTCATCGTTGTATGGTGGAGGTGTGGAGCGATAGTTAGGAGGCTAAGACGTTAGTGGGCACCTTGATTACGAGACTTGTGGTTGGGTCTATGGTTTTCCCCGATGATTTGGGGCTTGAAATGGTTGTATTGTCATGCCATATCACATATGTGTGTTTCTTGACATGCCATTGGACAGTGGCTCAATTGGAACCCTCTATGTTGTGTACAGGTTGCTTTGCGCATATTAAGATATGCACAGACAGTGGTTGGCATGTTTACAGTGAGTTTGCCACCTAGGTTTTTATGAGACCTCAGTTGAACGGGGCAGTGTCCATATGTGTGTCTTGGGTTCCTCGTGTAGGGTGTGGCCTCTAGTGGTTGTGTGTGTGTGTCTTCGTGTGATGTTTGATCACCTCGAGTTCCGCAGCAGGATGCAGTCTGGGTGAGTGCCACATCTGGGGCGAAGATAGTGCAGACATGGTGTCGAGTGTGGTTATCGCCTTGAGGATCATGTGTTGCCTTTATGGTTATGTGTGCGGTTAAAAGTGGTGCTCTCTGCATGTCATGGAGTGATGACTAGGTTTTTGAGGTCGTCCTTAGGTGTCGTGCCTGATGTTTTTGAGCTTTCTGCGGATTAGTCTATATGGCTATGGCCCCTTGTAGGGAGTCCTTTCCAGTTCGATGTGTGATTGGCTCTGTGTCTTGGTGGGTTCATGGCCATCGGTGGTTGGGTGGAGGCCTAGATTGTTTGGTGGTGCTTGGAGGAGTACGCTCGACGCAACGATTGTATTGGTTGTCGTGTCTTTTGGGAGCCTATCGTAGGTGTTTGGTTTTCAACATTACTTTTTGCTTGTGTATTTCTCCGGAACGATGTGTACTTGTACTGGGTACAGTGTTGGGGTTAGGTCCCATGTGTATAGGCACAATAGATATTTGATGCCGTCTGCCTGGGACCCCTTTATGCATAGGGAAAGACGAACGTGTGTAGGGCCCTATGCCAATTCTATAGTAAGGGTTTGGAGCCTTTTTCTTGGGACACCTGTAATTTGAAAACAGAAAGGACAAGATAGTGGTTTGACGCTTGAGTGCACTTGTGGCTGGGGGTGCGGGCACCTAGTAGACTAAACCTGAGTGAGTCCCCATTCAATGCCTTTTGCTACCTTACATGCTCCGGAGCCAGTAGGGGATGGGAGGGTGTGAGAGACACCATAGAACGAAGGTTGTGATGTTGGCCAGTGGCGAGACGTTGCTCCACTTACCTCACTTGACATAATAAGGTGGAGGCATGGAGTAATCAGGAGGTTGAGATGCTAGTGGACGTCCTGACCACAAGGCATGTGGTTGGTTTTGTCACATTTTCATGAGCTTCTTATGCAGAGTTCTGTGGTTGGTAGGTGCCTATGAACTTGGCAGAGGTCGTGTGTTTGGTACTTTGTGTGGTAGTCATCAACCTTGCTATTGGGTTCCGACCCATGGTCATGTTGTGGTATCAATGCTTTCATTTCTACGGTGGGCACGACATGGTACCATGTCATTGGTGACCGTGGTGTTGTTGTGGTTTCTGTGCATCGTGGTTTGGCAGGGTCTCCTGTCGCGCAGTGTGTTTGATTGTGCTTTGGTCCAATTGATTGAATGGTAGAGTCATCATTGTTTTTGTGTTTGTGTCGGTGGCTGTAAGTGTCACATGCATGTTGCTCATGGAGTGGTTGTTGTGTTACCGAGTGCGGTTGTGTCCCCGTGTCTTGGTTAGGCTTGTGGAAGGTATTTCAGCATGTGATTTGTGCTGCTTCGTAGTTTAATTTTCTTCTTTGTGAGGCTCATTATGTTACCTTTTTAGGTTGTGAATTGCGAGGAGTAGCATCTATCTCAGATCTGGTTGTGTGTTTGGAGTGTGTACTAACAATTATCTTGGTGTGCCTTTTTTGGGTGTGTGTTCCCCTTTCAAGTGTGTATTTGAGTCATAAATTGGGAGTTTGTATGTTATTAATGTTGGTTTTAGTTACTTTAGTCACTTGTATATATCTCTCTCTAAACTGTTACTAACCCTTTCAGGTCTTCGGACTCGTAGCTGGCGATATGGAATTCGGGTCTCATTTGGATCCCAAATGTCGAGTTGTTACACTTGGTGTGGTTCCTAGCATTGAAGATTTGGTACCAGTGTTATGTGATAATAATGGTGCTATTACTCAAGTTAAAGAACTAAGGTCTTATGAAAAATCCAACATATATTGAGGTGCTTCCATCTCATACAGAGATCATAGAAAGAAAGGATATTGACATGGAAGAGTTCCTTTCGAAGACAATATTATTGATCTGCTGACTAAGCCACTCTTACAGAGTGTTTTTTATTGTCAAGTTGTATCTATGGGTCTTAGACATACGTGATTAGTTTTTAGTGCAAATGAAAGATTGCTAGATGTGGGGTGCCTTACAAGTCAATCAATTGATGTACTCATAGTCAACATTCTTGATTTAAAATAAATGGATGTTTATATTCATCATGTTATTTTCATTATCTTAGATGTGCATGATGAAGTCCATAGATTTATACAGTTGATAATAAATCATAAAGAGTTATAGTTAATGAGATAGTTATCATATAAATATAAATCCTAAATATTCCTAGTTAATGAACCCATTGAAAATAGATATCATGGATTCTGGATAGACTAATACACAAGCTACATGCTCATAGAATGAGGATGATCGATCTCTCTAACCACCTAAGTGGAGATGTTAAGGTAGATGTGTAGGTACTCATTAGTGAAATGAGTTTATAGAACTGACCTGCACATAATACTCAAGTATGGAAGTATCTGATCTTAGTGGAGCAAGTGGTCCTCAGACTTACACTGAAAATATCTTACATGTAAGATGGTTGAAATTTAATGCCATATCTATAGGCCTTAACCATAGATCTAGTAGCATGTGATTATTCGGTCTGATAAGAATCTTACAAAGATAATTGAGTTAGGAGATAGAATCACTTACTCTAATACAAGTGAGAGATAATATCTCTATGCATATGACTAGAAGAAAGTCTTTGGCCCAAGTGATGAATTCCTGTAACATCAAGCATGTCAAAGTCTTTTAACACAATGTCAGAAATAGATTGTGTGTTTGTTTGATCGTTTATTTCATTGTAGACAACAACTAAAATTTGTAATTGTTTCATTTCTACTGTCTTTTTGTTGCTTGTTTGATGGTAAAAAATAGTGTAAATGATGAAATTGCAATGGGCCATATGCCACTATCATTTTCTTGTTCTGATTTACATTAAAATCATCTAATAAAAAGATATTTATTCAAGAATTATTTGAGTATATCTTTATTTACGTAGTGAACCTAGAAATCTTAGTTTCACAGAATGTCGAAAGTCTTTAACACCTAATGCATGTCGAAGTCTTTAACACGTCGGAAATAGATTATGTAGATATATGAGAATGTTAAAAGTACGACAGAACCTTTGAAGGATTTTCTGTGTTGCATTAATTACTTTAACTGTACTGATATATATATATATATGTATAAAGATAAATTAATTAAGAGTATCTGATTATAATAGAATTTTTAACGTATATTGTAATAGAAAATAATATTTACTGTAATGAATTATAATTCTATAAAATATAAATCAAACATCTGATATATATTTTTAATTAATTTATCTTATATAATATGCACGTCCACTCTTTATTCAAAGAACAGCACTATCCAATCCTCTTAAACCGATCAGACCGGCTAATTCATAATAAGATATGTATTTTAAATCGATATATTTCAATTTGATCGAATTTATAAAAAATATAATAGGATAAATTAATTAGAAGTCCCTGACTGTAATATGGAGGTCTTTACTGTAATAGGACTTAACGTACATTGTAATAGGTGATAACATTTACTGTAATGAGTTACAACTCTGTTAGGGACTAACAAATAAGTCAAAATATGATAGAGACTCCTAATTAATTTACCCAACATATAATAAAAAATAAAAAATAAAAAATATTAAACCAGACAAACCGTGCCTCGGACCACGGTATGAACTGGACCGTGTCGTGCACCGCCCTTCGCACTTTCATCTATTTTGGTGCCTAATTTCTCTCAAAGCATCAGATAATAAAATGCATTCTGCCCATGGTTGTACGCCCGGCTCGTACTGTGCGGCGCCCAGGCACGGTCGGGTCGACCGGCGTGGTCGACCAGGGCGACCTGCGGCGGGTCGCACCCGGACCGGTCCGGTACGAATCGGTCCGGTCCGGTTCGGCGCGGTCCAATCGGACTACGTCGTTTTTATTTTTGTTTTTTTTACTCTCCCCCCCCCCCCCCGTCGAAGGACTTTGTTTTTTATTTTTTTCTCAACCCCCCCACCCCAGCCAAGAGTTGGTTTACATGCCTAATTTTTTGTTTTATTTTTGTTTTGTTTTATTTATTTAGGCAACCTAATTATTTGTTTTTATTAATTATCATCTACTATAATAGTGGTGGTTATGGCTTAACCGAGGCCATCACACGCAAATAATCTTTCTCTCTCTCTCCATCAATCCTACACACACACACACACATACACACACACTCTCTCTCTCTCTCCTCTCTCTCCTCTCTCCTCTCTCTCCTCTCTCTCTCTCTCTCTCCTCTCTCTCTCTCTCTCTCTCTCTCTCTCTCTCTCTCTCTCTCTCTCCTCTCTCTCTCCTCTCTCTCGTGTGCCGGACTTCGTACACGTGATATCATCATCGGATCCCGAAGGCATTTGAAGCGAGGAAACAACGAACAAGACTCTTACAGTCTTATTCCCGATCCTACGCGTATTCACAACGACAATGTACACACTCCAATCGAGAACAAATATTGTTATTAAAGTATCAACGTTCTTCCCTGTACGATGTCGTCAGATGATCTCCATGCGCAAGAACTTGCTGCAATGGACGAGGACGAATTTGAACCGATGGAGATCTCCACGGACAATAATGGTGATAGTGTGGTTGGAAGCGACCCGTCACCTACGCAAGAGTCTGTGGCGCCAGTTGGATTTCGGCGACTTATGACTGCGAGGGATTACATCCAAGCAATGCACGCCTCTCCTTCACCACCTCCGGACGACGTCTCTTCGCCACGCTCTCGCATGCAACCAGTTCCCGGGCGTGGTGGAGGCACTGCACGTGGACGAGGCAGAGGCGAAGGCGTCCGCGGCCGTGGCCATGCACACCCAGACGTCCGCGGCCGTTGCAGACGAGGGCGCATGGGTACTGGTCCACCCATGCACGTCCTTCCTGCAGGCCAACGACACGTTGTCCAACATAGTATACCCAGACGCACCTTTCTGGTGGAACATATAATACCCTCAAATTTTAAATACCACGTTTTACTTAGAAATTCTTGTTTATGCAAACCGATTAGGTTTAAATTGTGATATTTAGGATTAAAGGTATGTTTGAGACACTTTATCATACCCTGATATCACTTTCGGTCGTACGCACCCCGATAGAGTGACACCGGAAAACTGTAACGAAAATAAAATCTGAGAACACCATAATTCTTAGAAAATTGTGGAGATATCAAATATGTAATTATCCGAAATTTTTGACGACCGGATTTTGAGATTAAGTCGACGCAACTATTTTCCGGACGTAAATTCTAAAAATTAAATAAAATCATGACAATTAGTAAAACCTTCCTATTAGTCTATGGTTGAAATTTCAAGTTAAATGGATATCTTTAGGACACCTAAGCATGAAGATCTTTGGCCGAGCTGATTTATGGGCTATTTACGGCAGGGATTTTTCTGGGAATTTCAAATGCTTACGTGTAAGGCTAGGAAAAGCCAACACACATTAGGATAAGGCTTAGCCAAGGGGTTGGGCCATCATTAAGGTTACTTGCGTGTAACCAAGAGTTTGTTGTGCATGGAATAGGTGGCCTCACATGGTTTAAGGGGGTTTACACCATGACACGTCCATGGCCAACGTGCCCAGTTTGCAAGGGAACTGGGAGCTTATATAAACCTCCCAACACCCATCGTATACATCTTTCCAACACGTATGTTCTTCCTAGTCCTACTGTTGCTGAGGTTACAAGCCTAGTGTTGGTGAATTTTCTGTTGGGGCTGTATGCGTTGAAGCCATTTTGCTGGAGGTGTAGCTGCCGAAGTCCCTGTTTCAGTAGTCTTCTTACTTCCTCATCTTGTTGCTATGTTGATCTCCATACTAGGAAGAAGAAGAAGAACTTTTGTTCTCTTACAGATCAAGTAGGTTCTTATCCTTTCCTTGAACTTCTATTCGCTATTCATGTTGAAAGAATTTAGCCTCATACGAGTTGCTTTTGGAGCATGCTAACCAGTCTCGGTTAAGTTCGTATACAAGATTGTAACCTCAGATTCTTTGGTTTGATTTTTCCAACTACCTTTGGAACTATGTGATTACCAAAGAAGAATTTTCACTCTCCTTAAAGATCGAGTAGGTTCCCAATTTCTCCTCCCACCCATGATCCAAGTTTATGTTATAGAGATTTGCTAGAATTTCGATATTCTATAATATTGTGATTTCTTTCCATTCGAATGTTTGTACCTCAAGCCTTGATTTGGAGCATTAAATGTCTTGTGTTTTAGTGTTCATCTTTTAAGAATCTCCCAATAATCTATTGCTATCAAGACCACACTTCCAACAATATACTATGTCTAGTTTTTAGCTAGACAAGTTTGAATTGCAATCTCTCGATTCATCTCGCTTGTTCGGTTTATAAACCACTGTGAGAACTATAATTAGACTCTTCTATTTGATATACATCATGCCTTGATTCATAGGTTCCATGGTCAGCATGTTTAGAGTACATTCTAAGTCATTTATGAGTGAGAAACAGGCGGCTGTCGACAGACAGCCCAAATCTGTCGACATGCGCATGTTTTCCTGAACTCTGGATAACTGGACTGAGTGGATCTGTCGACAGATCCCTTGCATCTGTCGACAGATCCCCACAGAGCCAGCAAACCTGAGCTCTGTCTGTGCCATCTATCGACAGCCCCTTCTTGGCTGTCGACAGCTACTGTCCTGTCTCGGATTTCAGCAACTTTCCATGGTAGAACTCTTGCTTAAACTTCATCCTAAAAGCCATGGAAGTTACCCTCTCATTTACCTTGGTTTTTATTGTCATACTACCTCAAAGTTTACCCACATTATGTACCTTATTCTCCCTTAAGTTATTCTTAAAGTTAGCAATTATGAATAGTACTCCGATTGAGTCTATTCTTCAGTATTCGGTATCTAAGTTTGTAAAACTTGACCACTTGAGAGTTCATATGTTTGAACACCTTATGAGATATGAATACTTGTGATGACAATTGTGGACCCTCATTTTCTTGGGTTCTTATATGATTTAAAAACCTTCTGAAGTTGTTGGCTTTGAGTCATCACCTTGTCTCAACTAATTGTCTTTCTCATTTTCTTGAACTATGAACTACTTTGTCACCAAGATATTTGTATTGATTATCAATCAAATCTTTCTTTAGATTTCCAATTTCTATTATACTCATGAAAAGAAATTTATGATTTGAAGACAGTGCTCTCTTCAAAAGAGGGTTTAGGATCACTTGTAGTAGCACCCCTACTCGTGATCAGCTGAGGGCGACAGTTTGTACGTATGTAAATCCAAGTCAATGGATTGACGATGGTGTAATAAAATAATTATACCCCGTTCTTGCGCAATGACACGATCCAAGGTGCTGGAATCGCCTAGGCACTGAGGATGTATTTACATCTATATAGTAACCTCTTGAGAGCAGTGATGCCTGTCAAGTTTGTTCCGAAATCAAGTTATGATATGAATTTTGAAAGACAAATATGACTTTGTTTTGATATTCGTTTGAGCCCGTCATGAAATTAATTTGGGCTATATGTTTATGTTAAGTATGAAATTCATAAGCAATTATGTTTTGATCCACATATGCACTATTTGAATATTCATTCAGTTCTGCAAATGAAACTTCTACTCTATGTTCACTTATACCTACTGAGTCCTTTGGACTCATGCCTTTGTTTCCTCTAAACCTTTCAGATTGAAGGTGTGTATAATTTCAGCTACATGTGAATCATAATTCCGCTGCGGACGATGAAGAGATGAAGAAGAATAGTGTAGTTTTAGTAGTTTCTTTTAGTTGATGATGTATTAAGTTAGTGAGAGAGAAACTTGTCTTTTGTAAATAATGAGTATTTATACTTTGTTACATACTGAATTATAATGTGTTCGAAGATACCTTTGTGGAATGGTTTGCCTGTTTTGGGCATTGCACGGATATATCTACCCATAACGAAAGTTTGTCAACGTAACCCCTCTTCCGATCAAAGGTTACATATGTGTTTGTGTGAAGTCGGAGGAGGGTGTTACAGAACAGGCCCGTGTGCGAGTGTCGGCTCGTCGACGTCGTGATCTTCAGCGTCTTGCAAGACGTCATAGTAATGTGGTATTGCCGGGTGGATCCCGTGGTCGATCTCGACTAAGTCGCATTCTTGGACGTGGACCGGCAGGGAATGGTATCCCAGAATCTCGTCGCCACAATAATGGCTATTTGGCAGTACGACGAGTCCGACGTCACATGTAGCATGTTCCCCGACGCTGTGCTATGACTCCGATCTACTTCCCGAACTCACTATGAGATGGACACAACATATCTTGATATGTTGATTCAGCCTAGAGCTCCCCCCAGTCTTTGTCAGCAGCTCCCCCTTCTTCTCGGCCTAGGGGTCCCCCTCCTCGACCTCCATCTTTGTCTAAGTCATCTTCTACACACCGTCATGATTCATCTCAGACCCAGGTGATATAGATTAATTTATAATACCTGATATATTTTATTTGTTTATGTCACTTATAATAACATACTACTCTCGCAAGCATCTGTTGGTTGGCCAAGCGGTTCAAAACAAGGAAGAAAGCCAACTTCTTCACAGGGAGGACCATCGAAGAAATCTGGATGGACAACAAAGATTTTTGGTTCCAGGAAAAAGAAAAGCATACATGGCGAAGATCCCCTTGACATTGCAGATGCCACAACAGTGGATGATTCAGATGTGACTCCTTCACCATCTAAGCCATCTCAAAGACAGAGTACGGGAGATGACTCCTCAAATCATTCTTCTCCATCTGCTACAGGCGACAGTGGTGGTGGTGGTGGTGGTAGCATACGCTTTTCATTGGAGTCTGAGTTCACGCATGCTACCCAAGATGGTCGAGATCACGGTGCTCCACTAAGCACATCAAAAAGGTATCAAGCAGATGAGAAAGGGCGACATATAGGTCCTATAGATAGTAGTAGCTATCAAAGGATTATATCCGATTTTGAGAGATTGAGCACACAGGACGGCACAACATTTGAGGTTGCTAGTGAGGGTCACAGTTTCTTTTCAGGACATACACAGTTGGATCCATATGGACAACATCATGGATATGGTGGCTATTATGCCTCTGGAATCCAGTATGGTCATGATGGTTCTTATATGCAAATTCTAATCGTTCCACCACTAGGACGTACAATAGTACGCCAAGGAACACGCCAATATTTAAAATATCAGCGTATGTACGAAGACCTATATCAAAATTACATGCCTTATGCTGATTATTTACGCTTCTTGGAGAGCACTTATAATGTGAGGTTGTTCGGAGATGGAAGTTATACCCCTACTAGGAGGGTTTTGTGGATATACATGCTCAGCATGATGAGGAAGAGTAGGTAAGAACTTGTTAAATGTCCTTAGTGACATGTTAAGAAAGATGATGTTAATTTGTAATTTTTCATGTAAAGAAAAATGATGAATATGAGGACGACGATATGAGTATTGTATTTGGCTTGTATCATGATTATATCCTTAATATTTAGATGAACACTAAATGCTTGTGTCGTGATCTTGATATGATTGTATGTATGGTAGATGAATATTAAATGGTTGTGGTGGGTTGACTTAAATGAGTAAATAAATTTATTTATATTTTTCAACCTCTTTATGTGATGTTCTTATGTTTTACTCATTTTCTTTTGAAATTTGCTCATTTCAAATATTAACGAAGTCACAAAATTAAAAAAATAAATCAAACATGCTATTTTTCCACCGTACCTCAGCGGTATGGTACGGTAAGTATCGTACCACGGAGAATGCGGTACGATCGATCCGGACGGTACGACAAACCTTGATTCTGCCCGTGTATTTCCCTGAAGAATATTTTTATTTAAAATGAATTTACGACGTTAATTAATTAAATGCATAAAAACGTCAACAATCCATCAGCTGCAATTATTGGAATCATTAGACTTAATTGTTAATTTAACGATATTGAAATACACACTAAGTACATGACTCCGAAGTAATACTTTCAAATGACCATATAGATTTGTCTGAACAATAGGATCTAATATGAATTCATCCCTGATGTTTTAAATTATAATGGTTAATGTATAAAGTAAAATTGATTAAGACTCGCACAAATTCACAAAAAAGCCAAATCTACCAAGCTTGCTTATACTCTTTATGAGTGATGTTATCTTGGACTTGGGAAAGATAACAAGAGTAAATATACAAAATTTTCGTAGCCTCTATCAACAAAGAATAATGTTCAAAAATAAAAAGAATGTACATGCAAAAATTTCATCATCGGCCAACAAATAAAAATATTCGACATCTACTAAAGACATAACCATTTAATGATAAAAATATTATGAAAACGTAAGATGGAGAAATACGTACAGAAGGAGGTATGCAAGAAATTCTCATTTTAATAATCTTCTCATTAATCTATGCTAGGGAAAAGGGAGAATATAGAGATTAAAAGATATTATCTAATATAATCATAGACAAATTAATTAATTTTTTTTAACTGTAACAGAGAAATTTTTATTCTAATAAAATTTAACGTATGTTATAATAAAAATGATAATTATTATAATGATTTACAATTTTATTAGAGATTAAAAAATAAATCAAACATAAAAATTTCTAATTAATTTATCTTATAATCATTTAAAATACCAACAGCTGCTACGGTCTTCCATCCTCCTTCCTCCCCACCTTCCCCCGACCTGGCCCCTTCCTCCAACAATCTCCCCATTTCGTATAAAACCTATCCTCCTCCCATCCCTCCCTCTCCGGCTTCATCGTCCTACTACTGCAACCCCCTCCTCCCCTCTTCTTTTCCTCCTTCCAAACATCACCACCAGGAGAGAGAGGGAGAGGAGGGCAGAGAAAAGGCTGCTAGGCGTGGCGAACAGAGAGGGAGAAGGGGGGGCCAAGGCGAGCTCCGGAGGAAGGATGGAGGTGGTGGTGCCGGTCATGGCAGCAGACTTCATCTTCGACAGCTCGTCTACCACGCCCTACGTGAGCGCGCCATCCAGCCCCCGGCCCCTCGGCGAGTGGCCCTCCTCCCCCCACTACTACACCAGCGCCCCCACCAGCCCCACCCGCGCCGCCGCCATCTTCCGCGAGTTCAGCGCCGCTATGTCTGGCGGCCTCGCTAGCCCCCGCGCTTCTTCCCACCGTTCCTCCGTCATCCCCTTCGAATGGGAGGATGCCCCCGGCGCACCCAAATCCCCGCCCCACAGCGGGGAGGAGGCAGACGACGCTGAAGGTGACGGCGACGAGGTGGACGACTTCGCCTTCGAGTTCAGCGGGCAGCTGGAGATGGGTTGCTCGTCCCCACTCACCGCCGACGAGCTGTTCGAGGAGGGCATGATACGCCCGCTGAAGCCGCCGCCTCGACTACAGTACGTGCCCCCCGAGGCCGGCGCCGCCCGGGAGAATGGTTCGTCTCCGTCGCCGAGGTCTCCAAGGACCCCCAAGTCCCCAAAATCCCCGAGGTCAAGACTGTTCTTCCGCCGCCGGGAAAAAGACGAGGAGTTCGACCCCTTCGCCAAGGCCATCGAGAAGACCACCCGAGGTCGTGAACGTGCCAACCCGCCTGGCCAATCCACTGGACTGGCTCGCCGAGCGGCGCGATCGCTGTCCCCACTCCGGGGGGTTTTCGACTTCGGCCACAAGTCCTCTGCCAACCAACCCGGGGCGTCCACGGCCGCCGACGGCAGCAGTACCCCTGCGTCAGCGAGCGGTAGCGCGGGCACGGCTGCCGCAGCCCGGTGGATAAAGGGAGGGAGTAAGAAGTGGCGGCTGAGGGACCTCCTGCTATTCCGGAGCGCGTCGGAGGGGCGGGCCACCGGGAGCGGCGCGAGGGATCCTCTGAGGAAGTACACGGTGCTGTCGCCCTCATGGACCGCGATGCTGTCGAGGAAGGGCAGCGCCGCGTCCATCTCCTCCGCCGCGTCCGTCTCAGGCGGGGAAGACACCAAGAACGCGAGCTTCCGGTCGACCGACAGTGGATCAGTCGGGGGCAGCTCGAGGAGGGGCTCAGCCGTGGGGTCGGCGCACGGGAGGCACTACGCGGCGGCGAGCCGAGCGGCGGCGGAAGAGATGAGGAGAAGGACGATGCTGCCGTACAGGCAGCAGGGCCTATTTGGGTGCCTCAACTTCAACCCCGCCATTAACGGACTGGCCAGGGGCTTCTCCTCCTTCTCACGTAGCGGTGCTTGACGAAGATGTACTCTTTATTTTTTGCCTGCCTGCGCAAAGTTTGATCTCACGAAGTTACCTTGTCTAAATTCGACAAAATTTCTTCTGCAGATGCATAGTTCATTCATTTGGTTTGGTCTTCCCCAGGAAAGGAGAAAAAAAAGAAAATACTGATGTTTATATTTCATCTTTATCCTGCTCATCATCATTGTTATGTATTTAGTAGTCAAAATTTATACAAGACACGAAGAGGTCAAGAATTGAATCCTCACGTGTCCTGTTTGTGTGAGCAGAGCCACAGCCTACAAGGATGTTTAATCCCTGTCTCAACTAATAATTTTCTAAATGAGAAGGGACAGTTGATTTGGACCATCCCTAGGTGCAGTGGCGGAGCCACGGGGGGCAACTCCCCCCTATTTTTTTTTTTTACATAAAATTTCTCTTTCTTAATTTTTAATATAAAATTTGTTTTTATGATGGATATGTGAAGATTTTTTTTAACTTTATTAATTAACTTTTGCGTTGATTATTTATGAATAATTATCTTATTAATTGTTCTCTTCTATATTATTATAGAGAAAATTAATTAGGGGTCCCTGTCAGAGTGTTGACTTAATTTGTAGTCCTTGTCAGAAAATCAAAAGTCATAAAGTCCTATCTTTTTGTGTTAGTTTAATTTCTAGTCCCTACTTTTTGCTTTTAGTCCTTGCTTTTTGTTGCTCAGCATTTAATGCGTCTTGGAAGACGAGTCGTCCTTTTAACATCAACTTTTTCCTATTTTACCCTTCCTTATTCTACTCGTTTCCTATTTACATTCGTTACAGTTGCCTTTGTATCAATTACAGTAAGTTTGTATGTCAGTTACAGTAAGCCTTTATATCTGTTACAGTAAGTCTTTTTTTCCTTATGCTCGTTACAGTTGCCTTTGTATCAGTTACAACAAGTCTTTATATCTGTTACAGTAAGCCTTTGTAACTGTTACAGACCACAACTATAAGCTCTTACAAAAGAAAAAAAAACTTTATTTGTTTGCACATGCTAGGATTCGAACCCAGGTCTTCACAAAGAAGACATGAGATGCCCTTACCACTAAGCTACAACTACATTTGTGTTACAACAGAACATATAATATATTTAATTAAGTATTGTAGTAAACATAATACTCTATTACAACTTATGTTAAGTCTTGTTACAGTCAATATCATTCCCTGTTACAGCATACATTAAGTTCTGTTACAGTAAACATTATCAGCTATTATAGTAAACATAATACTTTGTTACAACTTATGTTAAGTCTTGTTACAGTTAATATCATTCCTGTTACAGCATACATTAAGTTCTGTTACAGTAAACATTATCATCTATTATAGTAAACATAATACTTTGTTACAATTTATGTTAAGTCTTGTTACAGTCAATATCATTCCCTATTACAGAATACATTAAGCTCTGTTACAATGTACATTAAACTTTGTTACAATATGCATTAACCTTTGTTATAATATACATTAACCTTTGTTACAATATGTATTAAGCTCTATTACAACTTATGTTAAGTCTTGTTACAGAATACATTAAGCTCTATTACAATGTACATTAAACTTTGTTATAATATATATTAACCTTTGTTACAATATACATTAATCTTTGTTACAATATACATTAACCTTTGTTACTGTAAGCTTATTGCTTAGCTTAATGTAATTTCGTATCACTTACAGTAATAGAGCTTAATGTACTTGTAACAAAGCTTAATGTACATTGTAATAGAGCTTAATGTATACTGTAACAAAACCTAACATAAGTTGTAATAGAGCTTCATATATATTGTAACAAAGGTTAATGTATATTGTAACAAAGGTTAATGTATATTGTAATAAAGTTTAATGTACATTGTATAGAGCTTAATGTATTCTGTAACAAGACTTAACATAAGTTGTAATAGAGCTTAATACATATTGTAACAAAGGTTAATGTGTATTCTAACAAAGGTTAATGTATATTGTAACAAAGTTTAATGTACATTGTAATAGAGCTTAATGTATTCTGTAACAAGACTTAACATAAGTTGTAATAGAGCTTAATACATATTGTAACAAAGGTTAATGTATATTATAACAAAGGTTAATGCATATTGTAACAAAGTTTAATGTACATTGTAATAGAGCTTAATGTATTCTGTAACAGGGAATGATATTGACTGTAACAAGACTTAACATAAGTTGTAACAAAGTATTATGTTTACTATAATAGATGATAATGTTTACTGTAACAGAACTTAATGTATGCTGTAACAGGGAATGATATTGACTGTAACAAGACTTAACATAAGTTGTAACAAAGTATTATGTTTACTATAATAGCTGATAATGTTTACTGTAACAGAACTTAATGTATGCTGTAACAGGGAATGATATTGACTGTAACAAGACTTAACATAAGTTGTAATAGAGTATTATGTTTACTACAATACTTAATTAAATATATTATATATTCTGTTGTAACACAAATGTAGTTGTAGCTTAGTGGTAAGGGTATCTCATGTCTTTTTTGTGAAGACTTGGGTTCGAATCCTAGCATGTGCAAACAAATAAAGTTTTTTTTTTCTTTTGTAAGAGCTTATAGTTGTGGTCTGTAACAGTTACAAAGGCTTACTGTAACAGATATAAAGACTTGCTGTAACTGATACAAAGGCAACTGTAACGAGCATAAGGAAAAAAAGACTTACTGTAACAGATATAAAGGCTTACTGTAACTGACATACAAGCTTACTGTAATTGATACAAAGGCAACTGTAACGAATGTAAATAGGAAACGAGTAGAATAAGGAAGGGCAAAATAGAAAAAAGTTGATGTTAAAAGGACGACTCGTCTTCCAAGATGCATTAAATGCTGAGCAACAAAAAAAGCAAGGACTAGAAGCAAAAAGCAGGGACTAGAAATTAAACTAACACAAAAAGGTAGGACTTTATGACTTCTGATTTTCTGACAGGGACTACAAATTAAGTCAACACTCTGACAGAGACCCTTAATTAATTTTCCCATTATTATAATAAAACTCAGTCTTATAAGTACACTTGGCAGCACCAGAATATTTTGTTTCCTGCCTAAACTGAGATATGTAGTTTTCCTCTTTTCTTTTCATCGCCACACATGACAATTCTACTACCACCAATAAATAACACTCTCTCCTGTAAAAATTAATTCATATTATCCTATCCCGATAATCATACTCCCCTTAATTTTTTGGTAATCCTATTCCACCATAAATAGATCACCCTTTCACGTTAATTATATTCCACTATCCTGGTAATCCTATTACCAAAACACATTTTTAGAAACAATATTCTCCCTTAAAACTTCTCTGCAACCTAAACCTCTCCTGTAAAAATTAACAATTATTACCCTTTCGCGGTAATCATATTCCCCTTTCCTGGTGCGATGCACGAGTTAGGTATCTTGGTAATAGTACACCCTTTCCCGATAATCATATTCCCCTCTTAATCATATTACCAAAACATGTAAATTATCATTTCTTATCAATTTTAAAACACATATTTAGAAACAACATTCCCTCAATCACGGCAAGCTACAACATTCTTTGTTTTGAAACTGACCTCCTAATATGGTGCGATCAAAAGTTTCAAAAGTTTCTCCTCAATCTCCAGTTAACCAGCCGCACCGTGGGCGTCGCACTCCGTCGTGGTCTTCTTCTTCGTTACGGTGCGATCAAAAGTTTCAAAACTCTCTTCTTGGTCTTCTTCTTCGTTACTGAAAATTTTCCTTTTGAAACTGTATCTAATGAATGACGATCTTCTTTCACTTACAGAAGTCTTCAACCTCCAGTTAACCAACTGCAGTGAAACTTTTCATCCGTTGCAGCGTCGCACGTCATCATCGTAAATATCAGTAAGTTTTAGTCTCTCTCTCTTCTTCTTCTCTTCTTCATCTTCTTGATTCAACCCATCCTCCTCGCCGTCGCCCGCCCCGTCCACACGCCCCAGCCAAACAAACGCTGCCAGTGGTGAAATGTGTCGTCGGGGTTCACAGACTCTGCAGGTAAGCAGCGACTCACGGTCGTGCGGCCACGGCCTGCCCGCCCTCATGCTCCTGCCGTCGCCCGTCCCGCGCACACCGCTCCGACCAACCTAACGCCGCCAAGTCGCCAAGCTTCTGCATGCACTCGGTGAAGGCCATGGCCCGCCGGTAGTGCTCCTTTTTATGCGCTGGCCCAGCTGCGGCAGCCGCTCCGAGATCTCAAATGCCACCTTGATGTTTATCGTCGGAACCACCTCACCCCAAACTCCTCCACATCGCCACCACCGCACTCCCTCTCCTTTCCGGATCTCAACTTCTTCCTGCCGGAGAAGACGCGCCCAGCAGTGTTGGAGATCTCTCTCTCTCCAACAGTCTTGGCGAATGGAGATCCCTCTCCAGCAGTCTTGGCGCC
The DNA here is from genome assembly GCA_014218235.1 of Colocasia esculenta. NCBI lineage: Eukaryota > Viridiplantae > Streptophyta > Magnoliopsida > Alismatales > Araceae > Colocasia > Colocasia esculenta. The sequence goes on along the minus strand of JACBKR010000010.1, from coordinate 78,715 downwards.
CACCGCGTCCGCCGTCCCTGCCACCCGATTGCTCCCCCGCCCACCTCCGCAAGTTCATGGCCACCCAGCTCTACCCCCTCCCTTCGCCCACGTCTCCATCGTACCTCCACTCATCCGCTCCATAATCTCTCACCAGCAATACTGTAGCGCGCTACAGTTATGAACAGTATGAACAATAGATTTAAGTTTTTTTATTTTTCTGTTTTTATGTAAAGCTGTTTTTAAAAATCTGATTGGATAACATTTGTTTTTTCATTTTATAGTTTTTTTAATATAAAAAAGATAACATAAATATTGTTATTTTATATTTGTTACCGTAGCTAAATGACTGTAGCGCTATAGTTATGAACAATTATGAACAGTACATTTAAGATTTTTTTCATTTTTCTGTTTTTATGTAAATTTGTTTTTAAAAATATGATTGGACAACATTTGTTTTTTTTATTTTATAGTTTTTTTAATATAAAAAAGATAACATAAATATTGTTATTTTATATTTATTACTGTAGCAGTTACAGTAACACTGACTGTAGATTCAAGTTATTTATATAAATTTGTTTTCAAAAATCAGTCTTTATTTCTATTTTCTATATTCACGTACAGTTATGAACAGTTATGAACGGTATATTTAAGCTTTTTCATTTTTCTCCTTTTATATAAAGCTGTTTTTAAAAATGTGATTGGATAACATTTGTTTTTTCATTTTATAATTTTTTAATATAAAAAAGATAACATAAACATTGTTATTTTATATTTGTTACTGTTGCTAAATGACTGTAGCGCTATAGTTATGAACAGTTATGACGAGTAGATTTAAGCTTTTTTTCATCTTCCTGTTTTTATGTAAATTTTTTTAAAAAATCTGATTGGATAACATTTGTTTTTTTATTTTATAATTTTAATATAAAAAAGATAACATAAATATTGTTATTTTATATTTGTTACTGTAGCGGTTACAGAAACGCTACCAAATGACTGTAGTGTGCATCGTAGCGTCACAGAACTCAGTTCCGAACATTAATCTTTTAACATTTTTACAATTTACTATGTAAGGTTACTTTTTTTATATATACAATTGAATTAAATTACCTATCTTTTAGACATTATTTTAGATTACATATCTAAGTGTGTTTTCACAAATTTATATATTTATACAGAAAAGTATCTCATTTTTCACCATGTTCACTATTAATTTTTTCCAACATGCAGGGTCATACAGGCAACTACTTTTCGAAATTTATCGTAGGCAACTCTATAAAGCAACAAGTAATTTACGATTTTTTTTAATATTTACATACATACCTTCATTATCATATTCACAACATGCATACCTTATTTTTTATAAGCGTATTCTTTTTTATCAGCATCCTTCTCGCTCACTGTAGCGTCACAAACATATAAGGTTACCTGTTGCTTCCAGAGCGGCGTTGCAAAGCCAAAGGTAAGGTAAGTATGTGTTACGTGATGTCTGTATGCATATATTCACTATCTTATTCACACCATGCATATTCACTATTTATTTAAATATTCCACTGCACTGTGCTCCCACTTCTGCTCAATCTCAATCTTCCTGTGTTGCTACCATTTCAATTTATATGTAAAGATACACTTTTAGTACATGGGAAAAGAAAGAAAAATGTACCTACTTTATATATCTCTCAACATGTTATAGTTTACCATTCGTGTGCTCTTTTCTCATAATCTAATTATAATGTATTTCAATTTAAAGGAATGGATGATCAACAATTAGCATGGATCATACGAGTCAAAATGAATAGGAAGTGTCATATTAATGAATTTTTTTTTATGATACAAGATACATTTTCAATTACATGTTCTTCAAATAGCATCATTCTATTGAAGAGGACTATTTCAGGCAATGACCATATGGAAGACCTATCTGGTGATGTTATTCCTGCACAACATTCATGCAGCAAGACAAAAAAAATTAAAGTTGAAAAAGAAGATGTTGAAATTTGACAATTTCTTTGATGTTGACAAAAAACCAGAACCAATCTTTCATGTGGACTTTTTTAGTGATATTATTTACTTTAACATTATATATGTTTTTTATGTATCTTATGACGTTCTTAAATAAACTATTTTATTTTAATTATTTATATTATTTGTAAATACAATATTACTAAAATATTTTTATTTAAATATCATACATATTTTAAGATATATAAATATATTTTAAAATTTTATATTTAACAACAAACCGTGCATCGCACGGGCATAGAACTAGTTCTAAATATTTCTGCCTCCGCCACTGTCTAAGTGGGGTGTGTTTGATCGTTTGTTTCATTGTAGACAACTGCTAAATTTTCTAGTGTCTTTTTGTTGCCCTGTTTGGATGAGTTTACAATGGGACATATGACACTAGCATTTTCTTGTTCTGATTACATTAAAATAATTAAAATTATCCAAGTAAAAGATATTAATTCAAAAATTATTTAAGTATATTTTTATTTATCTTCAAAGGGACCAAACAGTAAATGACGATTATATTTATATATGTATACTGGAGACACATTTGTAGGACATGAATTCCTGTAACATCAGGCACCAAAAGTTAAGAGTGTTGTAGGCGATTAAAATCCATTGATGAGAACCGAATAGAAAGTGTGACGTGCTTTGTTCTGAGTTTATAGTCAATAATATTAAGTGAACGGTGGACCAATTTATTTTGAATAAAAAGTGTTTCTCTATGTGGATGTAAGGGTGTCAATTAGGCCGGGCCAGTCCGGAGGCTCGGAACCCTGGCCCGGTTTAATTGGGCTTGGGCCGAAAAAATAAGCCCGCTAAAAGTTTTTGGCCCGGCCCGGTCCGGCCCGAAAAAAAATAGGGCCGGGCTTGGGCTTTGTGAGGCCCGGCTCGGCCGGCCCGAAAAATATAAATATAATTTATGTTAAATATAAAATTTATATTTAAAAGAGAATTATTTATTTTTTCACAATAAATTTACTCCAAATATAATTTTTTATAAATTAAATATTATATAGATAAAAATAAAAAATATAAAAATAACAAAATCGTCTAAAATTTCTGATACATAACAAAATCGTCCAAAATTTTCTAAAAAATTGATGGCAAAATGAATTAGAGTACATATATTATATATTATATAAATAAAAATAATATTTTCGAGTCGGGTCGAGTTTTTCGAGTTTTTCCGAACCTGGATCGAGCCCAACCGACTTTTAAAAAATTGGACCTAGACCAGATCCGAACCGACTTTTAAAAAATTGAACCTAAGCCGGACCTAACAAGATCCGGTCCAAACCCGACCCATTGACATCCTTATGCGGATGGATGGTGAGATCATCTTATTGATGTTAGAGAATCATGAGAATCACTGCCCAAGAAAAAGAATCCCTATGTGTGCAGTGTCGTTAGATGAATTCATGTTGATGTGATATTTCGTGGCTGTCATGTCTGTCTGTATGATGGGCGCGGACATCAACGAACGTGTTTCAAGGAGATACGCAAATAACGAGTAGATGCCTCGGAAAACGGGCTCGGGAGAAAGACCGTCAATCACTTTGAATTGGGTTTTATTTAGATGTTGCTATTATTTGGAGTGAAAAAGAAATCTTTTAAGGTAAAAAATAGGAATGTCAGGTCTGGACCTGATATTATTAGGTTCGGTTCAGATTCGAATTTTTAAAAATCGATCCGAATTCGACTCAAATTTGGAGATAGACCTGATATAAGTGGCTAGACTCTGGTTCACGAAAAATTTAATTAAGCTCGGCTCGATTTGAAAATACAAAAATATTATTTTATTGATATTATATATAATTTTAATATGTCTCATCTAATATGTTTATAAAAATAAGTTTTTTATTTATATCTATATTAACATTTAATTTATAAAAGATTAAATATTTTAATAGATTTATTATAGAAAAAATAAATATAACTCACTTTCTAAATATTAATTTTATATTAATAAAAATTATATTTATATTTATAAATTCAAACCAGACTAAGTCGGGCCTCACAAAATTCAAGCCAGTCCTATTCTTTTTCAGACTGGGCCAAAAAATTTAAACGAGTTAAATTTTTTTGACTCAAATCCGATTAAAATTGTGCCAAGCTTCTGGCCTCCTGACCAGTCCGACCCAATTGACACTCCTAAAAAAAATCGATTAAATTACATAAGACATTATTTAGAATCGCGATTGGAAAAAATAATAATTGGTAAAATCAACTTCTGCAAAAAAGTAGTGTACGAGCACAATTTTTTGGCCTCATCGCTCGCAACTTTCGTGCTGCCAACGATGAGGCATCGTCGCCCGCATCTCTGGGGCAAAAGGTATTGTTACTGCTGGAGTAATGGGGTCAGCTCAAGCCGAGAAGACTCAAGGGGGAAGATGGCGCGGTGACGGTGTCAAAGATGCCGAGCTCCCGACCTGCAAGGCCACCGCGCTTCCTCAATGGATAAACACTCCGATGATTAAGTTAGCTCGGGAGTTATGAGTCGAGAGTTTAATGTTTCCGAGATTGCGTACCTCAGGACAAAGAATGTCCATCCATTTTTATAGGGGCTGTAACACCCCGAACATTTTATTTGTTGAAAAATATGAATAATAAAGTTATTGGACTTAAGCATTAGTCTTAAATTGTAATAATTGATATTTAGAAATGATTAGTATTAACTAACGTTACCCCAATGTCGTACTCGGACGTGCGCACTTCCACAGGACGACACTGAAAAACTATAAAGAAAATGAAATCCGAGAGCACCATAATTTCCATAAAAATGTGGAGATATCAGAAATGTAATTATCCAAATTTTTCGACATACGGATTTCGAGATTAAGTCGACGCGACTATTTTTTGGGTGATTTTTCACCTACTGTAAAATAAATTCTAAAAATTAAAATAAAATCACCATAATTTGTAAAACCATCACATTAGCCTGTGGTTGAAATTTTAGGACAAACATACATCGTTTGAATATATTTACATAAAGATTATTAGACCAATTGAATTATGGCTTAATTACGGGATGGATTTTTGGGAAATTTCCAGTGGGGTACGTGTAAGGCTCTTAAAGAGCCATTACATCAGGGATAGGCCATCATTAAAGGTACCTGCGTGTAACCAAGGTGAAAATTGCATGTGATACGTGTTAAGGTAAGAATCAAACGATTCTTACCATGACACATGGGCAACCAACGTGCCCTCTGCATGTGAGGGTGATGAGGGCTATAAAAACCTCTCCTCACCCTTCGTTCGCACCCTTTCCACCCTTTGTACCTGTTCACCCTTGCACACCACAGCTCCTGCTTCTATTTTCTTTTGTTTCTTGCTGCTGGAGTGGCTTTGCTGGAATCATCCCTGCATCCTTGCGTGGATAGAGTGCAAATAGAGCTGGTTGCTGTGTGTTATTACAGCCTCGTTTATTAAGGATTACACCTCTCAGGTTGCATCTGTCAAAGTGGTCAACCGTGCAAGCTTCTCATTTCTTCTTCTTGTTACTGTGGAGCTTCACATCAGGGAGAAACATGCTCTAATCAGTAATGTAGGATTCGATCCTTTTCCCTGCTCTTCAATCTCATGATCTTGAACATGCTCTAGAATCTATTGTTGGATGTTCCAGTTTATGTTCTAGTGTCATGAACCCCTCTAGCGCTATATGTGTGTCTTGTGTTGCTGTAGAAGCTACTCTTTGAGTTCACATAATCTCTGCTTTGAAAGGATATTCTTCCAGTACCATGTTGTGGTAGGTTCCTAGCATCTCATGGGTAGGATTCATCTCCCTCTGGTTCAATTCGGTTCTTCATATGTAATAAGGAATTCGTGTTGAACGGATAAGTTGTTATACTTTTGAGTCTCCGTTTTCCTTTCAGTCATGATAGAATTAACTTTGTTGGGAAAGGAATAACGTGGTTCTATTTTAGAAATCGATTCCTATCTTCTTCCACCCTTGATTCATGTTCATGATATAGAGTTCTGGTAGAAGTCTTCATATCCTTAGAACAGTGTGAGGATTTCGGTTTAGATGGTTAATACTTCAAATCTTGATTTAGATTCATGAAATACTTTGAGGTTTGTGGTCCATGTTGTAGGAATTTTTCCATAAACTATTGCTATCAAGTTCATGCTTTCAATACTACGCTACGTTAGCTTATAGCCGGCCAAGTTCGAATTATCAATCTTTTGTTTCATCCCGATTGTTTAGCTTATAAATTACTGTGAGAACTTCAATTAGACTCTTTCATTTGATATAAAATATGTCTTGGGTTATAAGTTTTATAATTAGGGCCTTTAGAACAGATTTACAAAGCATTTCTGAAGTTCTGTAGCTACCTGTCGACAGCCAGCCCAAAGCTGTCGACAGGAGCATGTTTTCCAGAACTTCAGGTTTCTGGACTGTGTGTAGCTGTCGACAGGCCCCTTGCTGCTGTCGAAAGGTACCCACAGAGCCAGAAAACCTGAGCTCTGTCTGCTTCTACCTGTCGACAGCCCCTTCCTGGCTGTCGACAGCTATGACCTTGATTCTAATTTCAGCACCTTTTCATGTGCGAATCCTTGCTTAAACTTCACCCTATTAGCCTACCAAGTTACCCCCTTAATTGTCTTAGTGTTTACTGCCATTTCATTGTAAAAATTACTCTCTTGGTGTACCTTACTCATCCTTGAGTTATCCTTGAAGTCGTCAACTCCGAATGGTACTCCGTTGAGTCCATTCTTCTATATTCGGTAATTGAGTTCATGTAACTTGATATCTTGAGAGTTCAAAGGTTTGAACACCTTGTGAGATGTGTTAAAATAATGATGATGACATTTATTGGGTCTTTGGACTCCACATGACTGAAATGCTTGTGCAAATAGGGCTGGTCCAGTCCTGGGAGGAGCACCCAAATTCTTTTACTGGCCGTACGGATTGATAAAGAGCAACTGGATGTTTGGCATTACATCACTTACTGTTGATTACAGTCATCATAATTATTGTACTGTCTTACTATTACTTGAGCAAAATATGAAGTTTATACACCCGAACATGCCTGTGTTTTGCTATCTTCACTGTGTTAAGTCTATTGTCCTGATATTTGATTATGTCTTCGAGATCTGTTCTATACTTGCCATAACCATTACATATTTCATCATTGGAATTATGGATTTGAATTCTACTGGGCTAGTTAGCTCATTACTTCCTACCATTTTCAGGAAATATAGATGGGGATGACGCTTAAGGGTATGAGTGCTGAGCGGACTGATCGTGACAAGCAAAGCCAACTAGTTTCTATTTTTGTTTAGTAGTATGAAGTGAGATATGTAAATTAAGTTTGTTTTAATCTACTCCTCTCTTAGTTGTTATGAGGAGTGTCTATGTAATAAAACTTCCGCCTATGATGTTATGAATGAATAAATAATTATTATCTCTTGTGCATGTTTTTCTGTCACTTCCAATAAATAGCCTTATATTAGGACGTGACAGGGGCTGCTTGGAAGAGGTTTTCGTAGAGTGAACATGGAAATCCTGCTAAAGATATGCCCTTGATTGCTAAAGATATGCCCTTGATCACCATCCAGCGGCTGCAAAAAAAAATAAAAAAAAAACAAAAAAAAAACTGGGTGGGAGCGCTGCCGCTGGATGGTGATCCAGCGGCTGGGGTACGGCGGGGCCGCACCGCCGTACCCCAGCATCTCTCTCTCTCTCTCTCTCTATATATATATATATATATATATATGACCCGATTTGATTGATGAACCAAACCAAATAGAATCATGAATCGAAAACGTTTGGTTTGGTTTGGTTCCAATCAAAATTTAATTTTTAATATATTTAATAAAATTATTAATATTTTACATATATAAAATAAAAAAATCTTCTATTTATATATAATTATATAATTAATTTTAAGTATATTTTAATACATATATAACATATAGAATACTATTGAAATTAATATTTGTAATATTTTAATTTATTCAATTTGGTTTAATTTCATTATATGTGAAATCAAACCAAATCGATTAAGGTTCGAACTTAACGGAATCAAATCGAACTATCGATTTAGTTCTGTTCAAACCGAATTATGAACATCTCTACTACTATTAATAAGTTATGCATGTAAAAATATCAGATTAAATGTAAATTTTCACATATCAAATAGGCATATATAATCCATATCTAGATAGTCTCTTTTATGTGATTTAGATATCAATAATTTTAAGTAGAAGATTTTTATCCACATTTAACTTGTTTGATGGTAGAAAAAAATTCACATAGTAAATCTGAAATTTAAGATCAAGTTATACAATTTTAAAGTTAGTAACACTGTACTTTTTTGTACTGTCGTTATATATAAAACTTGATCTTATTGTATTGTTTTGGTGGCTAGCAAATTCATCAAACTGCACAAGCGGCAAGTGGGAAGAGTGATGAAAGGGAAGGTGAGGAGGGGTCCATAATTGGGTGGAATTGTCAAACGCACGAGGGCTGGCTGGCCATATTTTTTAAAAAAATATTTAGTATAAGAACGTACTTATATTTAAGTTGCAAAAAGATTTATAGAATTTTAAGTTGAACTTACTAATATTGAAGTTGGCATCACAAAATTTAGCTTAAAATTATAAAATGACTTATTCCAGTATATTAAAATATCTTAGATAGATCAATATAAGTTTTTTTTTTTTTACAATTTAAAGACCAGTGTGATGTTGCACTATTTTTTTTTTTTGAGGTGGGGAAGAGGTAAAAGAAATAAATAAAGAAGAGTCCCAACTCCCGCTCGCATGGTTGCCGTAGTGTCAGTCTTCTATATCGTCTGGTCTCCCAAAGGAGGAAGGGACCCATCAATTTATTCCAGCCTCGCCTTCCAAGCCAGCGCGCGCTGCAATGATGGACTCTCGTCTGGATTTGGATTCGGTGGCCAGCCCCACCACGACGACATTCAACATTCTAGCTGCAACCCTGCACCTCTCTCACTTCTTTTTTTCATAGTAGCTAGTCATTTAAAATGAAGTTGGGCAGAGAATTAGGAGGCATAGTCTGCTGGTGGGTATTAGTGGAGCTCTTGCAGGCTTTTGACTCTAGCACTGCCAGCTTAACTAGGAGAAAGTGAATCCTAAAAAGGTTGGGGGGGAAGAGAGGGGCATTCCTAGCTCTGCAGCCATGCCACCATTTACTCCGTGATGCTTGCAAAATTGCAACTCGTCGTACATGTGCTTTGTGGTTCATGGTATCTTATTGGAGATCCTTGTATGAACAATAAATATCTTTGAATGTACGAACATTGTGCGCCCTTCTTAAAGAATATGACGTTCCGTAGTCTTTATACCGCGAGGAATTTTGATTTAATCCCGTAATTAGTGGGTCGGCTCAGAAGGCCGGGGCTCAGATTTAACCATCCCAGTGGGCCGAGTTAGTTCAGGCCAAGGCTTTGCCACTATTGGATGGTTCTCAAGCGGGACCCCAGCGAAGGAGACAGGAGGATGCAGGGAACAAGCAGAGCATACCTCTTGCTTATAGCAGTTTTAGATCATCCAAGAATAGAAGTCGATCTCAAAAGTCTCAGACAAGGGAAAATTTTTGATTGGCGGGGGGATTTGGGCCGGATTAGGGAAGGTGTGGGGGGGGGGGGGGTGGAGAAATGTGTTTTGGTGGGAGATTTTCTTAATCCGAAAATTTATAAGTTAAAAGGGAGTAAAGGTGAGGTTAAGATACCCCATCTTTTTTAGTAGATTATTTTAACCCTCCTAATTTTTTAGCCTTATTTTCTCTCTCCAAATTTATTTTATTTAAAATATGAGTTAAATGATTTCCGATTAAAATAATAAAAAAATATTTATCTCTTTGTCAAGTTCATCATAAAAATTTTTGATCAGATATCTTTCGAAATAACATCCGCTCCTCCTCTTGACAGCATGTCTTTTCTAATTATAGGTCTACCTCTCGACCATTGGATCTCGTCGGAGCAAAGCTGATCGTGATGGATATGATTCTTCTCCAACACTTAAAATATTCTAATTGAGATGATGTTTACAGGAAATGATCCGAAAATTAAACTTCTTGTCACAAGAAATGAACTATCAACAGGTACATCGGGAGGCTTTAATTTGTTTAATATTTTAATTGATGTTTGGAGATTGTTTTATAAAAGGGTAGTTCTATGTTCGTGTATTACACTAAAAATTGTTAAGTTTAAATTAATAAATTTTATAAGTAGTTGGGTAATATTTTTTTATTATTTATAAAAAAAGATTTTGAATAAAAATTTCAGTTTTTAAGAATGAAGAAAAATTTAATAGAAAAGAAAAGAGAACAAAATTATATTAGAAAGTTTTTATTAGTTTAAGAAGGGTGAGAGTGAGGTTGAGAGTTTTTTAAACGTATAAATATATTTTGTAAAACTTTAATAGTAGAAAAAATTAGAGAGAGAAAATAAGAAAATAATTGTTTAGTTCATTTAAACTACTTATATTTTTAATTTTAGAAAGTAAAATATTATAGAAAATAAAATTATCCTGATGCAATCACGTGTTAATACCATAATTAAATTATATTATATTAATATAAATTGAAGAACTCATAAGACTCACACCTCGCCTAGGCGATCGGACGCCGTTTTCGAGTCGAAAATCCATCGTTTCGGCTTCCGAAATTTCGGTTCCTGCCGGCGATTCGCGTTTTTTTGCCGCGACGTTTCCTGGATCACGCGGCTCCCCTGCGGGGCCGCCGCCCTCAGTTAGCCCTTCTCGGCGGTCGAAGGTCGCCGTCGATGCGGCCCGACGACCCCTCCCCGCGTCGTAAACAAGTGCGCGCGAAAATGGCCAATTTTCGCCACCCCTAACGGATTACTCCCACCCCCTTCTACGGAAGAAAATGGCATAAATTTTCGCCCAGGTATCAGAATCGTCTATGTGACCACTTTTCGGAATCGTCTCTCCGAGCCGATTGAGACGACGCCAGTATCGTGAAATTTTGAGTCCGGACCCCGAAATGCCACCTCGGAGCGTGTGTACTAGTACACCGATTTTCGCACCACTTCGGTAAAACGTAGATATTTTCTCGCCCGGTGATCGGAACTGCCCGCGATGCCCCAATTCCGAATCGGCACTCCGGCCCGGTAGGCCTTGGGCCGGACTCGGAGATTTCCAGTCCGGCGTCGGGATTCCGCTCTCGGAGGGCGTCAGCGGCTCCCGATTCGCACGGATTCCGACACGCCTTCGGTAAAACGGCCATAACTTTCCGCCCGGGTATCGGAATCGCTTATATGACCACTTTTCGAAATCGGGACTCAGAGGCGCTCGTCGCCCTCAATCGCCTACGCGATCGAACGCCGTTTTCGAGTCGAAAATCCATCGTATCGGCCTCCAAAATTTCGGTTCCTGCCGGCGATTCGCGTTTTTTTGCCGCGACGTTTCCTAGATCACACCCTCAGTCAACCCTTCTCGGCGGTCGAAGGTCGTCGTCGACGCGGCCCGATGACCCCTCCCCGCGTCGTAAACGAGTGCGCGCAAAAATGGCCGATTTTCGCCACCCCTAACGGATTACTCCCAGCCCCTTCTACGGAAGAAATAGGCATAACTTTCTGCCCGGGTATCAGAATCACCTATGTGACCACTTTTCGGAATCGTCTCTCCGAGCCGGTCGAGACGACGCTAGTCTCGTGAAATTCCGAGTTCCGTGCCCAAAATGCCATCTCGGGACGTGTGTACTAGTACACCGATTTTCGCACCACTTCGGTAAAATGTGGATATTTCCTCGCCCGGTGATCGGAATCGCCCGCGAGGCCCCAATTCCAAATCGGCACTCCGGCCCGGTCGGCCCTGGGATGGACTTGGAGATTTCCAGTCTGACGCCCGGATTCCGCTCCCGGAGGGCGGCAGCGGCTCCTGATGCGCACGGATTCCGACACGCCTTCCGTAAAACGGCCATAACTTTCCGCCCGGGTATCGGAATCGCTTATATGACCACTTTTCGGAATCGGGATTCAGAGCGCTCGTCGCATTTGATTGCCTAGGCGATCGGACGGCGTTTTCGAGTCGACAATCCACCATTTCGGCCTCCGAAATTTCGGTTCCTGCCGACGATTCGCGTTTTTTTGCCGCGACGTTTCCTGGATCACGCGGCTCCCATGCGGAGCCGCCGCCCTCAATCGACCCTTCTCGGCGGTCGAAGGTCGACGTCGACGTGGCCCGACGACCCCTCCCCACGTCGTAAACAAGAGCGCGCGAAAATGGCCGATTTTCGCCACCCCTGACGGATTACTCCCACCCACTTCTACGGAAGAAATGAGAATAACTTTCCGCCCGGGTATCAGAATCGCCTATGTGACCACTTTTCAGAATCGTCTCTCCGATCCGGTTGAGATGACGTAAGTCTCCCGAAATTCTGAGTCCGGCGCCCGAAATGCCACCTCGGGGCGTGTGTACTAGTACACCGATTTTCGCACCACTTTGGTAAAACGTGGATATTTCCTCGCCCGGTGATCGGAACCGCCCTCGAGGCCCCAATTCCGAATTGGCACTCCGGCCCGGTCGGCCCTGGGCCGGACTCGGAGATATCCAGTCCGGCGCCCGGATTCCGCTCCCGGAGGGCGGCAGCGGCTCCCGATGCACACGGATTCCGACACGTCTTCGGTAAAACGACCATAACTTTCCGCCCGGGTATCGGAATCGCTTATATGACCACTTTTCGGAATCGGGACTCAGAGGCGCTCATCGTCCTTGATTGCCTAGGCGATCAGACGCCGTTTTTGAGTCGAAAATCCATCTTTTTGGCCTCCGAAATTTCGGTTCCTATCGGTGATTCTCGTTTTTTTGCCGCGACGTTTCCTGAATCATGCGGCTCCCCTGCGGGGCCGCCGCCCTCAGTCAGCCCTTCTCGGCGGTCGAAGGTCGCCGTTGACGCGGCCCGACGACCCCTCCCCGCGTCGTAAACGAGTGTGCGCGAAAATGGCCAATTTTCGCCACCCCTAACGGATCACTCCCACCCCCTTCTACGGAAGAAATTGGCATAACTTTCCGCCCGGGTATCAGAATCGCCTATGTGACCACTTTTCGGAATCGTCTCTCCGAGCCGGTCTAGACGACGCCAGTATCGCTAAATTTCGAGTCCTGCCCCTGAAATGCCACCTCGGGGCGTGTGTACTAGTACACCGATTTTCGCACCACTTTGGTAAAACGTGGATATTTCCTCGCCTGGTGATCGGAACCGCCCGCGAGGACCCAATTCCGAATCAACACTCCGACCCGGTCGGCCCTGGGCTGGACTCAGAGATTTCCGGTCCGGCGCCCGGATTTTGCTCCTGGAGGGCGGCAGCGGCTCCCGATGCGCACGGATTCTGACACACCTTCGGTAAAACGACCATAACTTTCCGCCCGGGTATCAGAATCGCTTATATGACCACTTTTCGAAATCAGCACTCAGAGGCGCTCGTCGCCTTCGATTGCCGAGGCGATGGGATGCCGTTTCCAAGTCGAAAATCAATCATTTCGGCCACCAAAATTTCGATTCCTGTCGGCGATTTGCATTTTTTTACCGCGACGCCTCCTGGATCACGCGGCTCCTCTGATGTCAAAGGTCGCATTTTTTTTCAGAATTGGCCCTTCTCGGCGGTCGAAGGTCGCCGTCGACACGGCCTGATGGCTCCTACCTGCGTCGTAAACGAGTGCACGTGAAAATGGCCGATTTCGCCACCCCTGACGGATTGCTCCCACCCCCTTCTACGGAAGAAATGGGCATAACTTTCCGCCTGGGTAGCAGAATCACTTATGTGACCACTCTTCGGAATCGTCTCTCCGAGCCAGTCGAGAAGACACCAGTCCCGTGAAATTCTGACCCCGGCGCCCGAAATGCCACCTCGGGGCGTGTGTACTAGTACACCAATTTTTGCACTACTTCGGTAAAACGTGGATATTTCCACGCCCGGTGATCGGAACTGCCCGCGAGGCTCCAATTCCGAATCGGCACTCCGACCCGGTCGGCCTTGGGTTGGACTCGGAGATTTCCTGTCCGGCGCCCAGATTCCGCTCCCGGAAGGCGGGACCGGCTCCCGATGCGCACACCCCGAGTGCGGATTTCAAAATTTTGGTGGCCGAAACGATTGATTTTCGACTTGGAAACGGCATCCGATCGCCTTGGCAATCGAAGGCGACGAGCGCCTCTGAGTGCGGATTATGAAAAGTGGTCATATAAGCGATTCTGATACCCGGGCGGCAAGTTATGGCCGTTTTACCGAAGGCGTGTTGGAATTCGTGCGCATCGGGAGCCGCTGCCGCCCTCCGGGAGCGGAATACGGGCGCCGAACAGGAAATCTCCGAGTCCAGCCCAGGGCCGACCGTGTCGGAGTGCTGATTTGGAATTGGGGCCTCGCGGGCGGTTCCGATCACCGGGCGAGGAAATATCCACGTTTTACCGAAGTGGTGCAAAAATCGGTGTACTAGTACACACGCCCCGAGGTGGCATTTCAGGCGCCGAGGTCGGAATTTCACGAGACTGGCGTCTTCTCAACCGGCTCGGAGAGACGATTCCGAAGAGTGGTCACATAAGCGATTCTGATACCCGGGCGGAAAGTTATGACTATTTCTTCTGTAGAAGGGAGTGGGAGCAATCCGTCAGGGGTGGCGAAATCGGCCATTTTCGCGCGCACTCGTTTACGACGCGGGTAGGAGCCGTCGGGCCGCGTCGACGGCGACCTTCGATCGCCGAGAAGGGCCGATTCTGAAAAAAATGCGACCTTCGATCTCAGAGGAGCCGCGTGATCCAGGAGACGTCGCGGCAAAAAAATGCAAATTGCCGGCAGGAATCGAAACTTTGGTGGCCGAAACGATTGATTTTCGACTTGGAAACGCTATCCGATCGCCTCGGCAATCGAAGGCGACGAGCGTCTCTGAGTTCTGATTTTGAAAAGTGGTCATATAAGCGATTCTGATACCCGGGCGAAAAGTTATGACCGTTTTACCGAAGGTGTGTCAGAATCCGTGCGCATCGGGAGCCGCTGCCGCCCTCCGGGAGCAGAATCCGGGCGCCGGACCGGAAATCTCTGAGTCCAGCCCAGGGCCGACCGGGTCGGAGTGCTGATTCGAAATTGGGGCCTCGCGGGCGGTTCCGATCACCGGGCGAGGAAATATCCAGTTTTACCGAAGTGGTGCGAAAATCGGTGTACTAGTACACACGCCCCGAGGTGGCATTTCAGGCGCCGAGCTCGAAATTTCACGAGACTAGCGTCTTCTCGACCGGCTCGGAGAGACGATTCCGAAGATTGGTCACATAAACGATTCTGATACCCGGGCGGAAAGTTATGCCCATTTCTTCCGTAGAAGTGGTGGGAGCAATCCGTCAGGGGTGGCGAAATCGGCCATTTTTGCGCGCACTCGTTTACGACGCGGGTAGGAGCCGTCGAGCGGCGTCGACGGCGACCTTCGACCGCCGAGAAGGGCCGATTTTGAAAAAAACACGACTTTCGACCTCAAAGGAGCCGTGTGATCCAGGAGACGTCGCGGCAAAAAAACGTAAAACGCCGGCAGGAATCAAAATTTTGGTGGCCGAAACGATTGATTTTTGACTTGGAAACGGCATCCGATCGCCTCAGAAAACAATTGCGACGAGCGCCTCTGAGTGCAGATTTTGAAAAGTGGTCATATAAGCGATTCTGACTCCCGGGCGGAAAGTTATGGCCGTTTTACCGAAGGCGTGTTAGAATCCGTGAGCATCGGGAGCCGCTGCCGCACTTTGGCAGCGAAATCCGGGCGCCTGACCGAAAATCTCCTAGTCCAGCCCACGGCCGACCGGGTCGGAGTGCAGATTCGAAATTGGGGCCTCGCGGGCGGTTCCGATCACCGGACGAGGAAATATCCACATTTTACCGAAGTGGTGCGAAAATCGGTGTACTAGTACACACGCCCTGAGGTGGCATTTCAGGCGCCGGGCTCGAAATTTCTCGAGACTAGCGTCTTCTCGACCGGCTTGGAGAGACGATTCCGAAGATTGGTCACATAAGCGATTCTGATACCCGGGCGGAAAGTTATGCCCATTTCTTCCGTAGAAGTGGTGGGAGCAATCCGTCAGGGGTGGCGAAATCGGCCATTTTTGCGCGCACTCGTTTACGACGCGGGTAGGAGCCGTCGAGCGGCGTCGACGGCGACCTTCGACCGCCGAGAAGGGCCGATTTTGAAAAAAACACGACTTTCGACCTCAAAGGAGCCGTGTGATCCAGGAGACGTCGCGGCAAAAAAACCTGAATCGCCGGCAGGAATCGAAATTTTAGTGGCCGAAACGATTGATTTTTGACTCGAAAACGGCGTCCGATTGCGTCGGCAATCATAAGCGACGAGCGCCTCTGAGTGTCGATTCCAAAAAGTGGTCATATAAGCGATTCCGATGCCTGGGCGGAAAGTTATGGCCGTTTTACTGAAGGCTTGTCGGAATCCATGCGCATCGGGAGCCGCTGCCGCCCTCCGGCAGAGGAATCCGGGCGCCGGACAGGAAATCTCCGAGTCCAGCCCAGGGCCGACCGGGTCGGAGTGCCGATTCGGAATTGGGGCCTCGCGGGCGGTTACGATCACCGGGCGAGGAAATATCCAGTTTTACCGAAGTGGTGCAAAAATCGGTTTACTAGTACACACGCCCTGATGTGGCATTTCAGGCGTCAGGCTTGAAATTTAACGAGACTAGCGTCTTCTCGACCGGCTCGGAGAGACGATTCCGAAGATTGGTCACATAAGCGATTCTGATACCCGGGCAGAAAGTTATGCCCATTTCTTCCGTAGAAGGGGTGGGAGCAATCCTTCAGGGGTGGCGAAATCGGCCATTTTCGCGCACACTTGTTTACGACGCGGGTAGGAGCCGTCGAGCGGCGTCGACGGCGACCTTTGACCGCCGAGAAGGGGCGATTCTGAAAAAAACACGACCTTCGACCTCAAAGGAGCCGTGTGATCCAGGAGACGTCGCGGCAAAAAAACCTGAATCGCCGGCAGGAATCAAAATTTTGGTGGCCGAAACGATTGATTTTTGACTTGAAAATGGCGTCCGATCGCATCGGCAATCAAGCGCGACGAGCGCCTCTGACTGTCGATTTCAAAAAGTGGTCATATAAGCGATTCCGATGCCCGGGCGGAAAGTTATGGCCGTTTTACCGAAGGCGTGTCGGAATCCGTGCGCATCGGGAGCCGCTGCCGCCCTCCGGGAGAGGAATCCGGGCGCCGGACAGAAAATCTCCAAGTCCAGCCCAGGGCCGACCGGGTCGGAGTGCCGATTCGGAATTGGGGCCTCGCGGGCGGTTCCGATCACCGGGCGAGGAAATATCCACGTTTTACCGAAGTGGTGCAAAAATCGGTGTACTAGTACACACGCCCTGAGGTGGCATTTCGGGCGCCGGGGTCAGAATTTCACGAGACTGGCATCTTCTCGAAGGGCTCGGAGAGGCGATTCCGAAGAGTGGTCACATAAGCGATTCTGATACCCGGGCGGAAAGTTATGCCCATTTCTTCTGTAGAAGGGGGTGGGAGCAATCCGTCAGGGGTGGCGAAATCGGCCATTTTCGCGCGCACTCGTTTAAGACGCGGGTAGGAGCCGTCGGGCCGCGTCGACAACGACCTTCGACCGCCGAGAAGGGCCGATTCTGAAAAAAACATGACCTTCGACCTCAGTGGAGTTGCGAGATCCAGGAGACGTCGTGGCAAAAAAACGCAAATCGCCGGCAGGAATCAAAATTTTGGTGGCCAAAACGATTGATTTTCGACTTGGAAACGGCATCCGATCGCCTCGGCAATTAAAGGCGACGAGTGTCTCTGAGTGCCGATTTCGAAAAGTGGTCATATAGGCGATTCTGATACCCGAGCGGAAAGTTATGGCCATTTTACCGAAGGCGTGTCCGAATCCGTGCGCATCGGGAGCCGCTGCCGCCCTCCGGGAGCAGAATCCGGGCGCCGGATCGGAAATCTCCGAGTCCGGCCCAGGGACGACCGGGTCGGAGTGCAGATTCGGAATTGGGGCCTCGCATGCGGTTTCGATCACCGGGCAAGGAAATATCCACGTTTTACCGAAGTGGTGCGAAAATCGGTGTACTAGTACACATGCCCCGATGTGGCATTTCGGGTGCCAGGCTCGAAATTTCACGAGACTGGCGTCTTCTCGACCGACTCAGAGAGACGATTCCGAAGAGTGGTCACATAAGCGATTCTGATACCCGGGCGGAAAGTTATGCCCATTTCTTCTATAGAAGGGGTGGGAGCAATCCGTCAGGTGTGGCCAAATCTGTCATTTTCCCGCGTACTCGTTTACGACGCGGGTAGGAGCCATCGTGCCGTGTCGACGGCGACCTTTGACCGCTGAGAAGGGCCGATTCTGAAAAAAATATGACCTTCGACCTCAGAGGAGCCGTGTGATCCAGCAGACGTCGAGGTAAAAAAACACGAATCGCCGGTAAGAATCAAAATTTTGGTGGCCGAAACAATTGATTTTTTACTTGGAAACGACATCCGATCACCTCGGTAATCGAAGGCGACAAGCGCCTCTGAGTGCTGATTTCGAAAAGTGGTCATATAAGCGATTCTGATACCCGGGCGGAAAGTTATGATCGTTTTACCGAAGGCGTGTCAAAATCCGTGCACATCGGGAAACGCTGCCGCCCTCCGGGAGCGGAATCCAGGCGCCAGACTGGAAATCTCCGAGTCCGGCCCAGGGCAAACCGGGTCGGAGTGCAGATTCGGAATTGGGGCCTCGCGGGCAGTTCCGATCACCGGGCGAGGAAATATCCACATTTTACCGAAGTGGTGCAAAAATCGATGTACTAGTACACACGCCCCGAGGTGGCATAACTTCGGTGATCGGAACCGCCCGCGAGAACCCAATTCCGAATTGGCACTCCGACCCGGTCGGCCCTGGGCTGGACTCGGAGATTTCCTGTCCGGCGCCCTCCCGGAGGGCGGCAGCAGCTCCCGATGTGCACGGATACCGACACGCCTTCGGTAAAACGGCCATAACTTTCCGCCCAGGCATCGGAATCGCTTTTATGACCACTTTTTGGAATCGGCACTCAAGGCGCTCGACTCCGTCGATTGCCGAGGCGATTGGATGCCGTTTTCGAGTCGAAAATCAATCATTTCAGCCACCAAAATTTCGATTCCTGCCGTCGATTCATGTTGTTTTGCCGCGACGTCTCCTGGATCACACGGCTCCTCTGAGGTCGAAGGTCCCATTTTTTTCAGAATCGGCGCTTCTTGGCGGTCAAAGGTCGCCGTCGATACGGCCTGACGGCTCCTACCCGCATCGTAAACGAGTGCGCTGGAAAATGGCCGATTTCGCCACCCCTGACGGATTGCTCCTACCCCTTCTACGGAAGAAATGGGCATAACTTTTCGCCCGGGTATCAGAATCGCTTATGTGACCACTCTTCGGAATCGTCTCTCTGAGCCGGTCGAGAAGACGCCAGTCTCGTGAAATTTCGAGCCTGGCGCCCGAAATGCCACCTCGGGGCGTGTGGACTAGTACACCGATTTTCGCCCCACTTCGGTAAAACGTGGATATTTCCTCGCCAGGTGATCGGAACCGCACGCGAGGCCCCAATTCCTAATCTGCACTCTGACCCGGTCGGCCCTAGGCCGGACTCGGAGATTTCCGGTCCGGCGCCCAGATTTCGCTCCCGGAGGGCGGCAGCGGCTCCCGATGCGCACGGATTCTGACACGCCTTCGGTAAAATGGCCATAACTTTCCGCCCAGGTATCAGAATCGCTTATATGACCACTTTTCGAAATCGGCACTCAGAGGCGCTCGTCGCCTTTGATTGCCGAGGTGATCGGATGCCGTTTCCGAGTTGAAAATCAATCGTTTCGGCCACCAAAATTTCGATTCCTGCTGGCAATTTACGTTTTTTTGTCGCGACGTCTCCTGGATCACGCAACTCCTCTGAGGTCGAAGGTCATGTTTTTTTCAGAATCGGCCCTTCTCGGCGGTCGAAGGTCGCTGTCGACGCGGCTCGACAGCTCCTACCCGCGTCGTAAGCGAGTGCGCGCAAAAATGGCCGATTTCGTCACCCTTGACGGATTGCTCCCACCCCCTTCTACGGAAGAAATGGGCATAACTTTCCGCCCGGGTATCAGAATCGCTTATGTGACCACTCTTCGGAATCGTCTCTCCGAGCCGGTCGAGAAGATGCCAGTCTTGTGAATTTTTGAGCCCGGCGTTCGAAATGCCACCTCGGGGTGTGTGTACTAGTACACCGATTTTTGCACCACTTCGGTAAAATGTGGATATTTCCTTGCCCGGTGATCGGAACCGCCCGCGAGGCCCCAATTCCGAATCTGCACTCTGACCCGGTCGGCCCTGGGCCGGACTCGGAAATTTCCGGTACGGCGCCCGGATTCCACTCCCGGAGGGCGGTAACGGCTCCCGATGCGCACGGATTCTGACACCCCTTCGGTAAAACGGCCATAACTTTCCGCCCGGGTATCAGAATCGCTTATATGACCACTTTTCGAAATCGTCACTCAGAGGCGCTCGTCGCATTCCAATGCCGAGGCGATCGGAGGCCATTTTCGAGCCGAAAATCAATCATTTTGGGCACCAAAATTTCGATTCCTGCCGGCGATTTGCGTTTTTTTGCCGCGACATCTTCTGGATCACGCGGCTCCTCTGAGGTCGAAGGTCGCATTTTTTTCAGAATCGGCCCTTCTAGGTGGTCGAAGGTCGCCGTCGACGCGGCTCGACGGCTCCTACCCGCGTCGTAAACGAGAGCGCGCGAAAATGGCCGATTTCGCCACCCCTGACGGATTGCTCCCACCCCCTTCTACGGAAGAAATGGGCATAACTTTCCGCCCGGATATCAGAATCACTTATGTGACCACTCTTCGGAATCATCTCTCCGAGCCGGTCGAGAAGACGCTAGTCTCCTGAAATTCTGAGCTCGACGCCCGAAATGCCACCTCGGGACGTGTGTACTAGTACATCGATTTTCGCACCACTTCGGTAAAACGTGGATATTTCCTCGCCCGGTGATCGGAACCGCCCACAAAGCCCCAATTCCGAATCAGCACTCCAACCCGGTCGGCCCTGGGCCGGACTCAGAGATTTCCTGTCCGGCGCCCAGATTCCGCTCACGGAGGGCGGCAGCGGCTCCCGATGCGCACGTATTCCGACACGCCTTCGGTAAAACGGCCATAACTTTCCGCCCGGGCATCGGAATCGCTTATATGACCACTTTTCGGAATCGGCACTCAGAGACGCTCGTCGCCCTGGAATGTCGAGTTGATCGCACGCCATTTTCGAGTCAAAAATCAATCGTTTCGGCCACCAAAATTTCGATTCCTGCCGGCGATTCACGTTTTTTTGCCGCGACGTCTCCTGGATCACACAGCTCCTCTAAGGTCGAAGGTCGCATTTTTATCAGAATCGGCCCTTCTCGGCGGTCAAAGGTCGCTGTCGACGCGGCACGACGGCTCCTACCCGCTTCGTAAACGAGTGCGCGGGAAAATGACCGATTTCGCCACCCTTGACGGATTGCTCCCACCACTTCTACGGAAGAAATGGGCATAACTTTCCGCCCGGGTATCAGAATCGCTTATGTGACCACTCTTCGGAATTGTCTCTCTGAGCCGGTCGAGAAGACGCCAGGCTCGTGAAATTTCGAGCCTGGCGCCCGAAATGCCACCTTGGGGCATGTGTACTAGTACACTAATTTTCGCACCACTTCGGTAAAACGTCGATATTTCCTCGCCCGGTGATCGAAACCGCACGCGAGGCCCCAATTCCGAATCTGCACTCCGACCCGGTCGGCCCTGAGCCGGACTTGGAGATTTCCGGTCCGGCGCCCGGATTCCGCTCCCTGAGGGCGGCAGCGGCTCCCGATGCGCACGGATTCTGATACGCCTTCGGTAAATTGGCCATAACTTTCCGTCTGGGTATCAGAATCCCTTATATGACCACTTTTCGAAATCGGCACTCAGAGGCGCTCGTCGCCTTCAATCGCCGAGGCGATCGGATGCCGTTTCCGAGTCGAAAATCAATCGTTTCGGCCACCAAAATTTCGAATCCTGCCGGCGATTTACGTTTTTTTTCCGCGATGTCTTCTGGATCACGCAACTCCTCTGAGGTCGAAGGTCATGTTTTTTTCAGAATCGGCCCTTCTCGGCGGTCGAATGTTGCAGTCGACGCGGCCCGACGGCTCCTACCCGCGTCGTAAACGAGTGCGCGCGAAAATGGCCGATTTCGCCACCCCTGACGGATTGCTCCCACCCCCTTCTTCGGAAGAAATGGGCATAACTTTCCGCCCGGGTATCAGAATCGCTTACGTGACCACTCTTCAGAATCGTCTCTCCGAGCCGGTCGAGAAGATGCCAGTCTGGTGAAATTCTGACCCCGGCGTTTGAAATGCAACCTCGGGGCGTGTGTACTAGTACACCGATTTTTGCACCACTTCGGTAAAACGTGGATATTTCCTCGCCCGGTGATCGAAACCGCCCGCGAGGCCCCAATTCCGAATCGGCACTCCGACCCGGTCGGCCCTGGGCTGGACTCGGAGATTTCCTGTCCGGCGCCCGGATTCCGCTCCGGGAGGGCGGCAGCGGCTCCCGATGCGCACAGATTCCGACACACCTTCGGTAAAACGGCCATAACTTTCCGCCCGGGCATCGGAATCGCTGATATGTCCACTTTTTGGAATCGACACTCAGAGGCGCTCGTCGCTCTCGTTTGCCCAGGCGATCGGATGCCGTTTTCGAGTCAAAAATCAATTGTTTCGGCCACCAAAATTTCGATTCCTCCCGGCGATTCACGTTTTTTTGCCGCGACGTCTCCTGGATCACACGGCTCCTTTGAGGTCGAAGGTCGTGTTTTTTTCAGAATCGGCCCTTCTTGGCAGTCGAGGTCGCCTTCGACGCGGTCTGATGGCTCCTACCTGCGTCGTAAACGAGTGCGCGCGAAAATGGCCGATTTCGCCACCCCGGACGGATTGCTCCCACCCCTTCTACGGAAGAAATGGGCATAACTTTCTGCCCAGGTATCAGAATCGCTTATGTGACCACTCTTCGGAATCGTCTCTCCGAGCCGGTCGAGAAGACGCCAGTCTCGTGAAATTTCGAGCCCGATGCCCGAAATGCCACCTCAGGGCGTGTGTACTAGTACACCGATTTTCGCACCACTTCGGTAAAATGTGGATATTTCCTCGCCCGGTGATCGGAACTGCCCGCGAGGCCCCAATTCCAAATATGCACTCCGACCCGGTCGGCCCTGGGCCGGACTCGGAGATTTCCGGTTCGGCGCCCGGATTCCGCTCTCGGAGGGCGGCAGCGGCTCCCGATGCGCACGGATTCCGACACACCTTCGGTAAAACGGCCATAACTTTCCGCCCGGGCATCGGAATCGCTGATATGACCACTTTTTGGAATCGACACTCAGAGGCGCTCGTCGGTCTCGTTTGCCTAGGCGATCGGACACCGTTTTCGAGTCAAAAATCAATTGTTTCGGACACCAAAATTTCGATTCCTGCCGGCGATTAATGTTTTTTTGCCGCGACGTCTCCTGGATCACACGGCTCCTTTGAGGTCGAAGGTCGTGTTTTTTTCAGAATCAGCCCTTCTCGGCGGTCGAGGTCGCCTTCGACGCGGCCCGACGGCTCCTACCCGCGTCGTAAACGAGTGCGCGCGAAAATGGCCGATTTCGCCACGCCTGACGGATTGCTCCCACCCCCTTCTACGGAAGAAATGGGTATAACTTTCCGCCCGGGTATCAGAATCGCTTATGTGACCACTCTTCGGAATCGTCTCTCTGAGCCGCTTGAGAAGACGCTAGTCTCGTGAAATTCCGACACCGGCGCCCGAAATGCCACCTCGGGGCGTGTGTACTAGTACACCGATTTTTGAACCACTTTGGTAAAACGTGGATATTTCCTCCCCCGGTGATCGGAACCGCCCGCGAGGCCCCAATTCCGAATCGGCACTCTGACCCGGTCATCCCTGGGCTGGACTCGGAGATTTCCTGTTCGGCGCCCGGATTCCGCTCCTGGAGGGCGGCAGCGGCTCCCGATGCGCACGGATTCCGACACGCCTTCGGTAAAACAGCCATAACTTTCTGCCCGGGCTTCAGAATCGCTTATATGACCACTTTTTGGAATCGGCACTAAGAGGCGCTCATCGACCTTGATTGCCAAGGCGATCAGACGCCGTTTTTGAGTCGAAAAACAATCGTTTCGGCCACCGAAATTTTGGTTCCTGCCGGCGATTCGCATAATTTTGCCGCGACGTCTTCTGGATCACGTGGCTCCCCTGCGGGGCTGCCGCCCACAGTCGTCCCTACTCGGCGGTCGAAGGTCACCGTCGACACGGCCCGACGGCTCCTCCCCGCGTCGTAAACGAGTGCGCACAAAAATGGCCGATTTCGCCACCCCTGACGGATTTCTCCCACCCCCTTCTACGGACGAAATGGGCATAACTTTCCGTCCGGGTATCAGAATCGCATATGTGACCACTCTTCGGAATCGTCACTCCGAGCCGGTCGTGAAGACGCCAGTCTCGTGAAATTCCGAGCCCGGCGATCGAAATGCCACCTCGTGGCGTTTGTACTAGTACACCGATTTTCGCACCACTTCGGTAAAACGTGGATATTTCCTCGCCCGGTGATCGGAACCGCCCGCGAGGCCCCAATTTCGAATCAGCATTCCAACCCGGTCGGCCCTGGGCTGGACTCGGAGATTTCCTGTCCGGCGCCCAGATTCCGCTCCCAGAGGGCGGCAGCGGCTCCCGATGCGTACGGATTCTGACACGCATTCGGTAAAATGGCCATAACTTTCCGCCCGGGCATCGGAATCGCTTATATGACCACTTTTCGGAATCGGCACTCAGAGGCGCTCGTCGCCGTTGATTGCCTTTTAGGCGATCGGATGCCATTTTCGAGTCAAAAATCAATCGTTTCGGCCACCAAAATTTTGATTCCTGCCAGCGATTCGCGTTTTTTTGCCGCGACGTCTCCTGGATCACACGGCTCCTCTGAGGTCGAAGGTCACATTTTTTTCAGAATCGGCCGTTCTCGGCAGTCGAAGGTCGCCGTCGACGCGGCACGACGGCTCCTACCCGCGTCGTAAACGAGTGCGCGGGAAAATGGCCGATTTCGCCACCCCTGACGGATTGCTCCCACCCCTTCTACGGAAGAAATGGGCATAACTTTCTGCCTGGGTATCAGAATCGCTTATGTGACCACTCTTCGGAATCGTCTCTCTGAGCCGGTCGAGAAGACTCCAGTCACGTGAAATTTCGAGCCTGGCGCCTGAAATGCCACCTTGGGGCGTGTGTACTAGTACACCGATTTTCGCACCACTTCGGTAAAACGTGGATATTTCCTCACCCGGTGATCAGAACCGCCCACGAGGCCCCAATTTCGAATCAGCACTCCGACCCGGTCGTCCCTGGGCTGGACTCAGAGATTTTCTGTCCGGCGCCCGGATTCCGCTCCCGGAGGGCGGCAGCGGCTCCCGATGCGCACAGATTCCGACACGCCTTCGGTAAAACGGCCATAACTTTCCGCCTGGGCATCGGAATCACTTATACGACCACTTTTCGGAATCGGCACTCAGAGGCGCTCGTCGCCCTTGAATGCCGAGGCGATCGCACGCCATTTTCGAGTCGAAAATGAATCCTTTCGGCCACCAAAATTTCGTTTCTTGCCGGCGATTCGTGTTTTTTTGCCGCGAAGTCTCCTGGATCACATGGCTCCTCTGAGGTCGAAGGTCGCATTTTTTTCAGAATCGGCCCTTCTCGGTGGTCGAAGGTCGCCATCAAAGCGGCCCGACGGCTCCTACCCGCGTCGTAAACGAGTGCGCGCGAAAATGGCCGATTTCGCCACCCCTGACGGATTGCTCCCACCCCCTTCTACGGAAGAAATGGGCATAACATTCCACCCGGGTATCAGAATCGCTTTTGTGACCACTCTTCAGAATCGTCTCTCCGAGCCGGTTGAGAAGATGCCAGTCTCGTGAAATTCCGAGCCTGGCGCCCGAAATGCCACCTCGGGGCGTGTGTACTAGTACACCGATTTTTGCACCACTTCGGTAAAATGTGGATATTTTCTTGCCCGGTGATCGGAACCGCCCGCGAAGCCCCAATTCCGAATCGGCACTCCGACCCGGTCGGCCCTGGGCTGGACTCGGAAATTTCCTGTTCGGCACCCGGATTCCGCTCCCGGAGGGCGGCAGCGGCTCCCGATGGCACGGATTCCGACATGCCTTCCGTAAAACGGCCATAACTTTCCGCCCGGGCATCGAAATCGCTTATATGACCACTTTTTGGAATCGGCACTCAGAGGCACTCGTTGTTCTCAATCGCCGAGGAGATCAGACACCGTTTCCGAGTCAAAAATCAATCGTTTCGGCCACCGAAATTTCGGTTCCTGCCGGCGATGCGCATATTTTTGCCGCGACGTCTCCTGGATCACGTGGCTCCCCTGCGGGGCTGCCGCCCACAGTCGTCCCTTCTCGGCGATCGAAGGTCGCCATCGACGTGGCCCGACGGCTCCTCCCCGCGTCATAAACGAGTGCGCCCAAAAATGGCCGATTTCGCCACCCCTGACGGATTACTCCCACCCCCTTCTACGGACGAAATGGGAATAACTTTCCACCTGGGTATCAGAATGACTTATGTGACCACTCTTCGGAATTGTCTCTCCGAGCCGGTCGAGAAGACGCCAGTCTCGTGAAATTCTGAGCCCGGCACCCGAAATGCCACGTCGGGGCGTGTGTACTAGTACACCGATTTTCACACCACTTCGGTAAAACGTTGATATTTCCTCGTCCGGTGATCGGAACAGCCCGCGATGCCCCAATTTCGAATCAGCACTCCAAACCGGTAGGCCCTGGGCTGGACTCGGAGATTTCCTGTCCGGCGCCCGGATTCTGATCTCGGAGGGCGACAGCGGCTCCCGATGCGCACGGATTCCAACACGCCTTCGGTAAAACGGCCATAACTTTCCGCCCGGGTATCAGAATCGCTTATATGACCACTTTTCGAAATCAGCACTCAGAGGCGCTCGTCGCCTTCGATTGCCGAGGCGATCGAATGCCGTTTCCAAGTTGAAAATCAATCGTTTCGGCCACCAAAATTTTGATTCCTGAGTGCTGAGGCGATCGCTCGTCGCCCTTGAATGCCGAGGCGATCGCACGCCATTTTCGAGTCAAAAATCAATCATTTCGGCCACCAAAATTTTGATTCCTGCCGGCGATTCACGTTTTTTTACCGCGACGTCTCCTGGATCACACGGCTCCTCTGAGGTCGAAGGTCATATTTTTTTTCAGAATCGGCCCTTCTCGGCGGTCGAAGGTCGCCGTCGACGCGGCCCGACGGCTCCTACCTGCGTCGTAAACGAGTGCGCGCGAAAATGGCCGATCTCGCCACCCCTGACGGATTGCTCCCACCCCTTCTACGGAAGAAATGGGCATAACTTTTCGCCCGGGTATCAAAATTGCTTATGTGACCACTCTTCGGAATCGTCTCTCCGAGCCGGTCGAGAAGATGTTAGTCTCGTGAAATTCTGACCTCGGCGCCTGAAATGCCACCTCGGGGCGTGTGTACTTGTTACACCCTCCTCCGACCTTCACACAAACACATACGTAACCCTTGATCGGAAGAGGGGTTACACTAACAAACTTTCGTTATGGGTAGATATATCCGCGCTTTGCACAAAACTAGCAAACCATTCCACAAAGGTATCTTGGAACATATACAATACACAAGGTCACAAAGTGCTAACACTCATTATTTACAAAAGTCAAATTTCTCTTTCTACTTAATACATCAACAACTAAAATAAATTGCATTATTCTTCTTCATCTCTTCATCGTCTGCAGCGGAATTAGGATTCACATGAAGCTGAGATTATACACACCTTCAATCTGAAAGGGGTGGAGGAAACAAAGGCGTGAGTCGGAAGGACTCAGTAGGTGACAGTAAACATAAAGATAGGAGTTTCAAATTTTAGAGCTTCAAGAGTATTCAGAAAGTGCATATATGGAACAAACATAATTGCTCATGAATCTTCATATTTGACATAAACATATAGCCCAAGTAAATTTCATAACGGGCTCAGATGTATCTTAGAACAAAAGTCATATTTGTCTTTCAGAATTCAGACCATAACTTAATTTGGAAACAAATTCGACAGGCATCACTGGTCTCGAGAGGTTACTATATAGACGTAATATACCATCCTCAGTGCCTAGGCGATTCCAGCACCTTAGATCTTGTTCATTGCGCAAGAACGGGGTATAATTATTTTATTACCCACCATCATCAGTCCATTGACTTGGATTTACGTACAAAATGTCGCCCTCAGCTGATCACAAGTAGCGGGTGCTACTACAAGTGATCCTAAACCCTCTTTTGAAGAGAGCACTGTCTTCAGATCATAAACTTCTTTTCATGAGCATAACGGATATGGGAAATCCAAAGGTAGTTTTGATTGGGAATTAATACAGATATCTTGGTGACAAAGTAGCTCAGAGTTCATGAGTACAAGAAAGACAATTGGCTGAGACAGGGTTATGACTCAAGCCAATAACTTCGGAAGATTTGAATCATATAAGAATCCAAAAGAAAATGGAGATCCATAATGGTCATCACAAATTATTCACATCTCATAAGGTGTTCAAACATATGAACTCTCAAGTGGTCAAGTTTTATAACCTTCATTACCGAATATCGAAGAATAGACTCAATCGGAGTACTATTCGTAATTTCTAACTTTAAGAATAACTTAGGGGAGAATAAGGTACATAATGTGGGTAAACTTTGAGGTAGTATGACAATAAAAACCAAGGTAAATGAGAGGGTAACTTCCACGGCTTTTAGGATGAAGTTCTAGCATGAATTTAGACAAGAAATGGTGCAGAAATTCAAATCAGGGCTGCACCTGTCGACAGCCAAGAAGGACCTGTCGACAGATGGCTGCAGACAGAACATCATCTTGCTGGACTGTATGTATCTGTCGACAGATGCAAGATGACTGTCGACAGATGCACACAGTCCCAGTTAACCAGAGTTCTGGCAGGCTGGCCTGTCGACAGCTATGAGTTGCCTGTCGACAGCCGCCTGTTCTTCACTCATAAGGGACTATGAAATGCACTCTAAACATGCTAACCATGGAACCTATGAATCAAGACATGATGTATATCAAATAGAAGAGTCTAATTATAGTTCTCACAGTGGTTTATAAACCGAATAAACAAGATGAAATGAGAGGTTTGCAATTCAAGCTTGTCTAGCTAAGAACTAGACATAGTATATTGTTGGAAGTGTGGTCTTGATAGCAATGGATTATTGGGAGATTCTTACAAGATGGACACTAAAACACAAGATGTTTAATGTTCCAAATCAAAGCTTGAAGTACAAACATCTAATGGAAAGAAATCACAATATTCTAGGATATCGAAATCTCTAGCAAAACTCTATAACATAAACTTGGATCATGGGTGGAAGAAGAAGCTAGAAACCTACTTAATCTGTAATAGAAGTGAAGATGCTCCTTGGTAACTATATGATTCCAAAGGTAATTGGAGAGATCAAACAAAAGAATCTGAGATTACAATCTCTTATACAAACTTATCCATGACTTGTTAACGAGCTCAAAGGCCACTTGTGTAAGGCCATGATCTTTCTAACCAGAGCAGTGGGTAGAAGTATGAGGAGAGGATAGGAACCTATACAATACCTACTTATATCCAATAGGAGGAATTCTGAAAACATACACATGCTACAACATGTTCACAGAAGGTGAACAAACAGTTCTGAAGGTGTTTATGAAGTCAAAACTGATGTGTGAGGATCTAAACACCTATACAGGAAATTATTTAACATCTTTAGAGGATAAGAATGAGAAAAGAGAAAAGGGATCCTACCAATACACATAATTACATCTAATCAAAAGTGAAACTAAGCAAGAGGAACTATACAGGTCATAGCACAAACAGGAGACATGGTTTCTACGAATGAAGAAACCATGAGCATGTACATAGGAAACTGAGAAGGATTGGAGGTATGCCACCTACTTGACTTGGTGAAGAACAAAGGTACTTCTTTTCTCCTCAACAAAGGAATCAACAGAAGCAAGGAGAGGGAAACTTGTAGAATTAGCCATCTCAGTTTTAATTGGAGCCTCTCAACACCTCCAGGAGCACAGCAGCAGCAGCTACGGCCAAGAAACTACAGGACCAGGAAGAACAAGAGTGTTCGAAAGATGTATACGATGGGTGTTGGGGTGTTTTTATAACCCAACAAACCTTCTCATGCATGATGGCACGTTGGTTGCCCATGTGTCATGGTAAGAATCCTTTGATTCTTACCTTAACACTATCACATGCAACTTACCCTTTGGTTACACATAAGTAACCGCAATGATGGCCTATCCCTGATGTAATGTCTCTTTAGGAGCCTTACACATACCCCACTGGAATTTCCCAAAAATTCCATCCCGTAATTACCACATAATTCAGCTGGTCCAATGTTTACTATGCAAACACCTCTAAATGGTGTCCATTTGTCACGAAATTTTAACCATAGGCTAATACGATGGTTTTACAAATTTTAGTAATTTTAGTTTAATTTTTAGATTTTATTTTACAGTAGGTGAAAAATTACCCGAAAAATAGTCGCGTCGACTGTACCTTGAAATCCGTACGTCGAAAAATTCGAATAATTACACATTTAATTTCTCCACATTTTTCTGGAAATTATGATGTTCTCGGATTTTTATTTTGATGTCGTTTTCAGGTATCGCCCTGTGGAGGCACGCACATCGAGGTACGACACTGGGACAATGTTCAATACCATTAATTAAGTCTATCATCTAATTCTCACATTTTAATAACAACCCTAAGGTATTTTAACCAAATTACTTCTATTTTCATAACATTTTTAATTTCTGCGGCGTTACAGTACTAGTACACCGATTTTTGCACCACTTCGGTAAAACGTGGATATTTCCTCGCCCGGTGATCGGAACCGCCCGGGAGGCCCCATTTCCGAATCGGCAGTCCGACCCAGTCGGCCCTGGGCTGTACTCGGAGATTTCCTGTTCGGCGCCCGGATTCCGCTCCCGGAGGGCGGCAGCGGCTCCCGATGCGCTCGAATTCCGACACGCTTTCGGTAAAACAGCCATAACTTTCCTCCTGGGCATCGGATCGCTTATGTGACCACTTTTTGGAATCGGCCTCAGAGGCGCTCGTCGCCCTTGATTGTCGAGGCGATCGGACGCCATTTCCGAGTTGAAAATCAATCGTTTCGGCCACTGAAATTTCGGTTCCTGTCGGCGATTCGCATATTTTTGCCGCGACGACTCCTGGATCTCGCGGCTCCCCTGCGGGGCTGCCGCCCACAGTCGTCCCTTCTCGGCGGTCGAAGGTCGCCGTCGATGCGGCCCGACGGCTCCTCCCCGCGTCGTAAACGAGTGCGCGCAAAAATGGCCGATTTCGCCACCACTGACGGATTGCTCCCACCCACTTCTACGGACGAAATGGGCATAACTTTCCGCCCGAATATCAGAATCGCTTATGTGACCACTCTTCGGAATCGTCTCTCCGAGCCGGTCGAGAAGACGCCAGTCTCGTGAAATTTCTAGCCCGGCGCCCGAAATGCCACCTCGGGGTGTGTGTACTAGTATACCGATTTTCGCACCACTTCGGTAAAACGTGGATATTTCCTCGCCCGGTGATCGGAACCGCACGCGAGGCCCCAATTCCGAATCTGCTCTCCGACCCGGTCGGCCCTGTGCCGGACTAGGATATTTCCGGTCTGGCGCCTGGATTGCGCTCCCGGAGGGCGGCAGCGGCTCCCGATGCGCACGGATTCTGACACGCCTTCGGTAAAACGGCCATAACTTTCCGCCCGGGTATCAGAATCACTTATATGACCACTTTTCAAAATCAGCACTCTGAGGCGCTCGTCGTCTTCGATTGCCGAGGCGATCAGATGCCGTTTCCAATTCGAAAATCAATCGTTTCGGCCATCAAAATTTCGATTCCTGCCGGCGATTTGCGTTTTTTTGCCGCGACGTCTCCTGGATCACGCGGCTCCTCTGAGGTTGAAGGTCACATTTTTTTCAGAATAGGCCCTTCTTGGCAGTCGAAGGTCGCCGTCGACGCGGCCCGACGGCTCCTACCCGCGTCGTAAACGAGTGTGCGCGAAAATGGCTGATTTCGCCACCCCTGACGGATTGCTCCCACCCCCTTCTACGAAAGCATTGGGCATAACTTTCCGCCCGGGTATCAGAATCGCTTATGTGACCACTCTTCGGAATCGTCTCTCCGAGCCGGTCGAGAAGACGCCAGTCTCGTGAAATTCTGACCCCGGCGCCTGAAATGCCACCTCGGGGCGTGTGTACTAGTACATCGATTTTTGCACCACTTCGGTAAAACGTGGATATTTCCTCGCCCGGTGATCGGAACCGCCCGCGAGGCCCCAATTCCGAATCGGCACTCCGACCCGGTCGGTCCTGGGCTGGACTCGGAGATTTCCTATTTGGCGCCCGGATTCCGCTCCCGGAGGGCGGCTCCGGCTCCCGATGCGCACGAATTCCGACATGCCTTCGGTAAAATGGCCATAACTTTCCTCCCGGGCATCGGAATCGCTTATATGACCACTTTTTGGAATCGGCCTCAGAGGCGCTCGTCGCACTTGATTGTCGAGGCGATCGGATGCCATTTCTGAGTCAAAAATCAATCGTTTCGGCCACCGAAATTTCGATTCCTGCCGGCGATTAGCATATTTTTGCCGCGACGTCTCCTGGATCACGCGGCTCCCCTGCGGGGCTGCCGCCCACAGTCGTCCCTTCTCGGCGGTCGAAGGTCGCCGTCGACGCGGCCCAACGGCTCCTCCCCGCGTCGTAAACGAGTGCGCGCAAAAATGGCCGATTTCGCCACCCCTGACGGATTGCTCCCACCCCTTTCTACGAAAGAAATAGGCATAACATTCCGCCCGGGTATCAGAATCGCTTATGTGACCACTCTTCGGAATCGTCTCTCCGAGCCGGTCGAGAAGACGCCAGTCTCGTGAAATTCCGAGACCGGCCCCCGAAATGCCACCTCGGGGCGCGTGTACTAGTACACCGATTTTCCCACCACTTCGCTAAGACGTGGATATTTCCTCGCCCGGTGATCGGAACCGCCCGCGAGGCCCCAATTCCGAATCTGCACTCCGACCCGGTCGGCCCTGGGCCAGACTCGGAGATTTCCGGTCCGGCGCCCGGATTCCGCTCCCGGAGGGTGGCAGCGGCTCCTGATGCGCACAGATTCTGACACGCCTTCGGTAAAAAGGCCATAACTTTGCCGAGGTGATCGGATGCCGTTTCCGAGTCGAAAATCAATCGTTTTGGCCACCAAAATTTCGATTCCTGCCGGGGATTTGCATTTTTTTGCCGCGACGTCTCCTAGATCACGCAGCTCACCTGAGGTCGAAGGTCACGTTTTTTTCAGAATCGGCCATTCTCGGCGGTCGAAGGTCGCCGTCGACGTGGCCCGACGGCGCCGACCCGCGTCGTAAACGAGTGCTCGCGAAAATGGCCGATTTCGCCACCCCTGACAAATTGCTCCCACCCCCTTCTATAGAAGAAATGGGCATAACTTTCCGCCCGGGTATCAGAATCGCTTATGTGACCACTCTTCGGAATCGTCTCTCCGAGCCGGTCGAGAAGACGCTAGTCTCATGAAATTCCGACCCCGGCGCCTGAAATGCAACCTCGGGGCGTGTGTACTAGTTCATCGATTTTTGCACCACTTCGGTAAAACGTGGATATTTCCTTGCCCGGTGATCAGGAACGCCCGCGAGGCCCCAATTCCGAATCGGCACTCCGATCCGGTCGGCCATGGGCTGGACTCGTGGATTTCCTGTCTGGCGCCCGAATTCCGCTCCCGGAGGGCGGCAGCGGCTCCCTATGCGCACGTATTCCGACACACCTTCGGTAAAACGACCATAACTTTCCGCCCGGGCATCGGAATCGCTTATATGACCACTTTTTGGAATCGGCACTCAGAGGCGCTCGTCGCTCTTAATAGCCGAGCCGATCGGACACTCCTGGCGATTCGCATATTTTTGCCGCGACGTCTCTTGGATCACGCGGCTCCACTGCGGGGCTGCCGCCCACAGTCGTCCCTTCTCGGTGGTCGAAGGTCGCCGTCGACGCGGCCCGACGGCTCCTCCCCGCGTCGTAAACGAGTGCTCGCGAAAATGGCCGATTTCGCCACCCTTGACGAATTGCTCCCACCCCCTTCTACTGAAGAAATGGGCATAACTTTCCGCCCGGGTATCAGAATCGCTTATGTGATCACTCTTCGGAATCGTCTCTCCGAGCAGGTCGAGAAGACGGCAGTCTCGTGAAATTTTGAGCCCGGCGCCCAAAATGCCACCTCGGGGAGTGTGTACTAGTACACCGATTTTCGCACAACTTCGGTAAAACGTGGATATTTTCTCGCCCGGTGATCAGAACCGCACGCAAGGCCCCAATTCCGAATCTGCACTCCGACCCGGTCGGCCCTGAGCCGGATTCGGAGATTTCTGGTCCGGCGCCCGGATTCCGCTCCCGGAGGGCGGCAACGGTTCCTGATGCGCACGGATTCTGACACGCCTTCGGTAAAACGGCCATAACTTTCCGCCCGAGTATCAGAATCGCTTATATGATCACGTTTCGAAATCGGCACTCAGAGGCGCTCGCCGCCTTTAATTGCCGAGGCGATCGGATGCCGTTTCCGAGTGGAAAATCAATCGTTTCGGCCACCAAAATTTCGATTCCTGTCGGCGATTTGTCTTTTTTTGCCGCGACGTCTTCTGGATCATGCAGCTCCTCTGAGGTCGAAGGACATGTCTTTTTCAGAATCGGCCCTTCACGGCGGTCGAAGGTCGCTGTCGACGCGGCCCGACGGCTCCTACCCGCGTCGTAAACGAGTGCGCGCGAAAATGGCCGATTTCGCCACCCCTGACGGATTGCTCCCACCCCACGGAAGAAATGGGCATAACTTTCCGCCCGGGTATCAGAATCGCTTATGTGACCACTCTTCGGAATCATCTCTCCGAGCCGGTCGAGAAGACGCCAGTCTCATAAAATTCTGACCCCAGCGCCCGAAATGTCACCTCGGGGCGTGTGTACTAGTACACCGATTTTTGCACCACTTCGGTAAAACGTGGATATTTCCACGCCTGGTGATCGGAACTGCCCGCGAGGCCCCAATTTCGAATCGGCACTCCGACCCGGTCGACCTTGGGCTGGACTCGGAGATTTTCTGTCCGGCGCACGGATTCCGCAGCCAGAGGGCGGCACCGGCTCCCGATGCGCACAGATTCCGACACGCCTTCGGTAAAACGGCCATAACGTTTCGCCCGGGCATCAGAATTGCTTATATGATTACTTTTTGGAATCGACACTCAGAGGCACTCGTCGCTTTCGATTGCCTAGGCGATTAGAGGCCGTTTTCGAGTCGAAAATTAATCGTTTCGGCCACCAAAAGTTTGATTCCTGCCGACGATTCACATTTTTTTGCCGCGACGTCTCCTGGATCACACGGCTCCTCTGAGGTCGAAGGTAGTATTTTTTTTCAGAATCGGACATTCTCGGCGGTCGAAGGTCGCCGTCGACGCGGCCCGACGGCTCCTACCCGCGTTGTAAACGAGTGCGCGAAAAATGGCCGATCTCGCCACCCCTGACGGATTGCTCCCACCCCTTATACAGAAGAAATGGGCATAACTTTCCGCCCGGATATCAGAATCGCTTATGTGACCACTCTTTGGAATCGTCTCTCTGAGCCGGTCGAGATGACGCCAGTCTCGTGAAATTTTGAGCCCGGCGCCCGAAATGCCACCTCGGGGGCGTGTGTACTAGTACACCGATTTTCGCACCACTTTGGTAAAACGTGGATATTTCTCGCCCGGTGATCGGAACAGCCCGCGAGGCGCCAATTCCGAATCTGCGCTCTGACCCGGTCAGCCTTGGGCCGGACTCGGAGATTTCCGGTCCGGCGCCCGGATTCCGCTCCCGGAGGGCGGCAGCGGCTCCCGATGCGCACGAATTCTGACACGCCTTCGGTAAAACGGCCATAACTTTCCGCCCGGGTATCAGAATCGCTTATATGACCACTTTTCGAAATCAGCACTCAGAGGCGCTCGTCACATTTAATTGCCGAGGCGATCAGATGCCGTTTCCAAGTCGAAAATGAATCATTTCGGCCACCAAAATTTCGTTTCCTGCCGGCGATTTGCGTTTTTTTGCCGCGATGTCTCCTGGATCATGCGGCTCCTCTGAGGTCGAAGGTCGCATTTTTTTCAGAATCGGCCCTTCTCGGTGGTCGAAGGTCACCATTGACGCGGCCCGACGGCCCCTACGTACGTCGTAAACGAGTGCACTCGAAAATGGCCGATTTCGCCACCCCTGACGGATTGCTCCCACCCCCTTCTACGGAAAAAATGGGCATAACTTTCCGCCCGGGTATCAGAATTGCTTATGTGACCACTCTTCGGAATCGTCTCTCTGAGCTGGTCGAGAAGACGCCAGTTTCGTGAAATTCTGACCCCGGCGCCAGAAATGCCACCTCGGGGCGTGTGTACTAGTACACCGATTTTTACACCACTTCGGTAAAACGTGGATATTTCCTCGCCCGGTGATCAGAACTGCCCGCGAGGCCCCAATTCCGAATCGGCACTCCGACCCGGTCGGCCCTGGGCTGGTCTCGGAGATTTCCTATTCGGCGCCCGGATTCCGCTCGCGGAGGGCGGCAGCGGCTCCCGATGCGCATGGATTCCGACACGCCTTCGGTAAAACGGCCATAACTTTCTGCCTGATCATCGGAATCGCTTATATGACCAGTTTTTAGAATCGGCACTCAGAGACGCTCGTCGTTGACGATTGCCGAGGCGATCGGACGCCATTTTCGAGTTGAAAATCAACTGTTTTGGCCACCGAAATTTCGGTTCCTACCGGTGATTCGCATATTTTTGCCGCGACGTCTCCTGGATCACGCGGCTCCCCTGCGGGGCTGCCACCCACAGTCGTTCCTTCTCGGCGGTCGAAGGTCGCCATCGACGCGGCCCGACGGCTCCTCCCCGCGTCGTAAACGAGTGCGCACAAAAATAGCCGATTTCGCCACCCCTGACGGATTGCTCCCACCCCCTTCTACAGACGAAATGGGCATAACTTTCCGCCCGGGTATCAGAATCGCTTATGTGACCACTCTTCGGAATCGTCTCTCCGAGCCGGTCGAGAAGACGCCAGTTTCAGTATCAGAAATCGCTTACGTGGCCGATTTCTCACGGCAAAAAACACGACCTTCGACCTCAGAGGAGCCGTGTGATCCAGGAGACGTCACGGCAAAAAAAAGCGAATCGTCGATAGGAATAAAAAATTTGGTGGCCGAAACAATTGATTTTCGACTCGAAAACGGCGTCTGATCGCCTCGGCAATCGAGGGTGACGAGCGCCTCTGGGTGTCGATTCTAAAAAGTGGTCATATAAGCGATTCCGATGCCCGGACGGAAAGTTATGGCCGTTTTACCGAAGGCGTGTCGGAATCCGTGCGCATCGGGAGCCGCTGCCGCCCTCCGGGTGCGGAATCTGGGTGCCGGACCGGAAATCACCGAGTCCAGCCCAGGGCCGACCGGGTCGGAGTGCCGATTCGGAATTGGGGCCTCGCGGGCGGTTCCGATCACCGGGCGAGGAAAAATCCACGTTTTACCTAAGTGGTGCAAAAATCGGTGTACACATGCCCCCAGGTGTCATTTCGGCTGCCGAGGTCAGAATTTCATGAGACTGTCATCTTCTCGACCGGCTCGGAGAGACGATTCCGAAGAGTGGTCACATAAGCGATTCTGATACCGGGCAGAAAGTTATGCCCATTTCTTCCGTAGAAGGGGGTGGGAGCAATCCGTCAGGGGTGGCGAAATCGGCCATTTTTGCGCGCACTCGTTTGCGACGCGGGTAGGAGCCGTCGGGCCGCATCGAAGGGGACCTTCGACCTCAGAGGAGCCGCGTGATCTAGGAGACGTTGCGGAAAAAATATGCGAATCGCCGGCAGGAACCGAAATTTCGGTGGCCGAAACGATTGATTTTTGACTTGGAAATGGCGTCCGATCACCTCGACAATCGTGTACGACGAGCGCCTCTTAGTGCCGATTCCAAAAAGTGGTCATATAAGCAATTCCGATGCCCGAGCGGAATGTTATGGCCATTTTTCCGAAGGCGTGTCGGAATCCGTGCGCATCGGGAGCCGCTGCCGCCCTCCGGGAGCGGAATCCGGGCGCCGAACAGAAAATCTCCGAGTCCAGCCCAGGGCCGACCGCGTCGGAGTGCCGATTCGGAATTGGGGCCTCGCGGGCGGTTCCGATCACCGGGCGAGGAAAAATCCATGTTTTACCGAAGTGGTGCAAAAATTGGTGTACTAGTACACACTCCCCGAGGTGGCATTTCGGGCGCCGATGTTAGAATTTCACGAGACTGGCGTCTTCTCGACCGCCTCGGAGAGACGATTCCGAAGAGTGGTCACATATGCGATTCCGATATCCGGGTAGAAAGTTATGCACATTTCTTCCGTAGAAGGGGTGGGAGCAATCCATGAGGGTGGCGAAATCGGCCATTTTTGCGCGCACTCGTTTACGACGCGGGTAGGAGCCGTCGGGCCACGTCGACGGCAACCTTCGACCTCAGAGGAGCCATGTGATCGAGGAGACGTCGCGGCAAAAAAAAGCGAATCGCCGACAGGAATCGAAATTTTGGTGGCCGAAATGATTGATTTTCGACTCGAAAACGGCGTCCGATCGTCTCGGCATTCAAGGGTGACGAGCGCCTCTGAGTGTCGATTCCAAAAAGTAGTCATATAAGCGATTCTGATGCCCGGGCCGAATGTTATGGCCGTTTTACCGAAGGCGTGTTTGAATCCGTGCGCATCGGTAGCCGCTGCCGCCCTCCGGAGGCGGAATTTGGGCGCCGGACAGGAAATCTCCTAGTCCAGCCCAGGGCCGACCGGGTCGGAGTGCCGATTAGAAATTGGGGCCTCGCGGGCGGGTCCGATCACTGGGCGAGGAAATATCCACGTTTTACCGAAGTGGTGCAAAAATCGGTGTACTAGTACACACGCCCCGAGGTGGCATTTTGGGCGCCGGGCTCGAAATTTCACGAGACTGGCGTCTTCTCGACCGGCTCGGAGAGACGATTCCGAAGAGTGGTCACATAAGCGATTCTGATACCCGGGCGGAAAGATATGCCGATTTCTTCCGTAGAAGGGGTGGGAGCAATCTGTCAGGGGTGGCGAGATCGGCCATTTTCGCGCGCACTCGTTTACGTCGCGGGTAGGAGCCGTCGGGCCGCGTCGACGGCGTCCTTCGACCGACGAGAAGGTCCGATTCTGAAAAAAAATACAACCTTCGACCTCAGAGGAGCCGTGTGATCCAGGAGACGTCGCGGTAAAAAAACGTGAATCACCGGCAGGAATCGAAATTTTGGTGGCTGAAACGATTGATTTTTGACTCAAAAACGGCGTCCGATCACCTCGACAATCGAACTCGACGAGCGCCTCTGAGTGTCGATTCCAAAAAGTGGTCATATAAGCGATTCCGATGCCCGGGCGGAAAGTTATGGCCGTTTTACCGAAGGCGTGTCGGAATCCGTGCGCATCAAGAGCCGGTGCCGCCGTCCGGGAGCGGAATCCGGGCGCCGAACAGGAAATCTCCGAGTCCAGCCCAAGGCCGACCGGGTAGGAGTGCCGATTCGGAATTGGGGCCTCGTGGGCGGTTCCGATCACCGGGCGTGGAAATATCCACGTTTTACCGAAGTGGTGCACAAATCGGTGTACTAGTGCACACTCCCCGAGGTGGCATTTCGGGCGCCGAGGTCAGAATTTTACGAGACTGGCGTCTTCTTGACCGGCTCGGAGAGACGATTCCGAAGAGTGGTCACATAAGCGATTCTGATACCAGGGCGGAAAGTTATGCCCATTTCTTCCGTAGAAGGGGATGGGTGCAATCCGTTAGGGGTTGCGAAATCGGCCATTTTCGCGCGCACTCATTTACGACGCTGGTAGGAGCTGTTGGGCCGCGTCGACAGCGACCTTCGACCGCCGAGAAGGGTCGATTCTGAAAAAAACATGACCTTCGACCTCAGAGGAGCTGCGTGATCCAGGAGACGTCGCGGCAAAAAAACACAAATCGCCGGCATGAATCGAAATTTTGGTGGCCGAAATGATTAATTTTCGACTCAGAAATGGCATCCGATCGCCTCGGCAATTAAAGGCGACGAGCGACTCTGAGTGCTGATTTCAAAAAGTGGTCATATAAGCGATTCTGATACCCGGGCGGAAAGTTATGGCCGTTTCACCGAAGGCGTGTCAGAATCCGTGCGCATCGGGAGCCGCTGCCACCCTCCGGGAGCGGAATCCGGGCGCCGGACCGGAAATCTCTGAGTCCGGCCCAGGGACGACCAGGTCGGAGTGCAGATTTGGAATTGGGGCCTGGGTGCGGTTCCGATCACCGGGCGAGGAAATATCCACGTTTTACCGAAGTGGTTCGAAAATCGGTGTACTGGTACACATACCCCCAGGTGGCATTTCGGGCGCCGGGCTCGAAATTTCACGAGACTGGAGTCTTCTCAACCGGATCGAGAGACGATTCCGAAGAGTGGTCATATAAGCGATTCTGATACCCGGGCGGAAAGTTATGCCCATTTCTTCCGTAGAAGGGGGTGAGCAATCAGTCAGGGGTGGCGAAATCGGCCATTTTCCCGCGCACTCGTTTACGACGCAGGTAGGAGTTGTCGGGCCCCGTCGACGGCGACCTTCGACCGCGAGAAGGGCCGATTCTGAAAAAAATGCGACCTTCGACCTCAGAGGAGCCGTGTGATCCAGGAGACGTCGAGGTAAAAAAACGCGAATCGTCGGCAGGAATCAAAATTTTGGTGGTTGAAACGATTGATTTTCAACTCGAAAATGGCGTCCAATCGCCTCGGGAAACAACGACGACGAGCGCCTCTGAGTGCCGATTCTGAAAAGTGGTCATATAAGCGATTTCGATG
Source organism: Colocasia esculenta (assembly GCA_014218235.1). Classification (NCBI taxonomy): domain Eukaryota; kingdom Viridiplantae; phylum Streptophyta; class Magnoliopsida; order Alismatales; family Araceae; genus Colocasia; species Colocasia esculenta. Next base: position 37,741 of record JACBKR010000010.1, on the reverse strand, counting down.
CCCGGGCGGAAAGTTATGGCCCTTTTACCGAAGGCGTGTCGGAATCCATGCGCATCGGGAGCCGTTGCCGCCCTCGGAGAGCGGAATCTTGGCGCCGGACAGGAAATCTCCGAGTATGGCCCAGGGCCGACCGGGTTGGAGTGCTGATTCGGAATTGGGGCCTCGTGGGCGGTTCCGATCACCGGGCGAGGAAATATCCACGTTTTACCGATGTGGTGCGAAAATCGGTGTACTAGTACCCACACCCCGAGGTGGCATTTCGGGCGCCGGGCTCGGAATTACACGAGACTGGCGTCTTCTCGACCGGCTCGGAGAGACAATTCCGAAGAGTGGTCACATAAGCGATTCTGATACCCGGGCGGAAAGTTATGCCCATTTCTTCCATAGAAGGCGGTGGGAGCAATCCGTCACGGGTGGCGAAATCGGCCATTTTCGCGCGCACTCGTTTACGACGCGGGGAGGAGCCATCGGGCCGCGTCGACGGCGACCATCGACCGCCGAGAAGGGACGACTGTGGGCGGCAGCCCCGCAGTGGAGCCACGTGATCCAGGAGACGTCTCGGTAAAAATATGCGAATCGCCGGCAGGAACCTAAATTTTGGTAGCCGAAACGATTGATTTTCGACTCGGAAACGATGTCCGATCGCCTCGCCTTTAAGTGGTGATGAGCGCCTCTGATTGCCGATTCCAAAAAGTGGTCATATAAGCAATTCCGATGCCCGGGCGGAAAGTTATGGTCGTTTTACCGAAGGCGTGTCGGAATCCGTGCGCATCGGGAGTCGCTGCCGCCCTCCGGGAGCGGAATCCGGGCGCCGGACAGGAAATCACCGAGTCCAGCCCAGGGCCGACCGGGTCAGAGTGCCGATTCGGAATTGGGGCCTCGCGGGCGGTTCCGATCACCGGGCGATGAAATATCCATGTTTTACCGAAGTGGTGCAAAAATCGGTGTACTAGTACACACGCCCCGAGGTGGCATTTCGGGCGCCGAGGTCAGAAGTTCACGAGACTGGCGTCTTCTCGACCGGCTCGGAGAGACGATTCCGAAGAGTGGTCACATAAGCGATTCTGATGCCCGGGCGGAAAGTTATGCCCATTTCCTCCGTAGAAGGGGGTGGGAGCAATCCGTCAGGGGTGGCGAAATCGGCTATTTTCGCGCGCACTCGTTTACGACGCGGGTCGGAGCCGTCGGGCCTCAACGACGGTGACCTTCGACCGCCGAGAAGGGCCGATTCTGAAAAAAATGCGACCTTCGACCTCAGAGGAGCCGCGTGATCCTGGAGACATCGCGGCAAAAAAATGCAAATCGCGGGCAGGAATTGAAAATTTTGTGGCCGAAACGATTGATTTTCGACTTGGAAACGGCATCCAATCGCCTCGAAAATTTTGGTAGCCGAAACGATTGATTTTCGACTCGGAAACGATGTCCGATCGCCTCGGCTTTAAGTGGTGACGAGCCCCTCTGAGTGCTAATTTCGAAAAGTGGTCATATGAGCGATTCTGATACCCGGGCGGAAAGTTATGGCCGTTTTACCGAAGGGGTGTCAGAATCCGTGCGCATCGGGAGCCGCTGCCGCCCTCCGAGAGCGGAATCCGGGCGCCGGACCGGAAATCTCCAAGTCCAGCCCAGGGCCGACCAGGTCGGAGTGCAGATTCGGAATTGGAGCCTCGCGGGCGATTCTGATCACCGGGCGAGGAAATATCCACGTTTTAACGAAGTGGTGCGAAAATCGGTGTACTAGTACACACGCCCCGAGGTGGCATTTCGGGCGTCGGGCTTGGAATTTCACGAGACTGGCGTCTTCTCGACCGGCTCGGAGAGACGATTCCGAAGAGTGGTCACATAAGTGATTCTGATACCCGGGCGGAAGGTTATGCCCATTTCTTCCGTAGAAGGGGTGGGAGCAGTCCGTCAGGGGTGGCGAAATCGGTCATTTTCGCGCGCACTCGTTTACGACGCGGGTAGGAGCCGTCGGGCCGCATCGACGGCGACCTTCGACCGCCGAGATGGGCCGATTCTGAAAAAAAACACAACCTTCGACCTCAGAGGAGCCGTGTGATCTAGGAGACGTCGCGGCAAAAAAAAGTGAATCGCCAGCAGGAATCGAAATTTTGGTGGCCGAAACGATTGAATTTCGACTCGAAAATGGCGTCCGATCGCCTTGGCGATCGAGGGTAACAAGCGCCTCTAAGTGTCGATTCCAAAAAGTGGTCATATAAGCGATTCCGATGCTCGGACGGAAAGTTATGGCCGTTTTACCGAAGGCGTGTCGGAATCCGTGCGCATCGGGAGCCGCTGCCGCCCTCCGGTAGAGCAATCCGGGCGCCGGACAGGAAATCTCCGAGTCCAGCCCAGGGCCGATCGCGTCGGAGTGCCGATTCGGAATTGGGGCCTCGCGAGCGGTTTCGATCACCGGGCGAGGAAATATCCACGTTTTACTGAATTGGTGCAAAAATCGGTGTACTAGTACACACGCCCCGAGGTGGCATTTCGGGCGCCGGGGCTCGGAATTTTACGAGACTGGCGTCTTCTCGACCGGCTCAGAGAGACGTTTCCGAAGAGAGGTCACATAAGCGATTCTGATACCCGGGCGGAAAGTTATGCCCATTTCGTCCGTAGAAGGGGGTGGGAGCAATCCGTCAGGGGTGGCGAAATCGGCTATTTTTGCGCGCACTCGTTGACGACGCGGGTCGGAGCCGTCGGGCCGCGTCGACGGTGACCTTCGACCGCCGAGAAGGGCCGATTCTGAAAAAAATGCGACCTTCGACCTCAGAGGAGCCGCGTGATCCTGGAGACGTCGCGGCAAAAAAATGCAAATCGCGGGCAGGAATCGAAAATTTTGTGGCCGAAACGATTGATTTTCGACTTGGAAACGGCATCCAATCGCCTCGAAAATTTTGGTAGCCGAAACGATTGATTTTCGACTCGGAAACGATGTCCGATCACCTCGGCATTCCGTGGTGACGAGCGCCTCTGAGTGCTAATTTCGAAAAGTGGTCATATAAGCGATTCTGATACCCGGGCGGAAAGTTATGGCCGTTTTACCGAAGGGGTGTCAGAATCCGTGCGCATCGGGAGCCGCTGCCGCCCTCCGAGAGCGGAATCTGGGCACCGGACAGGAAATCTCCGAGTCCGTCCCAGGGCCGACCGAGTTGGAGTGCTGATTCGAAATTGGGGCCTCGCGGGCGGTTCCGATCACCGGGCGAGGAAATATCTACGTTTTACCGAAGAGGTACAAAAATCGGTGTACTAGTACACACGCCTCGAGGTGGCATTTCGGGCGCCGGGGTCGGAATTTCACGAGACTGGCATCTTCTAGACCAGCTCGGAGAGACGATTCCGAAGAGTGGTCACATAAGAGATTCTGATACCCGGGCGGAAAGTTATGCCCAGTTCTTCCGTAGAGGGGGTGGGAGCAATCCGTCAGGGGTGGCGAAATCGGCCATTTTCAGGCGCTCTCGTTTACGACGCGGGTAGGAGCCGTCGGGCTGCGACGACGGCGACCTTCGACCGCCGAGAAGGGCCAATTCTAAAAAAAATGCCACCTTCGACCTCAGAGGAGCCGCGTGATCAAGGAGACGTCGCGGCAAAAAAACGTAAATCGCCGGCAGGAATCGATATTTTGGTGGCCGAAACGATTGATTTTCGACTTGGAAACGGCATCCGATCACCTCGACAATTGAAGGTGACGAGCGCCTCTGAGTGCTAATTACGAAAAGTGGTCATATAAGCGATTCTGATACCCGGGCGGAAAGTTATGGCCGTTTTACCGAAGGCGTGTCAGAATCCGTGTGCATCGGGAGCCACTGCCGCCCTCCGGGAGCGGAATCCGGGCGCCGGACAGGAAATCTCTGAGTCCAGCCCAGGCCGACCGGGTCGGAGTGCCGATTCGGAATTGGGGCCTCGCGGGCGGTTCCGATCACCGGGCGAGGAAATATCCACGTTTTAACGAAGTGGTGCAAAAATCGGTGTACTAGTACACACGCCCCGAGGTGGCATTTCGGGTGCTGGGCTCGGAATTTCACGAGACTGGCGTCTTCTCGACCGGCTCGGAGAGATGATTCCGAAGAGGGGTCATATAAGCGATTTTGATACATGGGCGGAAAGTTATGCCCATTTCTTCTGTAGAAGGGGGTGGGACCAATCCGTCAGGGGTGGCGAAATCGGCCACTTTCGCGTGCACTCGTTTACGACGCGGGGAATTGCCGTCGGGCCGCGTCGACGGCGACCTTCGACCGCCGAGAAGGGACGACTGTGGGCGTCAGCCTCGCAGTGGAGCCGCGTGATCCAGCAGACGTCGCAGTAAAAATATGCGAATCGCCGGCAGGAACCAAAATTTTGGTGGCCGAAACGATTGATTTTCGACTCGGAAACGGCGTCCGATTGCCTCAGCCTTTGAGGGCGACGAGCGCCTCTGAGTGCCGATTCCAAAAAGTGGTCATAAAAGCGATTCCGATGCCCGGGCGGAATGTTATGTTCGTTTTACCGAAGGCGTGTCGAAATCCGTGCGCATCGGGAGCCGCTGCCGCCCTCCGGGAGCGGAATCCGGGCGGTGAACAGGAAATCTCTAAGTCTAGCCCAGGGCCGACTGAGTCGGAGTGCCGATTCGGAATTGGGGCCTCGCGGGCGGTTCTGATCACCGGGCGAGGAAATATCCACGTTTTAACGAAGTGGTGCAAAAACTCGGTGTACTAGTACACACGCCCCGAGGTGGCATTTCGGGAGCTGAGGTCGAAATTTCACGAGACTGGCGTCTTCTCAACCGGCTCGGAGAGACGATTCCGAAGAGTGGTCACATAAGCGATTCTGATACCCGGGCGGAAAGTTATGCCCATTTCTTCTGTAGAAGGGGGTGGGAGCAATCCGTCAGGGGTGGCGAAATCGGCCATTTTCGCGCTCTCGTTTACGACGCGGGTAGGAGCCGTCGGGCCGCGTCGACGGCGACCTTCGACCGCCGAGAAGGGCCGATTCTAAAAAAAATACGACCTTCGACCTCAAAGGAGCCGCGTGATCCAGGAGACGTCGCAGCAAAAAAACGTAAATCGCCGCCAGGAATCGAAATTTTCGGTGCCGAAATGATTGATTTTTGACTTGGAAACGGCATCCAATCGCCTCGGCAATCAAAGGCGACGAGCAACTCTGAGTGCTGATTTTGAAAAGTGGTCATATAAGCGATTCTGATACCCGGGCAGAAAGTTATGGCCGTTTTACCGAAGGCGTGTCAGAATCCGTGCGCATCGGGAGCTGCTACCGCCCTCTGGGTGCAGAATCCGGGCGCCGGACCGGAAATCTCCGAGTCCGGCCCAGGGCAGACCGGGTCGGAGTGCTGATTCAGAATTGGGGCCTCGCGGGCGGTTCCGATCACCGGGCGAGGAAATATCCAGGTTTTATTAAAGTGGTGCGAAAATCGGTGTACTAGTACACAAGCCCCGAGGTGGCATTACGGGCGCCGGGCTCGAAATTTTACGAGACTAGCATCTTCTCGACCGGCTCGGAGAGGCGATTCCGAAGATTGGTCACATAAGCGATTCTGATACCCGGGCGGAAAGTTATGCCCATTTCTTCCGTAGAACGGGTGGGAGCAATCCGTCAGGGGTGGCGAAATCGATCATTTTAGCGCGCACTCGTTTACGACGCGGGTAGGAGCCGTCGGGCCGCGTCGACGGCGACCTTCGACCGCCGAGAAGGGCCGATTCTGAAAAAAAACATGACCTTCGACCTCAAAGGAGCCGTGTGATCCAGGAGACGTTGCGACAAAAAAACGTGAATTGCCGACAGGAATCGAAATTTTGGTGGCCAAAACTATTGATTTTCGACTTGAAAATGACATCCGATCGCCACGGCAATTGAGAGCGACGAGCGCCTCTGAGTGCCGATTCCGAAAAGTTGTCATATAAGCGATTCCGATGCCCGGGCGGAAAGTTATGGCCGTTTTACCGAAGGCATTTCGGAATCCATGCGCATCGGGAGCCGCTGCTGCCCTCCGGTAGCGGAATCCGGGTGCTCGACAGGAAATCTCCGAGTCCAGCCCTGGGCCGACCGGGTTGGAGTGCTGATTCGAAATTGGGGATTCGCGGGCGGTTCCGATCACCGGGCTAGGAAATATCCACGTTTTACCGAAGTGGTGCGAAAATCGGTGTACTAGTACACATGCCCCGAGGTGGCATTTTGAGCGCCGGGCTCGGAATTTCACGAGACTGGCATCTTATCGACCGGCTCGGAGTGACGATTCCGAAGAGTGGTCACATAAGCGATTCTGATACCCGGGCGGAAAGTTATGCCCATTTCGTCCGTAGAAGGGGGTGCGAGAAATCCGTCAGGGGTGGCGAAATCTGCCATTTTTACGTGCACTCGTTTACGACGTGGGGAGAGGAGACGTCGGGCCGCGTCGACGGTGACCTTCGACCGCCGATAAGCGACGACTGTGGGCGGCAGCCCCGCAGGGGAGCCGCGTGATCCAGGAGACGTCGCGGCAAAAATATTCGAATCACCGGCAGGAATCGAAATTTTGGTCGCCGAAACGATTGATTTTCGACTCGGAAACGGCGTCCGATCGCCTTGGCAATTGAGGGCGACGAGCGCCTCTGAGTGCCGATTCCAAAAAGTGGCCATAGAAGTGATTCCGATGCCCGGGCGGAAAGTTATGGCCGTTTTACCGAAGGCGTGTCGGAATCTGTGCGCATCGGGAGCCGCTGCCGCCCTCTGGGAGCGGAATCCGGGCGCCGAACAGGAAATCTCCGAGTCCAGCCCAGGGCCGACCGGGTCGGAGTGCCGATTCGGAATTGGGGCCTCGCGGGCCGTTCCGATCACTGGGCGAGGAAATATCCACGTTTTACCGAAGTGGTGCAAAAATCGGTGTACTAGTACACATGCCCCTAGGTGGCATTTCGGGCGTCGGGGTCTGAATTTCACGAGACTGGCATCTTCTCGACCGGCTCAGAGAGACGATTTCGAAGAGTGGTCACATAAGCGATTCTGATACCCGGGCGGAAAGTTATGCCCATTTCTTCCGTAGAAGGGGGTGGGAGCAATCCGTCAGGGGTGGCGAAATCGGCCATTTTCGCGCGCACTCATTTACGACACGGGCATGAGCTGTCGGGCCGCGGCGACAGCGACCTTCGACTTCCGAGAAGGGCCGATTTTGAAAAAAACATGACCTTCGACCTCAGAGGAGTTGCGTGATCCAGGAGACGTCGCGGCAAAAAAACACAAATTGCCGGCAGGAATCAAAATTTTGGTGGCCGAAACGATTGATTTTCGACACCGAAACGGCATCCAATCGCCTCGGCTATTGAAGGCGACGAGCGCCTCTGAGTGCCGATTTCGAAAAGTGGTCATATAAGCGATTACGATGCCCGGGCGGAAAGTTATGGCCGTTTTACCGAAGGCGTGTCGGAATCCGTGCGCATCGTGAGCCGCTGCCGCCCTCCGGGAGCGGAATCCGGGCGCTGGACAGGAAATCTCCGAGTCAGTCCCAGGGCCGACCGGGTTGGAGTGCTGATTCGAAATTGGGGCCTCGCGGGCTTTTCCGCTCACCGGGCAAGGAAATATCCACGTTTTACCGAAGTGGTGCAAAAATCGGTGTACTAGTACACACGCCCCGAGGTGGCATTTCGGGTGCCGGGCTCGGAATTTCACGAGACTGGCGTCTTCTCGACCGGCTCGGAGAGATGATTCCGAAGACGGGTCATATAAGCGATTTTGATACCTGGGCGGAAAGTTATGCCCATTTCTTCCGTAGAAGGGGGTGGGAGCAATCCGTCAGGGGTGGCGAAATCGGCCACTTTCGCGTGCACTCGTTTACGACGCGGGGAGGAGCCGTCGGGCCGCGTCGACGGCGACCTTCGACCGCCGAGAAGGGACGACTGCGGGCGGCAGCCTCGCAGAGGAGCCGCGTGATACAGCAGACATCGCGGTAAAAATATGCGAATCGCCGGCAGGAACCGAAATTTTGGTTGCCGAAACGATTGATTTTCGACTCGGAAACGGCGTCCGATCGCCTCAGCAATTGAGGGCGACGAGCGCCTCTAAGTGTTGATTCCAAAAAGTGGTCATAAAAGTGATTCCGATGCCCGTGTGGAATGTTATGGTCGTATTACCGAAGGCGTGTAAGAATCCGTGCGCATCGGGAGCCGCTACCGCCCTCCGGGAGCAGAATCCGGGTGCCGGACAGGAAATCTCCGAGTCCAGCTCAGGGCCGACCGGGTCGGAGTGCCAATTCCGAATTGGGGCCTCGCGGGCGGTTCCGATCACTGGGCGAGGAAATATCGACGTTTTACCGAAGTGGTGCAAAAATCGGTGTACTAGTACACACGCCCCGAGGTGGCATTTCGGGCGCCGGGGTCGGAAGTTCACGAGACTGGCGTCATCTCGACCGGCTCGGAGAGACGATTCCGATGAGTGGTCACATAAGCGATTCTGATAGCCGGGCGGAAAGTTATGCCCATTTCTTCCGTAGAAGGGGTGGGAGCAATCCGTCAGGGGTGGCGATATCCGCCATTTTCGCGCGCACTCGTTTACGACGCGGGTAGGAGCCGTCGGGCCGCGTCGACGGTGACCTTCGACCACAGAGAAGGGCCGATTCTGAAAAAAACACGACCTTCGACCTCAGAGGAGCCGTGTGATCCAGGAGACATCGCGGCAAAAAAATGTGAATCGCCGGCAGGAATCGAAATTTTTTTGGCCGAAACGATTGATTTTCGACTTGAAAACGGCGTTCGATCGCCTCGGCAATCATTGCGACGAGCGCCTCTGAGTGTCGATTCCAAAAAGTGGTCATATAAGCGATTCCGATGCCCGGGCAGAAAGTTATGGCCGTTTTACCGAAGGCGTGTCGGAATCCGGGCACCTCGGGAGCCGCTGCCGCCCTCCGGAAGCGGAATTTGGGCGCCGGACTGGAAATCTCCGAGTCCGGCCCAGGGCCGACTGGGTTGGAGTGCTGATTCGGAATTGGGGCCTCGCGGGCGGTTCCGATCACCGGGCGAGAAAATATCCACGTTTTACCGAAGTGGTGCGAAAATCGGTGTACTAGTACACACGCCCCGAGGTGGCATTTCAGGCGTCGGGCTTAAAATTTCACGAGACTGGCGTCTTCTCGACCGGCTCGGAGAGGCGATTCCGAAGAGTGGTCACATAAGCGATTCTGATACTCGGGCGGAAAGTTATCCCCATTTCGTCCGTAGAAGGGGGTGGGAGCCATCCGTTAGGGGTGGCGAAATCGGCCATTTTTGCGCGCACTCGTTTACGACGCGGGGAGGAGCTTTCGGGCTGCGTCGATGGCGAACTTCTACCGCCGAGAAGGGACGACTATGGGCGGCAGCCCCGCAGGGGAGCCGCGTGATCCAGGAGACATCACGGCAAAAATATGCGAATCGCCGGCAGGAATCGAAATTTCGATGGCCGAAACGATTGATTTTCGACTCGAAAACGGCGTCCGATCGCCTCGGCGATTCAAGGCGACGAGCGCCTCTGAGTGCCGATTCCAAAAAGTGGTCATATAAGTGATTCCGATGCCCGGACGGAAAGTTATGGCCGTTTTACCGAAGGCGTGTCGGAATCTGTGCTCATCGGGAGCCGCTGCCGCCCTCCGGGAGCGGAATCCGGGCGGCGAACAGGAAATCTCCGAGTCCGGCACAGGGCGGACCAGGTCGGAGTGCCGATTCGGAATTGGGGCCTCGCTGGCAGTTCCGATCACCGGGCGAGGAAATATCCACATTTTACCGAAGTGGTGCAAAACTCGGTGTACTAGTACACACGCCCCGAGGTGGCATTTCGGCCGCCGAGGTCGGAATTTCACGAACTGGCGTCTTCTCGACCGGCTCGGAGAGACGATTCCGAAGAGTGGTCACATAAGCGATTCTGATACCGGGCGGAAAGTTATGCCCATTTCTTCCGTAGAAGGGGTGGGAGCAATCCTCCAGCGGTGGCGAAATCGGCCATTTTCGCGCGCACTCGTTTACGACGAGTGTAGGAGCCGTCGGGCCGCGTCAACGGTGACCTTCGACCGTCGAGAAGGGCCGATTCTAAAAAAAATGTGACCTTCGACCTCAGAGGAGCCGTGTGATCCAGGAGACGTTGCGGCAAAAAAACGTGAATTGCCGACATGAATCAAAATTTTTGTAGCCGAAACTATTGATTTTCGACTTGGAAACGGCGTCCGATCGCCATGGCAATCGAGAGCGACGAGCGCCTCTGAGTGCTTATTTCGAAAAGTGGTCATATAAGCGATTCTGATACCCGGGCGGAAAGTTATGGCCGTTTTACTGAAGGCGTGTCAGAATCCGTGTGCATCGGGAGCCGCTGCCGCCCTGCGGGAGAGGAATCCGGGAGCCGGACCGGAAATCTCCGAGTCCGGCAAAGGGCCGACCGGGTCGGATTGCAGATTCGGAATTGGGGCCTCGCGGGCGGTTCCGATCACCGGGCGAGGAAATATCCATATTTTACTGAAGTGGTGCGAAAATCGGTGTACTAGTACACACGCCAAAAGGTGGCATTTCGGGCGCCAGGTTCGAAATTCACGAGACTAGCGTCTTCTCGACTGGCTCGGAGAGACGATTCCGAAGAGTGGTCACAAAGCGATTCTGATACCGGGCGGAAAGTTATGCCCTTTCTTCCGTAGAAGGGGTGGGAGCAATCCGTCAGGGGTGGCGAAATCGGCCATTTTCGGGTGCACTCATTTACGACGCGAGTAGGAGCCGTCGGGCCACGTCGACGGTCACCTTCGACCGCCGAGAAGGGCCGATTCCGAAAAAAACACGACCTTCGACCTCAAAGGAGCCGTGTGATCCAAGAGACGTCGCAGCAAAAAAACGTGAATCGCCAGCAGGAATCGAAATTTCGTGGCCGAAACGATTGATTTTCGACTCGAAAACGGCATCTAATCGCCTCGGCAATCAAGAGCGACGAGTGCCTCTGAGTGTCGATTGCAAAAGGTGGTCATATAAGCGATTCCGATGCCCTGGCGGAAAGTTATGGCCGTTTTACTGAAGACGTGTCGGAATCCGTGCGCATCGGGAGCCGCTGCCGCCCTCCGGGAGCGGAATCCGGGCGCCGGACAGAAAATCTCCGAGTCAATCCCACGGTCGACCGAGTCGGAGTGTCGATTCGGAATTGGGGCCTCGTGGGCGGTTCCGATCACCGGGCGAGGAAATATCCATGTTTTACCGATGTGGTGCAAAAATTGGTGTACTAGTACACACGCCCCGAGGTGGCATTTCGGGCGCCGGGATCAGAATTTCACGAGACTGGCGTCTTCTCGACCGGCTCGGAGAGATGATTCCGAAGAGTGGTCACATAAGCGATTCTGATACCCGGGCGGAAAGTTATGCCCATTTCATCCGTAGAAGGGGGTGGGAGCAATCCGTCAGGGGTGACGAAATCGGCCACTTTCGCGCGCACTCGTTTACGACGCGGGTAGGAGCCGTCGGGCCGTGTCGACGGCGACCTTCGACCATCGAGAAGGGGCGATTCTGAAAAAAACACGACCTTCGACCTCAGAGGAGCCGCGTGATCCAGGAGACGTCGCGGCAAAAAAACTCAAATCGTCGGTAGGAATCAAAATTTTGGTGGCCGATATGATTGATTTTCGACTCGAAAACGGCATCCGATCGCCTCGACAATCGAAGGCGGCGAGCGCCTCTCAGTGCCGACTTCGAAAAGTGGTCATATAAGCGATTCTGATACCCGGGCGGAAAGTTATGGCCGTTTTACCGAAGGCGTGTCAGAATCCGTGCGCATCGGGAGCCGATGCCGCCCTCCGGGAGCGGAATCCGGGCGCTGGACCGGAAATCTCCGAGTCCCGCCCTGGGCCGACCCGGTCGGAGTGCAGATTCGGAATTGGGGCCTCGCGGGAAGTTCCGATCACCGGGCGAGGAAATATCCACGTTTTACCGAAGTGGTGCGAAAATCGGTGTACTAGTGCACACGCCCCGAGGTGGCATTTCAGGCGCCGGGCTCGAAATTTCACGAGACCGGCGTCTTCTCGACCGGCTTGGAGAGGCGATTCCTAAGAGTGGTCACATAAGCGATTCTGATACCCAGGAGGAAGGTTATGCCCATTTCTTCCGTAGAAGGGGTGGGAGCAATCCGTCAGGGGTGGCGAAATCGGCCATTTTCGTGCGCACTCGTTTACGACGCGGGTAGGAGCCGGTGGGCCGCGTCGACGGCGACCTTCGATCACCGAGAAGGGCCGATTCAGAAAAAAAAATACGACCTTCGACCTCAGAGGAGTCGTGTGATCCAGGAGACGTCGCGACAAAAAAATGCGAATCGCCTGCAGGAATCAAAATTTTGGTGGCCGAAACGATTGATTTTTGACTCGAAAATGGCGTCCGATCGCCTCGGCAGACAAGCAAGAGGAGCGCCTCTAAGTGCCGATTCCGAGAAGTGGTCATATAAGCGATTCCGATGCCCGGGCGGAAAGGTATGGCCATTTTACCGAAGGCGTTTCGGAATCCGTGCGCATCGGGAGCCGCTGCCGCCCTCCGGGAGCGGAATCTGGGCACCGGACGGGAAATCTCCGAGTTCGGCCCAGGACCGACCGGGTTGGAGTGCTGATTCGAAATTGGGGCCTCGCGGGCGGTTCCGATCACCGGGCGAGGAAATATCCACGTTTTACCGAAGTGGTGCGAAAATCGGTGTACTAGTACACACGCCCCGAGGTGGCATTTCGGACACTGTGGTCGAAATTTCACGACACTGGCGTCTTCTCGACCGACTCGGAGTGGCGATTCCGAAGAGTGGTCACATAAGTGATTCTGATACCCGGGCGGAAAGTTATGCCCATTTCTTCCGTAGAAGGGGTGGGAGCAATCCGTCAGGGGTGGCGAGATCGGCCATTTTCGCGCGCACTCGTTTACAACGCGGGGAGGAGCCATCGGGCCACGTCGACGGCAACCTTCGACCTCCGAGAAGGGACGAATGTGGGCGGCTGTCCCACATGGGAGCCGCGTTATCCAGGAGACGTCGCGGAAAAAATATGCGAATCACTGGCAGGAATCAAAATTTTTGTGGCCGAAACAATTGATTTTCGACTCAGAAACGGCATCTGATCGCCTCGGCAATCGAGGGCGACGAGCACCTCTGAGTGCCGATTCCAAAAAGTGGTCATATAAGCGATTCCGATGCCCGGGCGGAATGTTATGGCCGTTTTACCGAAGGCATGTCGGAATCCGTGCGCATCGGGAGCCGCTGCTGCCCTCCGGGAGCGGAATCCGGGCGCTGAACAGGAAATCTCCAAGTCCCGCCTAGGGCCGACCGGGTCGGAGTGCCGATTCGGAATTGGGGCTTCGCGGGTGGTTCCGATCACTGGGCGAGGAAATATCCACGTTTTACCGAAGTAGTGCAAAAATCGGTGTACTAGTACACACTCCCCGAGGTGGCATTTCGGGCGTCGGGGTCGGAATTCCACGAGACTGGTGTCCTTCTCGACCGCTCGGAGAGACGATTCCGAAGAGTGGTCACATAAGCAATTCTGATACCCGGGCGAAAAGTTATGCCCATTTCTTCCGTAGAAGGGGTGGGAGCAATCCGTTAGGGGTGGCGAAATCGGCCATTTTCCGCGCGCACTCGTTAACGAATACGACGCGGCTAGGAGCCGTCGGGCCACGTCGACGGCGACCTTCGACCGCCGAGAAGGGCCGATTCTGAAAAATACGACCTTCGACCTCAGAGGAGCCGCGTGATCCAGGAGACATCGCGGTAAAAAATGGTAAATCGACGGCAGGAATCGAAATTTTGGTGGCCGAAACGATTGATTTTCGACTCGGAAACGGCATCCGATCACCTCGGCAATTGAAAGCGACGAGCGCCTCTGAGTGCCGATTTGGAAAAGTGGTCATATAAGCGATTCTGATATCCGGGCGGAAAGTTATAGCCGTTTTACCGAAGGCGTGTCAGAATCCGTGCGCATCGGGAGCCGCTGTCGCACTCCGGGAGCGGAATCCGAGTGCTGGACCGAAAATCTCCGAGTCCGCCCAGGGCCGACCGGGTCAGAGTGCAGATTCGGAATTGGGGCCTCGCGGGCGGTTCCGATCACCGTGCAGGAAATATCCATGTTTTACCGAAGTGTGCGAAAATTGGTGTACTAGTACACACGCCCCGAGTGGCATTTCCGGCGCCGGCTCGAAATTTCACGAGACTAGCGTCGACTCGACCGGCTCGGAGAGACGATTTCGAAGAGTGGTCCATAAGCGATTCTGATACCTGGGCGGAAAGTTATGCCCATTTCTTCCGTAGAAGGGGGTTGGAGCAATCCGTTAGGGGTGGCGAAATCGGCCATTTTCCGCGCGCACCTCGTTTACGACGCGGGTAGGAGCCGTCGGGCCGCGTCGACGGCGACCTTCGACCGCCGAGAAGGGTCGATTCTGAAAAAAACGTGACCTTCGAACTCAGAGGAGCCGCGTGATCCAGGAGACGTCGCGGCAAAAAAAAAAAAAATCGCCGGCAGGAATCGAAATTTTGGTGGCCGACAAAATTGATTTTTGACTTAGAAACGGCATCCGATCGCTTCGGCAATCGATGGCGACGAGCGCCTCTCATGCCGATTTCGAAAAGTTGGTTGTATAAGCGATTCTGATACCCGGCGGAAAGTTATGGCCGTTTTACCGAAGGCGTGTCAGAATCCGTGCGCATCGGGAGCCGCTGCCGCCCTCCGGGAGCGGAATTCGGGCGCCGGACCAGAAATCTTCGAGTCCGGCCCTGGGCAGACCGAGTCGTAGTGCAGATTCGGAATTGGCGCCTCGCGGGCGTTTCCGATCACCGGGCAAGGAAATATCCACGTTTTACCGAAGTGGTGCGAAAATCGGTGTACTAGTACACACTCCCCGAGGTGGCATTTCGGCGTCGGGGTTCGGAATTCCACGAGACTGGTGTCTTCTCGACCGGCTCGGAGAGACGATTCCGAAGAGTGGTCACATAAGCAATTCTGATACCCGGGCGAAAAGTTATGCCCATTTCTTCCGTAGAGGGGGGTGGGCAATCCGTTAGGGGTGGCGAAATCGGCCATTTTCGCGCGCACTCGTTTACGACGCGGCTAGGAGCCGTCGGGCCACGTCGACGGCGACCTTCGACCGCCGAGAAGGGCCGATTCTGAAAAAATACGACCTTCGACCTCAGAGGAGCCGCGTGATCCAGGAGACATCGCGGTAAAAAATGGTAAATCGACGGCAGGAATCGAAATTTTGGTGGCCGAAACGATTGATTTTCGACTCGGAAACGGCATCCGATCACCTCGGCAATTGAAAGCGACGAGCGCCTCTGAGTGCCGATTTGGAAAAGTGGTCATATAAGCGATCTGATATCCGGGCGGAAAGTTATAGCCGTTTTAAAACCGAAGGCGTGTCAGAATCCGTGCGCATCGGGAGCCGCTGTCGCACTCCCGGAGCGGAATCCGAGTGCTGGACCGAAAATCTCCGAGTCCGGCCCAGGGCCGACCGGGTCAGAGTGCAGATTCGGAATTGGGGCCTCGCGGGCGGTTCCGATCACCGTGCAAGGAAATATCCATGTTTTACCGAAGTGGTGCGAAAATTGGTGTACTAGTACACACGCCCCGAGGTGGCATTTCCGGCGCCGGGCTCGAAATTTCACGAGACTAGCGTCGACTCGACCGGCTCGGAGAGACGATTTCGAAGAGTGGTCACATAAGCGATTCTGATACCTGGGCGGAAAGTTATGCCCATTTCTTCCGTAGAAGGGGGTGGGAGCAATCCGTTAGGGGTGGCGAAATCGGCCATTTTCGCGCGCACTCGTTTACGACGCGGGTAGGAGCCGTCGGGCCGCGTCGACGGCGACCTTCGACCGCCGAGAAGGGTCGATTCTGAAAAAAACGTGACCTTCGAACTCAGAGGAGCCGCGTGATCCAGGAGACGTCGCGGCAAAAAAAAAAAAAATCGCCGGCAGGAATCGAAATTTTGGTGGCCGAAACAATTGATTTTTGACTTAGAAACGGCATCCGATCGCTTCGGCAATCGATGGCGACGAGCGCCTCTCAGTGCCGATTTCGAAAAGTGGTTGTATAAGCGATTCTGATACCCGGGCGGAAAGTTATGGCCGTTTTACCGAAGGCGTGTCAGAATCCGTGCGCATCGGGAGCCGCTGCCGCCCTCCGGGAGCGGAATTCGGGCGCCGGACCAGAAATCTTCGAGTCCGGCCCTGGGCAGACCGAGTCGTAGTGCAGATTCGGAATTGGCGCCTCGCGGGCGGTTCCGATCACCGGGCAAGGAAATATCCACGTTTTACCGAAGTGGTGCGAAAATCGGTGTACTAGTACACACGCCCCGAGGTGGCATTTCGGGCGCCGTGGCCGGAATTTCACGAGACTGGCGTCTTCTCGACCGGCTCGGAGAGTCGATTCCGAAGAGTGGTCACATAAGCGATTCTGATACCCGGGCGGAATGTTATACCCATTTCTTCAGTAGAAGGGGGTGGGAGCAATCCGTCAGGGGTGGCGAAATCGGCCATTTTCGCGCGAACTCGTTTAAGACGTGGGTAGGAGCCGTCGTGCAGCGTCGACGGCGACCTTCGACCGCCGAGAAGGGCTGATTCTGAAAAAAAACGTTACCTTCGAACTCAGAGGACCGCGTGATCCAAAAGACGTCGCGGTAAAAAACGCAAATCGCCGGCAGGAATTGAATTTTTGGTGGCCGAAATGATTGATTTTCGACCTGGAAACGGCATCCGATCGCCTCAGCAATCAAACACGTGACGAGCGCCTCTGAGTGCTGATTTCGAAAAGTGGTCATATAACCGATTCTGATACCCGGGCGGAAAGTTATGGCCGTTTTACCGAAGGCGTGTGTGTCAGAATCCGTGCGCATCGAGAGCCGCTGTCGCCTCTCGGGAGCGGAATCCGGGCGCCGGACCAAAATTTTCCAGTCCGGCCCAGGGCCGACCGGGTCGGAGTGCAGATTCGTAATTGGGGCCTCGCGGGCGGTTCCGATCACCGGGCGAGGAAATATCCACGTTTTACCGAAGTGGTGCGAAAATCGGTGTACAAGGGCACATGCCCCGAGGTGACATTTTGGTAGCCGGGCTCAAAATTTCACGAGACTGGCGTCTTCTCGACCGGCTCGGAGAGACGATTCCGAAGAATGGTCACATAAGCGATTCTGATACCCGGGCGGAAAGTTATGCCCATTTCGCGCGCACTCGTTTACGATGCGGGTAGGAGCCGTCGGGCCGCGTCGACGGCGACCTTCGACCTCCGAGAAGGGCCGATTCTGAAAAAAACGCGACCTTTGACCTCAGAGGAGCCGTGTGATCCAGGAGACGTCGCGGTAAAAAAACGCGAATCGCCGGCAGAAATCGAAATTTTGGTGGCCGAAACTATTGATTTTCGACTTGGAAACAGAATCCGATCGCCTCGGCAATCGACGGCAACGAGCGCCTAAGAGTGCTGATTTCGAAAAGTGGTCATATAAGCGATTCTGATACCCGGGCGGAAAGTTATGGCCGTTTTAGCTAAGGCGTGTCGAAATCCGTGCGCATCGAGAGCCGATGCTGCCCTCCGAGAGCGAAATCTGGGCGCCGGACAGAAAATCTCCAAGTCCGGCCCAGGGCCGACCCGGTTAGAGTGCTGATTCAGAATTGGGGCCTCGCGGGAGGTTCTGATCACTGGGCTAGGAAATATCCACGTTTTACCGAAGTGGTGCGAAAATCGGTGTTGTACTAGTAAACACGCCCCGAGGTGGCATTTCGGGAGCCGGGCTCAGAATTTCACGAGACTGGCGTCTTCTTGACCGGCTCGGAGAGACGATTCCAAAGAGTTGTCACATAAGCGATTCTGATACCCGGGCGGAAAGTTATGCTCATTTATTCCGTAGAATGGGGTGGGAGCAATCCGTCAGGGGTGGGGAAATCGGCCATTTTCTCGCGCACTCGTTTACGACGTGGGTAGGAGCCGTCGGGCCACGTCGACGGCGTCCTTCCACCGTCGAGAAGGGCCGATTCTGAAAAAAAATACAACCTTCGACCTCAGAGGAGCCGTATGATCCAGGAGACGTCGCGGTAAAAAAACGTGAATCGCCGGCAGGAATCGAAATTTTAGTGACCGAAACGATTGATTTTTGACTAGAAAAATGTCGTCCGATCACCTCGGCAATTAAAAGCGACGAGCGCCTCTGAGTGTCGATTCCAAAAAGTGGTCATATAAGCGATTCTGATGCCCGGGCAGAAAGTTATGGCCGTTTTACCGAAGGCGTGTCGGAATCCGTCCGCATCGGGAGCCGCTGCCGCCCTCCGGGAACGGAATCTGGGCGCCGGACAGGAAATCTCCGAGTCTAGCCCAGGGCCGACCGGGTCGGAGTGCCGATTCGGAATTGGCGCCTCGCGGGCGGTTCCGATCACCGGGCGAGGAAATATCCACGTTTTACCGAAGTGGTGCAAAAATCGATGTATTAGTACACACGCCCCGAGGTGGTATTTCGGCCGCCGTGGTCGGAATTTCACGAGACTGGCGTCTTCTCGACCGCTCGGAGAGACGATTCCGAAGAATGGTCACATAAGCGATTCTGATACCCCGGCGGAAAGTTATGCCCATTTTTTCTGTAGAAGGGGGTGGGAGCAATCCGTCAGGGGTGGCGAAATCGGCCATTTTCGCGCGCACTCGTTTACGACGAGGGACGGATCCGTCGGGCCGCGTCGACGGCGACCTTCGGCCGCCGAGAAGGGCCGATTCTGAGGAAAAATGCGACCTTCGACCTTAGAGGAGCCGTGTGATCCAGGAGACGTCGCGGCAAAAAAACGCGAATCGCCGGCAGGAATCAAAATTTTGGTGGCCGAAACGATTGATTTTCGACTTAAAAATGGCATCCGATCGCCTCGTCAATCAAGGGAGACCTCTGAGTGCCGATTCCGAAATGTGGTCATATAAGCGATTCCGATGCCCGGGCGGAAAGTTATGGCCGTTTTACCGAAGGCGTGTCGGAATCCGTGCGCATCGGGAGCCGCTGCCGCCCTCCGAGAGCGGAATCTGGGCGCGGGACAGAAAATGTTCGAGTAGGCCAGGGCTGACCGGGTTGGAGTGCTGATTCAAAATTGGGGCCTCGTGGGCGGTTTCGATCACTGGGCGAGGAAATATCCACGTTTTATCGAAGTGGTGCCAAAAATCGGTGTACTACTACACACGCCCGGTTTGTGGCATTTTGGGCGCCGGGGTCGGTTTAACACGAGAATGGCATCTTCTCGACCGCTCGGAGAGACGATTCCGAAGAGTGGTCACATATGCGATTCTGATATCCCGGCGGAAAGTTATGCCCATTTCTTCTATAGAAGGGGGTGGGAGCATTCCGTCAGGGATGGCGAAATCGGCCATTTTCGCGCGCACTGGTTTACGACGGGGGTCGGAGCCGTCGGGCCGCATCGACGGCGACCTTCGACCGCCAAGAAGGGACGACTATGGGCGGCAGCCCCGCAGTGGAGCCACGTGATCCAGGAGACGTCGCGGCAAAAATATGAGAATCGCCGGCAGGAACCGAAATTTCGGTGGCCGAAACGATTGATTTTCGACTCGGAAATGGCTTCCGATCGCCTCGGCAATCGATGGCGACGAGCACCTCTGAGCGCCGATTTCAAAAAGTTGTCATATAAGCGATTCCGATGCCCGGGCGGAATGTTATGGCCGTTTTACCGAAGGCGTGTCGGAATCCGTGCGCATTGGGAGCCGCTGCCGCCCTCCGGGAGCGGAATCCGGGCGCCGAATAGGAAATCTCCTAGTCCAGCCCAGGGTCGACCGGGTCGGAGTGCCGATTCGGAATTGGGGCCTCGCGGGCGGTTCCGATTACCGAAGTGATGCAAAAATCGGTGTACTAGTACATACTCCCCCCTAGGTGGCATTTCGGGCGCCGGGGTCGGAAGTTCACGAGACTGGCGTCCTTCCTCGACCGGCTCGGAGAGACGATTCCGAAGAGTGGTCACATAAGCGATTCTGAACCCGGGCGGAAAGTTATGCCCATTTCTTCCGTAGAAGGGATGGGAGCAATCCGTCAGGGGTGGCAAAATCGGCCATTTTCGAGCGCACGTTTACGACGTAAGGTAGGAGCCCGTCGGCCGTGTCGACGGACCTTCGACGACGCCGAGAAGGCCGATTCTGAAAAAAATGCGACCTTCGACCTCAGAGGAGCCGCGTGATCCAAGAGACGTCGCGGAAAAAAACGTGAATCACCGGCAGGAATCGAAATTTTGGTGGTCGAAACGATGATTTTCGACTTGGAAATGGCATCCGATCGCCTCGGCAATCATGGGCGACGAGCCGACTCTGAGTGCTGATTCAAAAAGTGGTCATATAAGCGATTCTGATCCTGGGCGGAAAGTTATGGCCGTTCACACCGAGTCGTGTCCGAATCCGTGCGCATCGGGAGCCGCTGCCGCCCTCCGGGAGCGGAATCCAGGCGCCACACCGAATATCTCTGAGTCCGCCCAGGCCGACCGGGTCGGAGTGCAGATTCGGAGTTGGGGCCTCGCGGGCGGTCCGATTACCGAAGTGATGCAAAAATCGGTGTACTAGTACATACTCCCCGAGGTGGCATTTCGGGCGCCGGGGTCGGAAGTTCACGAGACTGGCGTTTCTCGACCGGCTCGGAGAGACGATTCCGAAGAGTGGTCACATAAGCGATTCTGAACCCGGGCGGAAAGTTATGCCCATTTCTTCCGTAGAAAGGGATGGGAGCAATCCGTCAGGGGTGGCAAAATCGGCCATTTTCGAGCGCACTCGTTTACGACGTAGGTAGGAGCGTCGGGCCGTGTCGACGGAGACCTTCGACCGCCGAGAAGGGCCGATTCTGAAAAAAATGCGACCTTCGACCTCAGAGGAGCCGCGTGATCCAAGAGACGTCGCGGTAAAAAAACGTGAATCACCGGCAGGAATCGAAATTTTGGTGGTCGAAACGATTGATTTTCGACTTGGAAATGGCATCCGATCGCCTCGGCAATCATGGGCGACGAGCGACTCTGAGTGCTGATTTCAAAAAGTGGTCATATAAGCGATTCTGATACCTGGGCGGAAAGTTATGGCCGTTTCACCGAAGTCGTGTCCGAATCCGTGCGCATCGGGAGCCGCTGCCGCCCTCCGGGAGCGGAATCCAGGCGCCACACCGAATATCTCTGAGTCCGGCCCAGGGCCGACCGGGTCGGAGTGCAGATTCGGAGTTGGGGCCTCGCGGGCTGTTCCGATCACCAGGCGAGGAAATATCCACATTTTACCAAAGTGGTGCGAAAATCGATGTACTAGTACACACGCCCCGAGGTGGCATTTCGTCCGCCGCGCTCGAAATTTCACGAGACTGGCGTCTTCTCGACTGGCTCGGAGAGACGATTCCGAAGAGCGGTCACATAAGCGATTCTTATACCGGGCGGGAAAGTTATGCCCATTTCTTCCGTAAAGGGGGTGGGAGCAATCCGTCAGGGGTGGCGAGATCGGCCATTTTCGCGCGCACTCGTTTACGACGCTGGTAGGAGCCGTCGGGCCTCGTCGACGGCGACCTTCGACCGCCGAGAAGGGCCGATTCTGAAAAAAATACGACCTTTGACCTCAGAGGAACCGTGTGATCCAAGAGACGTCGCAGTAAAAAAATGTGAATCGCCGGCAGGAATCAAAATTTTGGTGGCCAAAACGATTGATTTTCGACTCGAAAACGGTGACGGCGACGTGCGCATCTGAGTGCCGATTCCAAAAAGTGGTCACATAAGTGATTCTGATGCCCGGGCGAAAAGTTATGGCCGTTTTACCGAAGGCCTGTTAGAATCCGTGCGCATCGGGAGCCACTGCCGCCCTTCGGGAGCGGAATCTGGGCGCCGGACAAGAAATCTCCGAGTCCAGCACAGGGCCGACCGGGTTGGAGTGCTGATTCAAAATTGCGGCCTCGCGGGCGGTTCCGATCACCGGGCGAGGAAATATCCACGTTTTACCGAAGTGGTGCGAAAATCGGTGTACTAGTACACACGTCCCGAGGTGGCATTTCGGGATCCGGACTCAGAATTTCACGAGACTGGCGTCTTCTCGACCGACTTGGAGAGACGATTCCGAAGAGTGGTCACATAAGCGATTCTGATACCCGGGCGGAAAGTTATGCCCCTTTCTTCCATAGAATGGGGTGGGAGCAATCCGTCAGGGGTGGCGAAATCGGCCATTTTCGCGCGCACTCGTTTACGACGCGGGGAGGAGCCGTCGGGCTCGGAATTTCACGAGACTGGCGTCTTCTCGACCGGCTCGAAGAGACGATTCCGAAGAGTGGTCACATAAGCAATTCTGATACCCGGGCGGAAACTTATGCCCATTTCTTCCGTTGAAGGGGGTGGGAGCAATCCGTCAGGGGTGGCGAAATTGGCCATTTTCGTGCGCACTCATTTACGACGCGAGGAGGAGCCGTCGAGCCGTGTCGACGGCGACCTTCGACCGCCGAGAAGGGATGACTGTGGGCAGCAGCCCCGCAGTGGAGCCGCGTGATCCAGGAGACGTCGCGGCAAAAATATGCGAATCACCGGCAGGAACCGAAATTTCGGTGGCCGAAACGATTGATTTTCGACTCAGAAACGGCATCTGATCACCTCAGCAATCAAGAGAGACGAGCGCCTCTTAGTGCTGATTCCAAAAAGTGGTCATATAAGCGATTCCGATGCCCGGGCGGAAAGTTATGGCCGTTTTACCGAAGGCATGTCGGAATCCGTGCGCATCGGGAGCCGCTGCCGCCCTCCGAGAGCGGAATCCGGGAGCCGGATAGGAAATCTCCGAGTCTAGCCCAGGGCCGACCGGGTCAGAGTGCCAATTCGGAATTGGGGCCTCGCGAGTGGTTCCGATCACCGTGCGAGGAAATATCCACGTTTTACCGAAGTGGTGTAAAAATCGGTGTATTAGTACACACACCCCGAGGTGGCACTTCGGGCGCCCGGGTCGGAATTTCACGAGACTGGCGTCTTCTCGACCGGCTCGGAGAGACGATTCCGAAGAGTGGTCACATAAGCGATTCTGATACCCTGGCGGAATGTTATGCCCATTTCTTCCGTAGAAGGGGGTGGGAGCAATCCGTTAGGGGTGGCGAAATCGGCCATTTTCGTGCGCACTCGTTTACGACGCGGGTAGGAGCCGTCGGGCCGCGTCGACGGCGACCTTCGACCGCCGAGAAGGGCCGATTCTGCAAAAAAACGTGACCTTTGAACCCAGAGGAGCCGCGTGATCTAGGAGACGTCGCGGCAAAAAAATGCAAATCGCCGGCAGGAATCGAAATTTTGGTGGCCGAAATGATTGATTTTTCACTTGGAAACGGCATCCGATCGCCTCGACAATCGATGGCGACGAGCGCCTCTGAGTTCCGATTTCGAAAAGTAGTCGTATAAGCGATTCTGATACCCGGGCGGAAAGTTATGGCCGTTTTACCGAAGGCGTGTCAGAATCCGTGCGCATCGGGAGCCGCTGCCGCCCTCCGGGAGCGGAATCCGGGCGCTGGACCAGAAATCTACGAGTCCGGCCCAGGGCCGACCGGGTCGGAGTGCAGATTCTGAATTGGCGCCTCGCGGGCGGTTCCGATCACCGGGCGAGGAAATATCCACGTTTTACCGAAGTGGTGCGAAAATCGGTGTACTAGTACACATGCCCCGAGGTGGCATTTCGGGCGCCGGGGTCGGAATTTCACGAGACTGGCGTCTTCTCGACCGGCTCGGAGAGACTATTCCGAAGAGTGGTCACATAAGCGATTCTGATACCCGGGCGGAAAGTTATTCCCATTTCTTCCGTAGAAGGGGGTGGGAGCAATCCGTCAGGGGTGGCGAAATCGGCCATTTTCGCGCGAACTCGTTTACGACACGGGTAGGAGCCGTCGTGCAGCGTCGACGGCGACCTTCGACCGCCGAGAAGGGCTGATTCTGAAAAAAATACGACCTTCGACCTCAGAGGAGCCGCAGATCCAGGAGACATCCCGGTAAAAAAATGCAAATCGCCAGCAGGAATCAAAATTTTGGTGGCCGAAACGATTGTTTTTCGACATCGAAACGGCATCCGATAGCCTGGGCAATCAAAAGTGACGAGCGCCTCTGAGTGCTGATTTCAAAAAGTGGTCATATAAGCGATTCTGATACCTGGGCGGAAAGTTATGGCCGTTTTACCGAAGGCGTGTCAGAATCCAAGCGCATCAGGAGCCGCGTCGCCCTCTGGGAGCGGAATCCAGGCGCCGGACCGGAAATCTCCGAGTCTGGCCCAGGGCCGACCGGGTCGGAGTGCAGATTCGAAATTGGGGCCTCGCGGGTGGTTCCGATCACTGGGCGAGGAAATATCCACGTTTTACCGAAGTGGTGCGAAAATCAGTGTACAAGTATACACGCCCCGAGGTGGCATTTTGAGAGCCGGGTTCGAAATTTCACGAGACTGGCGTCTTCTCGACCGGCTCGGAGAGACAATTCCGAAGAGTGGTCACATAAGCGATTCTGATACCCGGGCGGAAAGTTATGACCATTTCTTCCGTAGAAGGGGTGGGAGCAATCCGTCAGGGGTGGCGAAATCGGCCATTTTCGCGCGCACTCGTTTACGACGCGGGGAGTAGCTGTCGGGCCGCATCGACGGCGACCTTCGACCGCCGAGAAGGGACGACTGTGGGCGGCAGCCCCGCAGGGGAGCCGCGTGATCCAGGAGACGTCGCGACAAAAATATGCGAATCGCCGGCAGGAACCGAAAGTTTGGTGGCCGAAACGATTGATTTTTGACTCGGAAATGGCGTCCGATCGCCTTGGCAAACCATAGCGACGAGTGCCTCTGAGTGCCGATTCCAAAAAGTGGTCATATAAGCGATTCCGATGGCCGGGCGGAAAGTTATGGCCGTTTTACCGAAGGCGTGTCGGAATCCGTGCGCATCGGGAGCCGCTGCCGCCCTCCGAGAGCGGAATCCGGGAGCCAGACAGGAAATGTCGGAGTCCAGCCCAGGGCCGACCGGGTCAGAGTGCCAATTCGGAATTGGGGCCTCGCGGGCGGTTCCGATCACCGGGCGAGGAAATATCTACGTTTTACCGAAGTGGTGTAAAAATTGGTGTACTAGTACACACACCCCGAGATGGCACTTCGGGCGCTCGGGTCAGAATTTCACGAGACTGGCGTCTTCTCGACCGGCTCGGAGAGACGATTCCGAAGAGTTGTCACATAAGCGATTCTGATACCGGGCGGAAAGTTATGCACATTTCTTCCGTAGAAGGGAGTGGGAGCAATCAGTTAGGGGTGGCGAAATCGGCCATTTTCGCGCGCACTCGTTTACGACGCGGGTAGGAGCCGTCGTGCAGCGTCGACGGCGACCTTCGACCGCCGAGAAGGGCTGATTCTAAAAAAAACGTTACCTTCGAACTCAGAGGAGCCGCGTGATCCAAAAGACGTCGCGGTAAAAAAACGCAAATCGCCGGCAGGAATCGAATTTTTGGTGGCCGAAATGATTGATTTTCGACTTGGAAACGGCATCCGATCGCCTCAGCAATCAAACGTGACTAGCGCCTCTGAATGCTGATTTCGAAAAGTGGTCATATAACCGATTCTGATACCCGGGCGGAAAGTTATGGCCGTTTTACCGAAGGCGTGTCAGAATCCGTGCGCATCGAGAGCCGCTGTCGCCCTCTGGGAGCGGAATCCGGGCGCCGGACCAGAAATCTTCCAGTCCGGCCCAGGGCCGACCGGGTCGGAGTGCAGAATCGGAATTGGGGCCTCGCGGGCGGTTCCGATCACCGGGCGAGGAAATATCCACGTTTTACTGAAGTGGTGCGAAAATTGGTGTACATGGGCACATGCCCCGAGGTGACATTTTGGTAGCCGGGCTCAAAATTTCACGAGACTGGCGTCTTCTCGACCGGCTCGGAGAGACGATTCCGAAGAATGGTCACATAAGCGATTCTGATACCCGGGCGGAAAGTTATGTCCATTTCTTCCGTAGAAGGGGTGGGAGCAATCCGTCAGGGGTGGCGAAATCGGCCATTTTCGTGCGCACTCGTTTACGACGCGGGTAGGAGCCGTCGGGCCGCGTCGACGGCGACCTTCGACCTCCGAGAAGGGCCGATTCTAAAAAAAATGCGACCTTCGACCTCAGAGGAGCCATGTGATCCAGGAGACGTCGCGGTAAAAAAACCCGAATCGCCGGCAGGAATCGAAATTTTGGTGGCCGAAACGATTGATTTTCGACTCGAAATTGGCGTCTAATCGCCTCGGCAATCAAGCGCGATGTTCGCCTCTGAGTGCCGATTTCGAAAAGTGGTCATATAAGCTATTCTGATGCCCGGGCGGAAAATTATGGCCGTTTTACCGAAGGCGTGTCGGAATCCGTGCACATCGGGAGCCGCTGCCGCCCTCCGTGAGCGGAATCTGGGCGCCGGACAGGAAATCTCCGAGTCCCGCCCAGGGCCTACCGGCTTGGAGTGCCGATTCGGAATTGGGGCCTCGCGGGCGGTTCCGATCACCGGGCGAGGAAATATCCACGTTTTACCGAAGTGGTGCGAAAATCGGTGTACTAGTACACACGCCTCGAGGTGGCAGTTCGGGCGCCGGGCTCGGAATTTCACGAGACTGGCGTCTTCTCGACCGGCTCGGTGAGACGATTCCGAAGAGTGGTCACATAAGCAATTCTGATACCCGGGCGGAAAGTTATGATCATTTCTTCCGTAGAAGGGGGTGGGAGCAATCCGTTAGGGGTGGCGAAATCGGCCATTTTCGCGCGCACTCGTTTACGACGCGGGTAGGAGCCGTCGGGCCGCATCGACGGCGACCTTCGACTGCCAAGAAGGGCCGATTCTGAAAAAAATGCGACCTTCGACCTCAGAGGAGCCGTGTGATCCAGGAGACGTTGCGGTAAAAAAACGCGAATCGCCGGCAGTAACCAAAATATCGGTGGCCAAAAAGATTGATTTTCGACTCGAAAATTGCGTCCGATCGCCTTGGCAAATAATGGCGACGAGCGCCCTTGAGTTCCGATTCCAAAAAGTGGTCATATAAGCGATTCCGATGCCCGGGCGGAAAGTTATGGCCGTTTTACCGAAGGCGTGTCTGAATCCGTGCGCATCGGGAGCCGCTGCCGCCCTCCGGGTGCGAAATCCGGGCGCCGGACAAGAAATCTCCGAGTCCAGCCCAGGGCCGACCGGGTCGCAGTGCCGATTCGGAATCGGGAACTCGCGGGCCGTTTCGATCACCGGACGAGGAAATATCCACGTTTTACGGAAGTGGTGCGAAAATCGGTTCACTAGTACACACGCCCCGAGGTGGCATTTCGGGCGCCGAGCTCAAAATTTCACAAGACTGGCGTCTTCTCGACCGGCTCAGAGAGACGATTCCGAAGAGTGGTCACATAAGCGATTCTGATACCCGGGCAGAAAGTTATGCCCATTTCTTCTGGAGAAGGGGTGGGACCAATCCCTCAGGGCTGGCGAAATCGGCCATTTTCCCGTGCACTCGTTTACGACGCGGGTAGGAGCCGTCAGGCTGCGTCGACGGCGACCTTCGATATCCGAGAAGGGCCGATTCTGTAAAAAATGCGACCTTCGACCTCAGAGGAGCCGTGTGATCCAGGAGACGTCGTGGTAAAAAAATGTAAATCGCCGGCAGGAATCGAAATGTTGGTGGACAAAACGATTGATTTTCGACTCGAAAATGG
This sequence comes from Colocasia esculenta, assembly GCA_014218235.1. Classification (NCBI taxonomy): domain Eukaryota; kingdom Viridiplantae; phylum Streptophyta; class Magnoliopsida; order Alismatales; family Araceae; genus Colocasia; species Colocasia esculenta. The sequence continues at coordinate 10,148 of JACBKR010000010.1, read as the reverse complement.
CGTCCTATCGCCTCAGCATACAACGGAGAGGATCGCCTCTCAGTGCCGATTCCGAAAAGTGGTCATATAAGCGATTCCGATGCCCGGGCGGAAAGTTATGGCCGTTTTACCGAAGGCGTGTCGGAATCCGTGCGCATCGGGAGCCGCTGCCGCACTCCGAGAGCGGAATCTGCGCGCCGGACAGGAAATCTCTGAGTCCAGCTCAGGGCCGACCGGGTTGGAGTGCTGATTCGAAATTGGGGCCTCGAGGGCGGTTCCGATCACCGGGCGAGGAAATATCCACGTTTTATCAAAGTGGTGCGAAAGTCGGTGTATTAGTACACACGCCCCGAGGTGGCATTTCGGGCCCCGGGTTCGGAATTTCACGAGACTAGCCTCTTCTCGACCGGCTCGGAGAGACGATTCCGAAGAGTGGTTACATAAGCGATTCTGATACCCGGGCGGAAAGTTATGCCCATTTCTTTCGTAGAAGAGGGTGGGAGCAATCCGTCAGGGGTGGCGAAATCGGCCATTTTCGCGCGCACTCGTTTACGACGCGGGTAGGAGCCGTCGGGCCGCGTCGACGGCGACCTTCGACCACCGAGAAGGTCTGATTCTGAAAAAACTGCTACCTTCGACCTCAGAGGAGCCGTGTGATCTAGGAGACGTCGCGGCAAAAAAACGCGAATCGCCGACAGGAATCGAAGTTTTGGTAGCCGAAATGATTGATTTTCGGTAAAACGGCCATAACTTTCCGCCCGAAATGCCGGCGATTTGCGTTATTTTGGTGCCGGCGATTTGTGTTTTTTTGCCGGGTATCAGAATCCCTTATATGACCACTTTTCGAATCGGCACTCAGAGGCGCTCGTCGCTTTCGATTACCGAGGCGATCGGATGCCGTTTCCGAGTCGAAAATCAATCGTTTCGGCCACCAAAATTTCGATTCCTGCCGGAGATTTGCATTTTTTTGCCGCGACGTCTCCTAGATCACGCGCCTCCTCGGCGGTCGAAGGTCACATTTTTTTTCAGAATCGGCCCTTCTCGTCGGTCGAAGGTCGCCGTCGATGCGGGCCGACGGCTCCTACCCGCGTCGTAAACGAGTGCGTGCGAAAATGGTCGAATCGGCACCCGTCACGGATTGCTCCCACCCCCTTCTACGGAAGAAATGGGCATAACTGTTCGCCCGGGTATCAGAATCTCTTATGTGACCACTCTTCGGAATCGTCTCTCCACGCCGGTCGAGAAGACGCCAGTCTCGTGAAATTCCGACCCCGGCGCCCAAAATGCCGGCGCCCAGATTCCGCTCTCGGAGGGCGACAGCGGCTCCCGATGCGCACGGATTCCGACACGCCTTCGGTAAAACGGCCATAACTTTCCGCCCAGGCATCGGAATCGCTTATATGACCACTTTTCGGAATCGGCACTCAGAGACGCTCCTTTCCTGCAATTGCTGAGGCGATCGGACGCCATTTTCGAGTCAAAAATAAATCATTTTGACCACCAAAATTTCGATTCCAGCCGCCGATTCGTGTTTTTTTGCCGCGACGTCTCCTGGATCACACGTCTGCTCTGAGGTCGAAGAACGCATTTTTTTCAGAATTGGCCCTTCTCGGCGATCGAAGGTCGCCGTCGACGCGGCCCGACGGCTCCTACCCGCGTCGTAAACGAGTGCGCGCGAAAATGGCCGATTTCGCCACCCCTGACGGATTGCTCCCACACCTTCTACGGAAGAAATGGGCATAACTTTCCGCCCGGATATCAGAATCGCTTATGTGACCACTCTTCGGAATTGTCTCTCCGAGCCGGTCGATAAGATGCCAGTCTCGTGAATTATCGAGCCCGGCGCCCGAAATGCCACCTCGAGGCGTGTGTACTAGTACACCGATTTTCGCACCACTTCAATAAAACGTAGATATTTCCTCGCCCGGTGATCAGAACCGCCCGCGAGGCCCCAATTCCGAATCTGCACTCCGACCCAGTCGGCCCTGGGCCGGACTCGGAGATTTCCGGTCCGGCACCCGGATTCCGCTCCCGGAGGGCGGCAGCGGCTCCCGATGCGCACGGATTCTGACACGCCTTCGGTAAAATGGCCATAACTTTCCGCCCGGATATCGGAATCGCTTATATGACCATTTTTCGGAATCGGCATTCAGAGGCGCTCGTCACACTTTGTCGCCGAGGTGATCGGATGCCGTTTCTGAGTCGAAAATCTATTGTTTCGGCCACTAAAATTTCGATTTCTGCCGGCGATTCGTGTTTTTTTGCCGCGATGTCTCCTGGATCACGCGGCTGCTCTGAGGTCTAAGGTCATATTTTTTTTCAGAATCGGCCCTTCTCGGCGGTCGAAGGTCGCCGTCGACATGGCCCGACGGCTCCTACCCGCGTCGTAAACGAGTGCGCGCGAAAATGGCCGATTTCGCCACCCCTGACGGATTGCTCCCACCCCTTCTACGGAAGAAATGGGCATAACCTTCCGCCCGGGTATCAGAATCGCTTGTGTGACCACTCTTCGGAATCGTCTCTCCGAGCCGGTCGAGAAGACGCCAGTCTCGCGAAATTTCGAGCCCGGCACCAGAAATGCCACCTCGGGGCGTGTGTACTAGTACACCGATTTTCGCACCACTTCAAAAAAACGTTGATATTTCCTCGCCCGGTGATCAGAACCGCCCGCGAGGCCCCAATTCTGAATCTGCACTCCGACCCGGTCGGCTCTGGGCCGGACTCGGAGATTTCCGGTCCGGCGCCCGGATTTCGCTCTCGGAGGGCGGCAGCGGCTCCCGATGCGCTCGGATTCTGACATGCCTTCGGTAAAACGGCCATAACTTTCCGCCCGGGTATCGGAATCGCTTATATGACCACTTTTCGGAACCGGCACTCAGAGGCGCTCGTCGCCCTCGAACGCCATGGCGATCGAACGCCGTTTCCGAGTCGAAAATCAATCGTTTCGGCCACGAAAATTTCGATTCCTGCTGGCGATTCACGTTTTTTTGCTGCGACGTCTCTTGGATCACACGGCTCCTTTGAGGTCGAAGGTCGTGTTTTTTTCGGAATCGGCCCTTCTCGGCGGTCGAAGGTGACCGTCGACGTGGCCCGACGGCTCCTACTCGCGTCGTAAATGAGTGCACCCGAAAATGGCCGATTTCGCCACCCCTGACGGATTGCTCCCACCCCTTCTACGGAAGAAATGGGCATAACTTTCCGCCCGGGTATCAGAATCGCTTATGTGACCACTCTTCGGAATCGTCTCTCCGAGCCAGTCGAGAAGACGCTAGTCTCGTGAAATTTCGAACCTGGCGCCCGAAATGCCACCTTTTGGCGTGTGTACTAGTACACCGATTTTCGCACCACTTCAATAAAACGTACATATTTCCTCTCCCGGTGATCAGAACCTCCCGCGAGGCCCCAATTCTGAATCTGCACTCCGACCCGGTCGGCCCTGGGCCAGACTCGGAGATTTCTGGTCCGGCGCCCGGATTCCGCTCTCGGAGGGCGGCAGCGGCTCCCGATGCGCACGGATTCTGACATGCCTTCGGTAAAACGGCCATAACTTTCCGCCTGGGTAACGGAATCGCTTATATGACCACTTTTCGGAATCGGCACTCAGAGGCGCTCGTCGCCCTCAATCGCCACGGCGATCGGACGCCGTTTCCAAGTCGAAAATCAATCGTTTCGGCCACTAAAATTTCGATTTCTGCCAGCGATTCGCGTTTTTTTGCCGCGATGTCTCCTGGATCACGCGGCTGCTCTGAGATCTAACGTCGCATTTTTTTTAGAATCGGCCCTTCTCGGCGGTCGAAGGTCGCCGTCGACGCGGCGCGACGGCTCCTTCCAGCGTCGTAAACGAGTGAGCGCGAAAATGGCCGATTTCGCCACCCCTGACGGATTGCTCCCACCCCCTTCTACGGAAGAAATGGGCATAACATTCCGCCCGGGTATCAGAATCGCTTATGTGACCACTCTTCGGAATCGTCTCTCCGAGCCGGTCGAGAAGACGCCATTCTCGCGAAATCTCGAGCCCGGCGCCCGAAATGCCACCTCGGGGCGTGTGTTCTAGTACACCGATTTTCGCACCACTTCAATAAAATGTGGATATTTCCTCGCCCGGTGATCGGAAACGCCCGCGAGGCCCCAATTCCGAATCTGCACTCCGACCCGGTCGGCCATGGGCGGACTCGGAGATTTCCGGTCCGGCGCCGGATTCCGCTCCCGGAGGGCGGCACCGGCTCCCGATGCGCACGGATTTCGACACGCCTTCGGTTAAAACGGCCATAACTTTTCGCCCGGGTATCGGAATCGCTTATATGACCACTTTTCAGAATCGACAATTAGAGGCGCTCGTCGCTCTAGATCGCCGTGGCGATCGGATGCCGTTTTCGAGTCGAAAATCAATCGTTTCGGCCATTAAAATTTCGATTTCTGCCGACGATTCGCTTTTTTTTGCCGCGATGTCTCCTGGATCACGCGGCTGCTCTGAGGTCTAAGGTAGTATTTTTTTAAGAATCGGCCCTCCTCGGCGGTCGAAGGTCGCCGTCGACGCGGCGCGACGGCTCCTTCCAGCGTCGTAAACGAGTGAGCGCGAAAATGGCCGATTTCGCCACCCCTGACGGATTGCTCCCACCCCCTTCTACGGAAGAAATGGGCATAACATTCCGCCCGGGTATCAGAATCGCTTATGTGACCACTCTTCGGAATCGTCTCTCCGAGCCGGTCGAGAAGACGCCATTCTCGCGAAATCTCGAGCCCGGCGCCCGAAATGCCACCTCGGGGCGTGTGTTCTAGTACACCGATTTTCGCACCACTTCAATAAAATGTGGATATTTCCTCGCCCGGTGATCGGAACCGCCCGCGAGGCCCCAATTCCGAATCTGCACTCCGACCCGGTCGGCCATGGGCCGGACTCGGAGATTTCCGGTCCGGCGCCCGGATTCCGCTCCCGGAGGGCGGCACCGGCTCCCGATGCGCACGGATTTCGACACGCCTTCGGTAAAACGGCCATAACTTTTCGCCCGGGTATCGGAATCGCTTATATGACCACTTTTCAGAATCGACAATTAGAGGCGCTCGTCGCTCTAGATCGCCGTGGCGATCGGATGCCGTTTTCGAGTCGAAAATCAATCGTTTCGGCCATTAAAATTTCGATTTCTGCCGACGATTCGCTTTTTTTTGCCGCGATGTCTCCTGGATCACGCGGCTGCTCTGAGGTCTAAGGTAGTATTTTTTTAAGAATCGGCCCTCCTCGGCGGTCGAAGGTCGCCGTCGACGCGGCCCGACGGCTCCTACCCTCGTCGTAAACGAGTGCGCGGGAAAATGGCCGACTTCACCACCCCTGACAGAATGCTCCCACCCCCTTCTACGGAAGAAATGGGCATAACTTTCCGCCCGGGTATCAGAATGGCTTATGTGACCACTCTTCGGAATCGTCTCTCCGAGCCGGTCGAGAAGACGCCAGTCTCGCGAAATTTCCAGCCCGGCGCCCGAAATGCCACCTCGGGGTGTGTGTACTAGTACACCGATTTTTGCACCACCTCAATAAAACGTGGATATTTCCTCGCCCGGTGATCAGAAGCGCCCGCAAAGCCCCAATTCCGAATCTGCACTCCGACCCGGTCGGCCCTGGGCCGGACTCAGAGATTTCCGATCCGGTGCCCGGATTCCGCTCCCGGAGGGCGGCAGCGGCTCCCGATGCGCACGGATTCTGACACGCCTTCGGTAAAACGGCCATAACTTTCCGCCCGGGTATCGGAATCGCTTATATGACCAATTTTCGGAATCGGCACTCAGAGGCGCTCGTCGGCCTTAGTTGCCGAGGCGATCGGATGCCGTTTCCGAGTCGAAAATCATTCGTTTCGGCCACTAAAATTTCGATTTCTGCCGGCGATTCGTGTTTTTTTGCCGCGATGTCTCCTGAATCACGCTGCTGCTTTGAGGTCTAAGGTCGCATTTTTTTCAGAATCGGCCCTTCTCGGCGGTCGAAGGTCGCCGTCGACGCGGCCCGACGGCTCCAACCCGCGTCGTAAACGAGTGCGCGCAAAAATGGCCGATTTCGCCACCCCTCACGGATTGCTCCCACCCCCTTCAACGGAAGAAATGGGCATAACTTTCCGCCCGGGTATCAGAATCGCTTATGTGACCACTCTTCGGAATCGTCTCTCCCAGCCGGTCGAGAAGACGCCAGTCTCGCAAAATATCGAGCCCGGCGCCCGAAATGCCACCTCGGGGCGTGTGCACTAGTACACCGATTTTCGCACCACTTCAATAAAATGCGGATATTTCCTCGCCCGGTGATCGGAACCGCCCGCGAGGCCCCAATTCCGAATCTGCACTCCGACCCGGTCGGCCCTGGGCTGGACTCGGAGATTTTCGGTCCGGCGCTCGGATTCCGCTCCCGGAGGGCGGCACCGGCTCCCGATGAGCACGGATTTCGACACGCCTTCGGTAAAACGACCATAACTTTCCGCCCGGGGATCGGAATCGCTTATATGACCACTTTTCGGAATCGGCAGTCAGAGGCGCTCGTCGTCCTCCATTTTCGAGGCGATCGGATGCCGTTTCCGAGTCGAAAATCAATCGTTTCGGCCACTAAAATTTCGATTTCTGTCGGCGATTCGTATTTTTTTGCCGCGATGTCTCCTGGATCACGCGGCTGCTCTGAGGTCTAAGGTCGCATTTTTTTCAGAATCGGCCCTTCTCGGCGGTCGAAGGTCACCATCGACGCGGCCCGACGACTCCTACCTGCGTCGTAAACGAGTGCGCGAGAAAATGGCCGATTTCGCCACCCCTGACGGATTGCTCCCACCCCCTTCAACGGAAGAAATGGGCATAACTTTCCGCCCGGGTATCAGAATCGCTTATGTGACCACTCTTCGGAATCGTCTCTCCGATCCGGTCAAGAAGACGCCAGTCTCGCGAAATTTCGAGCCCGCGCCCGAAATGCCACCTCGGGGCGTGTGTACTAGTACACCAATTTTTGCACCACTTCAATAAAACGTGGATTTTTCCTCGACCGGTGATCAGAACCGCCCGCGAGGACCCAATTCCGAATCTGCACTCCGACCCGGTCGGCCCTGGGCCGGACTCGGAGATTTCCGGTCCGGCGCCCGGATTCCGCTCCCGGAGGGCGGCACCGGCTCCCGATGCGCACGGATTCTGACCTGGTTTCGGTAAAACGGCCATAACTTTCCGCCCGGGTATCGGAATCGCTTATATGACCACTTTTCGGAATCGACACTCAGAGGCGCTCGTCGCCTTCAATCGCCGAGGCGATCGGATGCCGTTTCCGAGTCAAAAATCAATCGTTTCGGCCACTAAAATTTCAATTTCTGCCGCCGATTCGCATTTTTTTGCCGCGATGTCTCCTGGATCACGCGGCTGCTCTGAGGTCTAAGGTCGCATTTTTTTCAGAATCGGCCCTTCTCGGCGGTCGAAGGTCGCCGTCGACGCGTCCCGACGGCTCCTACCCGCGTCGTAAACGAGTGCGCGCGAAAATGGCCGATTTCGCCACCCCTAACGGATTGCTCTCACCCCCTTCTACGGAAGAAATGGGCATAACTTTCCGCCCGGGTATCAGAATCGCTTATGTGACCACTCTTCGGAATTGCCTCTCCGAGCCGGTCGAAAAGACGCCAGTTTCGCGAAATTTCGAGCCCGGCGACCGAAATGCCACCTCGGGCCGTGTGTACTAGTACACCGATTTTCGCACCACTTTAATAAAACGTGGATATTGCCTCGCCCGGTGATCGGAACCGCCCGCGAGGCCCCAATTCCGAATCTGCACTCCAACCCGGTCGGCCCTGGGCCGGACTCGGAGATTTCCGGTCCGGCGCCCGGATTCCGTTCCCGGAGGGCGGCACCGGCTCCTGATGCGCATGGATTCTGACCTGGTTTCGGTAAAACGGCCATAACTTTCCGCCCGGGTATCGGAATCGCTTATATGACCACTTTTCGGAATCGGCACTCAGAGGCGCTCGTCGTCCTCCATTGCCGAGGCGATCGGATGCCGTTTCCGAGTCGAAAATGAATCGTTTCGGCCACTAAAATTTCGATTTCTGCCGGAGATTCGCGTTTTTTTACCGCGATGTCTCCTGGATCACGCGGCTGCTCTGAGGTCTAAGGTCGCATTTTTTTCAGAATCGGCCCTTCTCGGCGGTCGAAGGTCGCCGTCGACGCGGCCCGACGGCTCCTATCCGGGTCGTAAACAAGTGCGCGCGAAAATGGCCGATTTCGCCACCCCTGACGGATTGCTCCCACCCCCTTCTATGGAAGAAATGGGCATAACTTTCCGCCCGGGTATCAGAATCGCTTATGTGACTACTCTTCGGAATCGTCTCTCCGAGCCGGTCGAGAAGACGCCAGTCTCGCGAAATTTTGAGCCCGGTGCCCGAAATGCCATCTCGGGACGTGTGTACTAGTACACCGATTTTCACACCACTTTAATAAAACGTAGATATTTCCTCCTCCGGTGATCGGAACCGCCCGCGAGGCCCCAATTCTGAATCTGCACTCCGTCCCGGTCGGCCCTGGGCCGGACTCGGAGATTTTCGGTCCGGCGCCCGGATTCCGCTCCCGGAGGGCGGCACCGGCTCCCGATGCGCACGAATTTCGACACGCCTTCGGTAAAACGGCCATAACATTCCGCCCGGGTATCGGAATCGCTTATATGACCACTTTTCGGAAACGACACTCAGAGGCGCTCGTCGCCGTTGATCGCCGAGGCGATCGGATGCCGTTTCCGAGTCAAAAATCAATCGTTTCGGCCACTAAAATTTCGATTTCTGCCGGCGATTCGTGTTTTTTTGCCGCGACGTCTCCTGGATCACGCGGCTGCTCTGAGGTCTAAGGTCGCATTTTTTTCAGAATCGGCCCTTCTCGACGGTCGAAGGTCGCCGTTGACGCGGTTCGACGGCTCCTATTCGCGTCGTAAACGAGTGCGCGCGAAAATGGCCGATTTCGCCACCCCTGACGGATTGCTCCCACCCCCTTCTACGGAAGAAATGGGCATAACTTTCCGCCCGGTTATCAGAATCGCTTATGTGACCACTCTTCGGAATCGTCTCTCCGATCCGGTCAAGAAGACGCCAGTCTCGCGAAATTTCGAGCCCGCGCCCGAAATGCCACCTCGGGGCGTGTGTACTAGTACAACGATTTTCGCACCACTTCAATAAAACGTGGATATTTCCTCGCCCGGTGATCGGAACCGCCCGCGAGTCCCCAATTCCGAATCTGCCCTCCGACCCGGTCGGCCTTGCGCCGGACTCGGAGATTTCCGGTCCGGTGCCCGGATTCCGCTCACTGAGGGCGGCATCGGCTCCCGATGCGCACGTATTCCGACACGCCTTCGGTAAAACGGCCATAACTTTCCGCCCGGGCATCGGAATCGCTTATATGACCACTTTTCGGAATCGGCACTCAGAGGCGCTCGTCGCCCTCGATTGCCGAGGCGATCGGACGCCGTTTTCGAGTCGAAAATCAATCGTTTCGGCCACCAAAATTTCGATTCCTGCCGGCGATTCGCGTGTTTTTGCCGCGACGTCTCCCGGATCACGCGGCTGCGCTGAGTTCGAAGGTCGCATTTTTTTCAGAATCGGCCCTTCTCGGCGGTCGGCGGTCGCCGTCGACGCGGCCCGACGGCTCCTCCCCGCGTCGTAAACGAGTGCGCGCGAAAATGGCCGATTTCGCCACCCCTGACGGATTGCTCCCACCCCCTTCTGCGGACGAAATGGGCATAACTTTCCGCCCGGGTATCAGAATCGCTTACGTGACCACTCTTCGGAATCGCCTCTCCGAGCCGGTCGAGAAGTCGCCGGTCTCGCGAAATTCCGAGCCCGGCGCCCGAAATGCCACCTCGGGGCGTGTGTATTAGTACACCGATTTTTGCACCACTTCGAAAAAACGTGGATATTTCCTCGCCCGACGATCGGAACCGCCCGCGATGCCCCAATTCCGAATCTGCACTCCGACCCGGTCGGCCCTGCGCCGGACTCGGAGATTTCCGGTCCGGCGCCCGGATTCCGCTCACTGAGGGCGGCACCGGCTCCCGATGCGCACGGATTCCGACACGCCTTCGGTAAAACGGCCATAACTTTCCGCCCGGGCATCGGAATCGCTTATATGACCACTTTTCGGAATCGGCACTCAGAGGCGCTCGTCGCCATCGATTGCCGAGGCGATCG
>JACBKR010000009.1:0-129066 GCA_014218235.1 Colocasia esculenta | reverse complement strand
GAGAGAGAGATGTCTCTCAAATCATTCATATTTAATTAATAAAAAATATTTAGTACACATGGGTACACCCAAATGAGAAGAATTCTAAAAAATCAGATGAAAGATATATTAAATATCTCCATCCTTAAGATGACATATTTCTATTAGATGTGTCTATTTTATGCACGCACAAAAATGTGCACTAAATCCTCTATCCTCTATTTAATATGACGAGTTTTTTTTGGGTAATTCTCATTTTAGTAATAATATAATATTATATTTTTTGTATAAATTATTCTGACATAATGAATCACAATGAGATTATGGTTAGGTAGATCAATTTTATGTAGATACATGTCTTAAATTGTTCCTAGTTAAGAGGATATTTGAGAAGGACGTCAAATGATCGGATAGGCCAATTGCATAGGTTGTTCTTGCTTATATAGCGAGGTTGGTTGATCTTATAGTCATCTGTGTGGAGATGTTAAGATTAATATGTAGAATGAGTTCATTAAATTGATCCGTTATAAAATTTTGAATGATTATTATACTCGTTGTCAATAAAAGACTCCACATCACAGTGGTGTAGTTGATCTTTATGTCTGAGACACCAAAAATACTTCACACAAGGATCGGATTGTAAAAAGTTTGGGCGAGGATGACAAAGATCGTTAAGTCCAACATAGGTCAGCTCCCTCTTCTTCCTCTCTCTTTTATCTTCCTTGTCATCACTCACGTAGATTTTGTTAGGGGCTGGGCGTTTGCACCGCTAGAATGATCAGTAAGAATCTTGCAATATTGATTTGATCGGCAGAGGTTAATTTCCACAAAAAATGAAAGTATGAATTTCACCAAATTCTAGAGTCGATTTTACAATCTCAAAGCCGATCTCATAAGAGATTTTTTTTAAAAAAAATTGAATTCTGCTCCATTTGTAAATCCTCATATTTCTTTACACCTAACGACGCAAATGAGTCCAGTCGAATAGAGCGGAATCAAATATTACGTTGTTCAAGTTCTATTTATTAATTTTCAATCGAATTTGAGTCGAATTCAAAATTTATTGAATATTGAAAATAACTGTTCAAGATTGATTTGCTTAAATGTTTTTGAATTCGAATTCTTAACGAGTATCTTAACGAGTCTAATTGAATTTGTAAATTTATGTATATATATATATATATAATTTATAAGTAAAAAATATTTATTCATAAGACTTAAATTTATCTTATTTCAAACTCATATTTTAAGAGTCTTGATAAATTATTTAATTTAACTATTTTATATAATAGTTCAAATATTTAAAAATGTATTTATAATTTATTCATCTAAAAATTAAATAAATTTATTTACAAGCTTAAACAAGTCGATTAACTCACACTCGACTCACTTATGAAATAAATTTTAAATTTTATTTAAACTTAACTTATTTATTTTATTAAACAAATCAAATTTAAATAATATTTGAACCGAACTCTAATGACTGAATGTATTAGTTCGTTTCTATTTACAGCATCTGCATATCGCTTGTTGAAGCCCGAATTTAAGATGCGTAGATCATGCAACAACATAAGTTAACTCCAAGTTGGTTCTTTTTTTTTTTTTTAATCAGTGGTTAGGGAGCAGGAAATTAAGAAAGACCGAGGCCAGGATCGAACCCCGGAAAATCTCACCAATTTTTTTGTGAACTAAATTCGCGAGCAGACATAGCGAGGCGCGATGCCCGCCTGGGACCTAAAGTTTTAGGTTTTTCTTTTTAAAATATTTCTCTATTAAAAGTATAATTAGATTATAGTTTATTTTTTTTACATTTATATTAAAAATTATGTTAGACAAATTTCTTTGCGTCAGAAACTCTGTTGCGACGGAATCGTTAATAGAAGTGCAAATACCTTATCTATTAGAATGGACAAAAATATCTATCCGTCACAATAAAATAGTCCATTTTATAACTTATCATAAGTAAAAATATCAAAATAATGTTTAACAGTCATTAAAATAGCCGGTAAAAAAATTCAAATATATTCTGTGGCTCTGTCAAGGCAAATAGCGGAAGGATTTCTTGTGCAAAAAGTTGGTCTAAGAGAATTTTGGATGTAAATATAAAAAATAAGATAGATTATGATATAATTATATTTTTAACAAAGATACATGTGAAAAAAACATAAAGTTTTACATGTATGAAAAAGCTCTGGGAGGATTTCATGACCGGATCTATTTTAAGACTTATTTAGATTCTCTATCTCTCTCTTTGACCTATCGTAACCTTCCCAAGGATGATGATAATATATACATGCATCTGTGGCTCTTCTACGACCTCCATTTACTTAAGCAACCCACTGGGGAATAATCTCCAAGGTTTAAGAAGAAGCTAATAAACTCTCCCTAAGATGTTTGTCAAACAAATATTGTAAGTACTAATTTAACTTTGAGCAAGTCTTGCAACACACCAATAAAAGGGTGTGTGCAAACATATCCCTTTGTGATTGGGTGGTCATCACATTGATGTGATAAGCCACCCAATTCCCTAACTATAGGTGTGCTTGCACACTAGTGTGTTGCAAGACTTTAACTTTTGTGCACCTGCATGGGATATGAACCTTTGTCGGCGCATATCAAATCAGCCTCTGAAAGACAACAAAAAGGACAAAAAACTTGAAAGCGTGGATCAAAAGATAGGGAATGGTTGGACATCAAGTAAAGGGAGTCACTGTAGTACTGTAGACACCATATATGCTTCGTCAAAAAAAAAAAAAGTAGACACCATATATGACTAGTGGCACCAAAAAGATCTTTTTGTCAATATTGTAATGATATTTCTATTGTCAGGAACGCCATGACCATGCATGATCACAACAAGTGATGATCCACATGTATGACCGGGAGAATCAGGAGGATGGCCAGGTGTATGAGAGTAGGGTTAACATAGAGAAAAGGAGTTCATATATATGGTAAGTTCAAGACTCGTTCGAGGGGAGCACATCAGCATATATATATACATAATTAAGACCTATTACATGCAAATTAATTAAGCCAAGGCCGGATATATACATCTCTCCTACAAGATGCATTTCTTAATTTGAACAGCATCATAGCATTCCACTTCAGATGAGGCCCTATGATATGGCCAAATTACTTGCACGATAGTGATCACATGTAAGCTGATCAGAGCCTATGTCAATATATTATTGGAGCAACTGTAATGTAAATTCTATCTCATTTTATTGGGAAATTTTACAATGACAGATAAATGTGTACTTACTCTCTGTTTTAAATAGATAGGTTTGATATTTAGCGACGTGGGATAGCTCTATCTTATAGTGTTTTTAATTCTCACACAATTTTTCCATAAATCTTATTTGTCCATTTATTTGGTTATTTGTTCCATCCACATTATTCTTCCATAAACTCTAATTATCCCACTTATGAGGAAATTGTGCCAAAATTAAAGGTGTGGTTTGGGAAGCCAATCTTATTGAAGATGATAGGTTTTTGTCCAACAAGACAGGAAGTACGTATTTCTCGTAATGATATTGCCTCAAGTTGGTGCTTCTACTTACCTTTGAGTACTGCTCCGCTGATGAGCATCTTAATATTGTGCTATTTGGCGTCTATATATAGTTTTCTTCTTCCTTTTAAAGAAGAGAAGTCTCTAGCTACAACATCCGATAGATGATCTTAATTTCCTATCTGGTTTGTTTTTGTTTGTTTTTTTTTCAATGCGTGGGCCACATTGGCATCGGCTATTATATATATATATATATATATATTATTGTGGAGATCCCTTGATGAGGATACATAGCTTTTGACAACCATACGTTAAGCTCAAATCATAGCTGACTGGACATGAGTTCAATATATATATGAATATAGGGCTAGGAAAGCGTGTACATGAACGTTTTTTTTCCCAAATTAAAGGGTCTGAAGCAAACAGAGATCTGATTAACCATCTTTGAGCAGTCCCACCTTCTTTGCAAATTGAATACTGTCTTCTAGTATTTGCTCCATGTCGTACTTGTACTCAAACCCCATGTCTTTTAGCCTTGTAGACCCACCTTTGATCCAGCTCCGGCACTCCTCCGGCCTGCATATATATGAGATATATTATAACCCAAGATCAGCTGGCTAGCTGCCTTCATCAACAACAAGCAATTAGGACAAACATGTTGCATGCATGACAACCATATGATCATCTACATATGCCTCCAACAACCAATCAAAAGAGTCTATACCTTCTGCATCCTGCATGTGATCTGCATGTGTATATATATGGAGGACAAAGGGCTTGCTCAATCATATGTATACTTACACTTTGGCTATGGCCAGGTCTGGATAACGCAGTCTGTAGTGGGCGATGATGTCCCCAAGAGTTGGGTAGGCACTGGCGCAGAGGAACCTTCGGCCATGAGTCAGGGGCACGCCCATGCAGAAGACATGGGCTTCGCAAACGTCGTCCTGGTGCACCAGCGGCACCGAGCTCAGCAGCCTCTGCAAGAAGGTTAGGGCTCCAAAGGCTACGGTATCTCCTGTTACGGGTGAGACCAACTCTCGCATGCCGCTGGTTGCGTCCACGATAGCCCAACCTCCGGTCATCCCGCAGGTGAGAACCACGACCTCCAGCGATGAGTACCCGCCGCCGTCTTTGTCGTCACCGTAGCTCGTCAGTAGCTTCTCGGCAGCCGTCTTCGAACACGCGTACAACTAAGCAAACAGGAAAGAATGAGCAGCGATGAGAAGGATCGGTCTCCGTATGTATGTGTATATAGGTGTGGTGTACGGCTATGTCGTATTATATATGTCAGAAGATTTAGGATCCGGGCATAGACGGACCTAAGAAATTTTTCAGTGGATAATTTTTTTTTTTTAATTTTCAACCAAATTAATGTAATGAAAATTTTTAAGTTCATCAATAGAGTTTTAAAAAATCAGTGGGATCACGTGACCCCACCGGAACATGTTTGGGCGGACAACCACTCTCGCCGTAACCCTGGTCGATCGGGAGCACCAACCAACCATGCACGGAAATTGTGAGTAATGTTATGTTTTCGATTAATTGAGATCATAATTTGACGTGAAAGGGTTATGCTTTTGTATAGTGCGTTATGTAGAGGGACGCAACTTCAGATATATTTAATATAATTTTTTTTTTACTTTCAACAATGTACACAAATAAGATATTAGTATACACTGAGAATACATTAATATATACAAATAATATAAGAGTATATTAACTATTTATGTGTATTCTAATATTATTTGTATGTATTAATTTACTATTTATGTGTTCTAATGTTCTATTTATGTGTATTAATATATTATTTATGTGTTATTATTTTAAAATAAAAAATAATACATTACATACAGTTGGGACCGCGCCCCTCCACATGGGCACGGCCCCGGCGGCAAGCTCCGTCCAAATTCCGTCCCTTGGAAGCACGAAGAGAAGCAGAAGAGTAGGAAGAAGAAGGTGGCAACCCACAACGGTGGGGACTGTTCCAAGATTCCGATCCAAACGATCCGGCCAACCCTACTAGCCGTGTAGGCATGTGTACGTGTGTGAGCACGATCAAGCCGCAAGAAGAATCCAAACAGCGGTCCCAACATATATATATATAGTACCATCAAACCAGCAAGAACATGATCTCCAGCAACGGGGAGACCAGGAAATTAATCCTCCATCGTACGTACGCACAGCAATATCAAACCAGCTCACCCGCCCAGATCCGTTCCGCCTTCGTCGCTTCTTTCTAACTTGTTCTGTGGCCACCTCCTCCCTCCGTACCCCGACCCTGTGCTCGATCGCTCTCTCTAGTTCTATCTCCTCCGCCACATGCTAGTCTTCACCCCCGCCTTCCCACCTCTCAGATTCCATATCTCTTCCCTTCTTCCTCCTTCGATCTCTTTTTCCATTTTGCTTAGGGTTGCATCTCTTTTTTTCATCATCCAATTTTGGGGGCTCTTTAGGGTTTTTTCTTTTCACCCAGAGAAATTAGCAACTTTGCTTGTGATACGTCAACAAGGTTCCTGCCTGGTCGTGGGGTACTGCCAGGTCTCGAGGTACAGGGTGGCGGCGACAGCCGAGGAGTTGGCCGCGACCGACCACGGCAGCGCAAGCCGTGGGGAGGGAGCTGTGCACGACGGGGGGGGGGGGGGGGGGGGCGGCGAAGGGGTGGTTCCGGTGCAGCCAAAGGGTGATCAGTTCTACGGCCGCGGACGGGAAGGGCGAGTTGCCTTTGCATAAATAAGATTCTTTTAGTGCATTGGTAAGTAAAATTTTAAAGTGTTCCAGTTTAGAGGGGGAAAACCCAGAAGAAGTGAGTAGTAATACTGAGCAAATAAACCTACCTTCACAAAGTCATGGGGGTAATCGATGGGAGCGTCGGGAGGCGTCCAGCAAGACTCGTCGACGAAATCCTTGGAGGGGCGGCCATCGCCGTCCAGAAGGGAGGCGGCGGTGACGGAGCCGGTGTAGATGAGCCGTCGCACGGTGCCGGACCTCTCGCACGCACCCAAGGTGGCCAGCAGCGAGGCCTGCAACGCCTCGGCGCCGTCGTCACCCTGCAGCCGTACGTACGTGTTGCATGCGCGCGGCCCCACGGATCAGGACGTGCGCGGGGGACGATCGAGCCCATGACGGCAAGAAGAGACGAAGCTGGTGAACCGAGGAAGATAGCTAGCTAGCTAGAAGTTGGAAGACACTCTGGGGCGGGGAAGGGTTAGATCGATGTAGTCCATAAACTAACCTGCAGGAAGCTCTCGGCAAGGGGTCGCGTGGGGAAGGCGACGAGGAAGACGAAGTGGCAGCCCTGGATGGCTGCCTCCAGATGGCCGTGTAGTCGGAAGAGGTCGACCTCGAAGAGGAAGAGCCTGGAGTCCGCCCCTGGGAGGCTCTTGAGGAGCGCCGTCTTCTCAGCATCGCCTGCAACAAGTTTATATTTGCCCAAATTAAACCCCATAAACCCTAGCTAAACCCTAAACAGAGAGAGAGAGAGAGAGAGAGAACGGACGGAGGTTCCTGACTGTGGCATGGACGGTGTGTCCTCGCTCCAGGAGCTTCTTAACAAGCAATGAACCGATGCGACCAGATGCTCCTACAACACAGACTCTGCTGGGGATGATATCGTCCTTCTCCGTGAAAACCTTCAGCTCTCCCATCAACCCCCTCTCTCTCTCTCTCTACTGGTACCACCAACACCACCACAATCGCTACTCTCTCTCTCTCTCTCTCTCTCTCTCTCTCTCTCTCTGTTTCACACACACACAATTACAAGGCGTATGACATTAAAAGAGTATATGTAAATAGTATTCAGGGATGGAGAGACGTCCATGGTAATCAAATCAATATTCAAGCTAGAGGACAAACGATATCTGGCTCTCTTCCCAGCACCAGGAATCAATCAAAGGAGGAAATTTAAAGAAATTAAGAACGGAAAAGGGAGAAAAAAAAATCTGAGATGGTGAGGCGGGTATCCCTTCGGCTGAACGACAAGTTTTGGTGAAAGGTGGGTGGGGAGGCCGCCATCACTATCAAAATTATATCACATCAACAACTGAAATAAAAAAAGTTAAAAATATCTCATAGATGATGAAATTGTGATGTATTTTGATTGGTGTGTTATTTTAATATGTTACTAATATTAATAGTGTTACTAAACCATTTTTCGTTTTAAATAAAGAAAATCTCCTTGCATACATATTACTTGTGTGAGGGTGCATGGTGTGTAACAAATTCAATTATTTATTGAGATGGCTGAGGTCATTGAAGGTGAGCCAATAGAGAGTGTAGTTTGGACCATGCACACCCCCAAGACGGACTCAAATGTCAAATGTGTGTGAGTATTATAACTCCTGAAAAGGTACATGTGTAATAAATTCAAAGATAAATTAATTAGGAGTCTCTAATAAATATTTAATTTATTTTTTAGTTTCTGACGAAACTATAATTTATTACAGTAAATATTATCTCTGTTTACAATATATGTTCAATCATGTTACAATAATTTTTTTTTAAACTATAATCAGAAAATTTTAATTAATTTCTCCTAAACTCAACCACTTCTTAAAAGGGCTTAGGTCGGTGAGGGTGGGCCAACTTTTAAGATTGTGTCCACCCTTGACGAGGGTTGTAGTTACTCATGATGTGTGAGTTAGATTTGGTTGTCATTTTTTATTTTTATATTTAAAAAAAGGGGGGGGGGGGGGGGGGGGGACTAGAGGATCCCTTGTCTTGATGGGGCTCATTTGTATCGTTCTATCCCACTTGACTAAAAGAAATCTCTACCTACACGCCTCGAGACCTCCTACTCAGAGGCAAAAGATCTTCCTACTGATCGATCCTGTCGTGGTCCTTGACAGGGACGCCACTCGTACCTTTTTAAAAGTTGGAGTTATATACATATACGTACGTGCATACATAATACCCGTACACGTCTCTATCCTTCTCCAAGATTAATTCTTAAATCTATATTTACATGTATATATTTTTTATGGATATAAAATACCTTCAAAAATTCTATCACAACCTTTCGAGAAAGAAGTAAAAATATATTTGGAGTATTTTTTTTGGTCCTCATTTTTAATAGATATATATATATATATATATATAAAACAAAATGGTAAAAATCCTTAGCCAGCATTATCTAAGTTGGCTGGAGTACTTCGACCTATAGTCAGCATGAGGAGGTTCAAAAAGCCAAGCAAGCTTTTTGTTTGTCTCCTCTCTTCTGTAGATGATGGTGATAGGAGCATAGATGATAAGCTACGACTGGTCAATGAGGCACATATTATATGATACTACAACATATATATATATATATGTTAAAATAAAATAATTGAAATTAAGGTGTCTAAGTAATTATTCCTGATTTTTATTTTTCCAAGCTCTGATTCCCCACCAGAGGGAGTAAACGACTGGTGGGGAGGGTCTTTCCCATTACAAAGACACTTGTTATAAGTTTATTCTTGCAATAAAATTGATGTAAATTGCAAGAAAACAACCTCATTCTGCAATCCATGTCTTAAAATAGGCATTTTTCATAACCTTGCCCATGGGTTTACCCAGAAGAAGAGTGGGGCCCTTGATGGGCTGTCATCTGTTGGCTGGCCCAAGGGTCAGTTTGGTTGCTTGTAAAATAATTGATAAGATTTTTTTTTTCAATGATTAACTTTTATAGGAAATCAAAAAAATAATTATCCATTTTGTACTCACGTAAATGTTTTTCCTGAATTTTTTTTTGATGTATGTTTACCAATAAAATACTTATTAAAAATAATTAAAAGTTTAAAAAATAAAATATGTTTAGAATGTCGACCACTCGATCGCCTGACGTTGGTCACCTGACATCAGATGCATCGAGTGTCAGCTGTTGACCACCGGACGCCGAATGTCGAGTGCCGGGAGCTGACCTATGGACGTCGGACTCACAGGTGTCAGACGTCGGCCGTCGAATGCTAATCGTGCCCGGTCGTCGGATAGTGCCGTCGATCGACGCCCGGCGGCCCCTGACGCCAGGTGTCGGACACTCGGCGCCGTCGAGCTTCGGGCGCCGGGTGGCGCTGACCGTCAGACGTCGGGCGCCGGACACACTGGGTGCTCCCAGGCTCCGGATGCCGGACGAAGCCGAGCTCTAGGCGTCGGCAGCCGGCCAAATTTTGTATGAAAGAGAAATCTAGGAAAATATTTTACAGAATCTTATCAAGGATGCCAAAATCTATAATTTTAGGCAAAATGTTTTCATGGATTAACTTTTCAGTACTATCAAATAAATTATTGTATAAATTTTTTTTCAAAAATCTTTTCTGACTTGAACTTTTACGTTAAAACAAACGGATCCTAATATTTTTTTTTTGGAGGAGAGCCTAGTTATAAGAGACCACTAGGAGCCTAGTGATCGAAGACCCTGGGCAGCAGCCAGCATTCGAACCAGGCCCAATTAAGGGTCCGTTTGGTTGCTTGTAAAACAGTTTTAGAGGGAAATAATTTTCCACGGAAAATCTTTTCGTGAAAATAGAAACGTAATTGTCTATTTAGTTGTTAGGAAAATATAAAGTTGTATGGAGGAGTATGAGATCTTATGATCTATTCAAATGAGAGAGAGTCATATACTCTTTGTGTATTAACATTATTCATCAAAACATTTATTTTTTTTATTTTTTATTTTTATAATTTTAAAAATAAAAATAAATAAATAACTAATAAAAAAATAAGTAACTTTGACAATATAATTTAAAGTAGGAGA
This sequence comes from Colocasia esculenta, assembly GCA_014218235.1. NCBI lineage: Eukaryota > Viridiplantae > Streptophyta > Magnoliopsida > Alismatales > Araceae > Colocasia > Colocasia esculenta. Next base: position 118,849 of record JACBKR010000009.1, on the reverse strand, counting down.
AATAAAATAAAAACATAATTTGAATGAATAGTATTCTACAAATATTTTAATAAAAAAATAAAAATAAATTAACTAATAAAAATATTACATTTGACAAATACTATTTAAATGAGTGAAGCAAAATAAAAAGTCAACATGAATGAACAGTGCACTGTCAAATGGCGCAGCAAATAAAGTAAGGAAAACGGCATCCGCGCTTTTTGCGCGGATGCCGAAATCCAGATATTTTTGAATATAGTTTTACATATTTTAGTTTTCAAGGATAACAAACAACCAATTTTATAAAATTTTTCAGAAAACTTTTTCTGGTGGGAATTTTTACGGGATCCAAACGGACCCTAAGTTGAGACCCCGGCCCATATGTACGGACTTTAATTATCCATTTGGCCCAATTCCATCCCCCATTCTAAAACTCCAAAATGTTCAAACAAAATATGAGGAAATATTCATAACCAGGAGAAGCTTCTCCTTGATCAAATTAAAGAAGCCAGTGCTTACATGTATTCGCTAATGATGACAAGTCTTCTGATGATCTTGAGTCTTAATCAGATGTCTTTGATCAGACCCAACCTCACTGCAAACTGAACACTCCATCTAGTATTTGCTCCATACTGTGCTTGTACTCAAACCCCATGTCTGTAAGTTTAGATGACCCACCAGTGATTCTTCTCCGGCCCCCACTCTGGCCTGTGAAATCTCAATGTTAGACAACTTTTTCTATTAACAATAGAAGAATTGATGACAAGCATCTGGTAGGGTATATTTATGCCGATGCCACTAGCAAGACCCACAAAACTAGGTTAGTCATAAGGACTAATTAACTAACCCTTCAGCTACAAGGAGGTGTGGATACTTCAGACGGTAGTGAGCCATGATATCCCACAGGCTTGGGTAGTCACTTGCGCAGAGGAACCTCCGGCTGCTGGCGCCGCCGGCGAGCGGCACCTCCATGCAGAAGAGATGTGCTTCACAGACGTCATCGAGGTGCACCAGGGGAACCGAACCCAGCAGGTTCTGCAGAAACATGAGGTTCTCAGACATTGGGGCGTCTCCTGTCATGGGTGAGAGGATGGATCCCACGCCAGCGATACTGTCTACGAGCGCTTCTCCCCCTACCACTCCACAGGTTAGAACCACCACTTCCAGCTGTGATGAGTTCTCCCCCTCCTTGGTTCCGTAGCTCGTGAGTAGCTTCTCAGATGCCGTCTTGGTGGAGGTATAGAACTGGAGAAAGGGAAATAGACACACGTACAGCATATAAGAATATATTCTATATATATATATGTTGCTGTTCCGCTAGCTTGGCAGTGGTAGCACCCATATGGAATTTGATTATGGTGATCACTCAAATAAGACATCGGAATTATATATTGTAAATTTTGTAGGAGAATCTGTTCTTTTTCGAGGAAAAATGGGAAAATATTATCGAAAATTCCGCCTCCAAAACTTGTAGAGATGTTCTAAAAGGGACAAAACAATATAGCTGGGAGCACCTTCGTTTGGCCGCTGGGATAAGGTATGGGAGCATCTGGGTTCGTCCAGCAGGACTCGTCGACGAGGTCCCTGGAGAGGAGCCCATGCTCGTCCAACGGTGAGGCGGCGGTGACGGAGCCGGTGTAGATGAGCCTCTTCACGGTGCCGGACCTCTCGCAGGCGTTCAGGACGGACTGCAGCGAGGCCAGGACCGCCGCGGTTGTGGCGTCCAACTGCTGTTAAATTTAGGGAAAAGTAGAAAAAAAGGTAGAGAAACTTGGTGAAATGAGAGAGAGAGAGAGAGAGAGAGAGAGCGCAATCTTGGGCATGTGAGCAGACAAATTACCGAGATCAAGAACTCCATGTAGAAGAACTTAAATAGTTAAAATAGTAATTTCTGATAGACTAATTAAGCTGGGAGAAGATTCGCGGGTGTGGATGACCTCGGCGTCGTTGCTGGATGGTTTGGTGGGGAAGGCGACGAGGAAGACGAACTCGCAGCCATGGATGGCTTGGTCGATCTGGTGCGGGAGGAAGAGGTCGGCCTCGAACAGGTGCAGCCTGGAGTCTGCTCCTGGGAGGCCCTTGAGTAGCCCCGCCTTCTCAGGGTCGCCTGCAGCAGGAGTTTATTTTATTCAAACATATATTAATTTGTCTGAAATTTCGATCCCCACAAACCCATCAATCTAGCGCGCGTGCGATGCGAGAGAGAGAGAGAGAGAGACTTACCAACGTTCTGATCGTGGCATGGACGATGTGGCCTCTCTCCAGCAGCTTCTTGACAAGCCAGGAACCTATACGCCCGGATGCTCCTGCAACACAAACTCTACGGGAGATCATGATCTGTTTGTCCATCTCTCTATCTCTCTCTTTTCTCTCTCTCTAACACAAGACACCATTGCTCATCTTCTCTGTAAGATCCCAACAAAAGATGCGACTGGGGCATCGAAAGTCGCCGATTTGTAGGCTTTAGTTCCTTAAACTATTGTACAAGTTCCACTAGGCTGGTTGGACGTAAGGGGTGGTGGGGAGCACGTGGCCCCGAGTTTGAACCTGGGTCTGCGTTGGGCTTTCAGGAGTCTATAACAAACGAGAGAGGTTTGGTGCACTTGTGCAAAGTGTACAAATATAAGTCACATGAATATTTTACCCATGTGATATCATATACATGAATTTTTTATCCATGTGACACCAGAAAAATTGGTGCCACATGAGCAAAAAATATATATAGATTACACTGTGCACTTTGCACAAGTGCAATAAATTTTTCTCATAACAAACAAAAGAGAAAGTCTTATTACACTTTAACTAGGCCGTAACTTATGTGACACCTCTCACAGGAATAATAAAGTGATAATTTAATTATTAGATGTCATAATTATATTGTACTTAAATACAAGTACAATATGAAAGTGTAATAAATTTTCCTCTAAAAAAAGTAGTTTTTAATCAACAAAATTTATCTATATTTGACATATGTATTTGTTGGCATCTCTAATGTGACACATATATTTATACGTTTTGACACCTCTAACATGACACAAATTTCAACCATAATGTCACTAAATCAGTTTTTTTTTTTAAATGAGAGTATTTTCTTACTGCTTCTACGCGTAGCCCATCAAAAATTTGCGAGCCATAAGATTGTTTTTTCCTCTTGAATCTAGATCCGTAGAGGGAAAAGTGATGGGACCATCTATATTTTATGAAAAAGCCTAATTGAAGTGTGGAATTTTTTGGAAAAAGTTTTTTTCACAAAAGTCTCTCTAATACTCACTTCACTGAATTCGATTCTTCTATATACTGAGAGGAACCAAACTCTTTCCCCTCTTACGTTGTGTGTGTGATGGACATACTCTAAGATTTGCAATATATTTTTTATTACAAAATAAAAAAAACATATGTACACCTCTAGCATTTTAGTGTGTGACAGTATGAACTTCAGAATTTGTAATAAAATTTTAATATTGATAGGGCCCCTAGACCGTCCCTAAACAATTTTTGGTCAACATAAACCCACTAAATACATCGGAGAGGTAAAGGTAGAAGATTTTCAAAAAGAAGACTTTTGGAACTGTGTTGATAAAAGTGATTTTAAAAAAATAATAGATTTTTATGGATGATCTAACATCGCAGAACTCAAAGTAAAAAGTGATTTCACATAAGCCAAAAACTTTTGTGCACATTTGGAACTGTACACGGTACTTGTCAGAGATTTTGGTCTCGAATTGGCCATCACCCTATTTCCAAATGGCACCTAATCTGATATATATATATATATATATATATATATATATATATACACGACCCTATATATTTCTCCAATTAAGGGCCACTTTTAAAAAACATCAACAGTCTTAAATAAAGCGAGAACATATGTCACATATGTCATCATTAGACATAATCCCACACAAGTAGAACTCTCTTCCATCCTGACACCTTTTCTGAACAAAATTCTTTTATTTACTGATTTAATCATCAACAAAATATTTTCAAAATTCACATTTTCAAGATCAAATGGTCTTCTAAGTTAAAGAAGTACGTAGTTGAGAGTAGATATTTATTTTCTATCCTCGTCTTAACAATCTGAGGTCTAAATTAGGACCACCATGGTCGTCCCCATCGAGTTCTAAGTGAGATCCGGCCTACCATATCAATTGCAAAATAAAAAGAACATATATACACCTATCTTTTACTGAGTTGAAGGCCACGATTATAATGGATTTTTGCATATAAACGCCTGTTAAAAGTATAATTAAGCCATAATCAGACACGAAATTTTTTCATAAAAAAATCTACCGTCACTTGCCATCACAGAGCTATATATATAATTTACTTAATTAAAATATTCCTTTACCAACAACTTTTGTGCCATTAGACTTTATTTGAAAACTTTTACATCTGAAAAGTTAAATTGACTATGTTGTTATGATGGAGGGATATTAGCAGCCTCTAGAAGTTCAGTACAACAGGTGATAGCAGAGTTTTTAGTGCAAAAAAAATCATCTAATATTTTTTTTTCATAAAAATACAAAAATAAAATAAAAGAGAGCATAATTATACTTTTATAGACATATATATATATATATATATATGTAAAAAAATTTAAAAACTCATTTTAATGCACCGCGTACATGACAACTGCAAACTGTTCCCGCGTCCAATTCGGTGAATCACAATTTTTGTGTCCATTATGTATGCATATATTGTTATTTGAGAATAGTCATTTAAAAATTCGTCATTAAAAAGTATTTCAGAACATGCATGGCTGAGGAAATGGGTATATATGCAAATATCCGGCCTGTGCGGGCCGTCAAATGGGTACATACGCAAATGCAAATACTTGAAATTAACAACGAAGCATAAGCCTTAAATTTCTTGAGCACGGCTACATATAAACTGAATTAATTAAGCCTCCTTATAATTCCTTCATCAAAGAACCCCATGCACGTTAATTACATCTCATTACTTACTTAAGGCCTTCTGATCCGATCTGAAGCCACTCAGCGATCTTTGATCAGACCAAACTTCCTCGCAAACTTAATGCTTTCATCTAGTATTTGCTCCATGCCGCCGTACTTATACTCAAACCCCATGTCTGTAAGCTTTGATGACCCACCTTTGATGCTGCTCCCACACACCTCTGGCCTATGAGAATCCCAAAGTTTGTCACTTTTTTCTATCAGCAGCACAACCAAGTGTGGGAAAACATGCGATGAATAAAAATGTCACCAGCACAACTCTGCTACATACATGCATATATGTACATGATTGTGTGTATATGCATAGATATATGTGGAATATATATACATATATATATAGGCTATAGCAACAGTAGGATCACAGTACTGTTTACTTACTCTATGGCAATAAGATCCGGATACTTGCGTCTGTAGTAAGCCATGATCTCACCAACGCTTGGGTAGTCACTTGCACAGAGGAACCTGCCGCTGCCAGAGGTGAGGGGCACGTCCATGCAGAAGAGATGGGCTTCACAGGCGTCATCAAGGTGCACCAAGGGCACCGAATGCAGCAGATTCTGCAGAAACACGAAGTTGGCAAGCAATGCGGTGTTTCCTGTCAAGGGTGAGAGGGGACCCCCCACGCCAAAGACACTGTCCACAAGGGCATCTCCTCCTGCTACTCCACAGTCTAGAATCACCACCTCCAGCTCCCCCTCCTTGGCTCCGTAGCTCGTGAGGAGCTCCTCAGATGCTGTCTTAATGGAGGTGTAGAACTAGAGAGAGAGAGAGAGAGAGAGAGAGAGAGAGAGAGAAGATAAGAGTGCATATTGTATAGTATAGTGTTAATAGAAGAAGACACCCAGCTCCAAAGGGAGTTCTGTCATTATGCATAGATTTTGTTTACTACAGTTTGGGGTCCTGCATGATCTAGACATGCGGCCACTGCAAGGAAATGCATGGGACTCTGAGCAAGATCATGGGCCAAATCTTTTTTCTCGTCGGAGAAAGGATTTGACCTACGGGTTCATGCCTTCATGGGAATAACGCTCCACTTTCTCACTGGCTGTGTTCGTCGTGCTTTTAGAATTGTCTTTGGGTGTAGTTTAGCACTTTGTACTCTTGCCTATTCATAGGCTTAACTATGTGAAGCTACTGTTATGTGTTTTGGTCTATGCTCTGCTTGTACATCCCCTGTTCGTTGCTCTGTTCTTTGTGTTTTTTTTCTGGCCTCAACTTCTAGTGTTGCAGGCGTTGTGGAGGTGCTCTCTGGAGAGGCACTCTTGCAGGGACGAGTTCAACAATACTCACACAAATTATAAGGCATCATTATTTTAGTCTGTGAAGACAATTTTTTTTTCATCTAAATAACTAAAAATTTCTCCTCAAAACTTGGAAGTATTCTGAAATATGATTAAAAAAAGGGGAAGAAACTGGTCATGAGGGCAAACCTTCGCATAGTCGCTGGGATGAGGTATTGGGGCATCTGGCTTAGTCCAGCAGGACTCGTCGATGAAGTCCCTGGTGAAGAGCCCCTGCTCGTCCAGCGGCGAGGTGCTGGCGACGGAGCCTGTGTAGATGATCCTCTTCACGGTGCCGGACCCCTTGCAGGTGCTCAAGACGGACTGCAGCATGGCCAGGACCCCCTCGGCGGCGGCGGCCCTCTGCAGTTAAATAATTGAGCAAAAGCAGAAAAAAGAAGAGAACTTGGTGAAAACCCAGAGAGAGAGGGTGGGGGGGGGGGGGGGGTGAACACACGGAGAGCAATCAAGAGCACGAGACCCAAAAAGACGCATGGGATTCGTAGTTGTGGACCTCGGCGTCGTTGCTGAATGGTTTGGTGGGGAAGGCGACGAGGAAGACGAACTCGCAGCCATGGATGGCTTGGTCGATCTGGTGCGGGTGGAAGAGGTCGGCCTCGAACAGGTGGAGCCTGGAGTCTGCTCCTGGGAGCCTCTTGAGGAGCCCTGCCTTCTCTGGGTCGCCTGCAGCCAGAGCTAATTAGCTTATATATCCAAGCACAAATCCATGACTAATCTCCACACCACGCACAAAAAGATCAGTAGAAAGAGAGGGAGAGACGCACGTATGTTTCTGATTGTGGCATGGACGATGTGGCCTCTCTCGAGGAGCTTCTTGACGAGCCAAGAACCTACACGGCCGGATGCTCCCACAACACACACTCTCCGGGCGATCAACACCGCCGACTGGTTCTCCATCTCTCACAAGCCAGCCTGCTCCTCCTCTCGCTGCTCTCTGTCTGTGTTCTGTTTGTGTTATCCAACCGGGTGATGCCGGACCCTGTTTGGGTAAAATGTGGCTAAGGAAGAACAATTCTAAGAATAGGAGAAAAGAAACATAAAAATTTGATAAAGTAAAAGATACTCAAAAATTATGTTATGTTGTCTTTATGTAAGGGGTCTTTAGTCTCATATGGGATATTCTTAAAGAGTTAAGGACTTCATAACCCCTAATGTCCATGGGACTATGCCTTATAGACAAGAGTAGAGTTATGCTAAACCATATCACACACGCGCGCCGTAAAGTTGGCGGGCGCGTGTGATGACGCAATCCAACCGGCTTGTCTTGGTATCTTTTTGTTTCTTATTTTTGTGTTTTTCCCTTTTTCTTGGAGAGATTGAACCTATTTAGACCGATTCCCTAAACCGGTCCATTGTCTTGGGTTCTGCGGGTGTGAGGCGTCTCATATAGTGATTAGGGTCTCTCTAATCGTAGTTACCGAAATCTGAAACATCTGTTGACTCTTCGTCTGGAGGAATCGCTCGCGACCCGGCTGCTCTCTCTCTCGCCTTCCCCTCGTGTCGGACTGCTGCTCTGCGAGGTCGCCGTCGGCCGCTCTTCCGTTCGAGTGCGCAGACGCTCACACGGCGTCGGGGCGCCGTGGTCGTCGTCGTCCTACGCTCTCTCCGGTGTTCGGTGCATGCTTTCTGCCCTACCTTTCACGTAGTAGAGGATTACGTTTCTATATAACTTTCGTCTTACGGAATCGCTCTTGTGCGAGAACGATTCTGTGTCTCGTGATTATACCCTGGGAGAAAGTCGTCGGACCCCAATCACACCGTATAATGGAGACGATACTTTATCTAAAATAAGTTCTATTATGGAACGTCTCCACCGTCTTGTTTCGGTTCTTAATTATTCTGTAATTACCATACTCATGTTATATTTTTGTTTTCGGGACGCGTCTATGTACATGCTAATTTTTATTATGTTTACTATGTAATTTACACTGATTTACATGTTCCTGAATTATCATCATGATCGATGCCATCATACCACTGTTTTAACAACAGCCCCAAGGAGCCGCCCCGACAACGACATCCCTCCGGGTCCATCTCTTGCGAATTTGGTAATGAAATCTCGGGGCAGGGCCAATCGGTCACCGTGGGTTAAGTCATAACTCATATAAGGTAATGGATAACATATTAATGTATGTATGCTAGCACATGGTATAAAAAATTAATAAAAAAATAATACATGATGGCACATGACATAATAAAAAATATTAAAGAAAAATGGTGAAAGATATATAAGATAAGAATGTGGGTAAATTAATTATGAGTTTTTATCAAATATTTGACTTATTTTTTAAATACTGTCAGAATTGTAACTCATTACAGTAAATATTATTTTCTGTTACAGCATACGCTGAATTTTGTTATAATAAAGACATCTCTATTACAGTCAGAGATTTTTAATTAATTAATTAATCATAAAAATATTTTAAATATTGCAATAGAAGAATGGTTAATTATTTTTTCCCACCAAATTATAAAACTAACAAATAAATTAACATATTTTAACTTTTGAGGTTAACTCTTAATTTACCGAAATAAAAGACTTTTTAACACTAGAGTTGAGTTGGATTAAATCCAACCCTTTTCCAAAGAGACTTCTGGTGGATTTGAAATGGTCCGGGAACTCAAAAAAGATAACGCATATTGTTGGCGTGGTAGGTTTGAACTTTGAAGTGTGAAGTTAACATATATTTTTAATAGTTTTGCATAGGCCAAGTCATAAAATTTAACAAGTCCAACTCCCATTAGTTAAGAGGAAGATGGTGACCCTACACGCAACTCAAATTTCAAGGTAGTAATACCTACCTGATAACGCATATTGTTGGCGTGGCCTTTTGTATGCGCGGACAGTCATCTATCACCAGACATTTCCAAGATCAAATGTAGAAGAAAAATGTTTAGATCATTTTTCAATAAGGTAATTAATTTAACAACACAACTCAAAATTATAACAACTCCATGTAGGGAGATAAAAGACTATAAAATAAACTCAAAATGCGTGCACAAGAATCACACTTTTGGAGGGCGCAATGAATAGTTTTTTGAGTCGGAGATCACGTCTTACCACTTGAGACAGTAAGGGATGTCGAGCGTCTCAAAGTGTTAATTCTGAATTGTGGTCCTATAAGTGAATCCGATAACCGAGCGAAACATTATATCTGTTTGACCGAATGAGTGTCATACTCTATTAGATCGTGTACCTGCAATCACGCTCCCGGAGAGGCATTGAGACACCAGAGTAGAAATCTCCAGGTCCAACCTAGTGGCAGTCGACTTGAAGCGTCGATTTCGAATTGGGGTCTCAGAAGCTGTTCTGATTGCGGGATGAAGAAATATTCGCGTTTTACCGAAATCGATCGAAATCAAGTACTTATACCCACGCTCTGGGAGGGAATTTGGGTCTCGAAATAAAATTCCGTGAAACTGGCCTCATGTCGACTATCTCGGAGTGTAAATTCCTAATTGTGGTCTTACAAATGATTTTGATCACCAAGAGAAATGTTTTGGCCATTTTTACTAATGCCCGTTTCATCAAAGGGGTGTCCGTATTCGATCGCATCGAGAGTCGGTGATCAGACTCCTAGAGTAGAATTCGGACGTCGGAACGGAAATCTCTAAATCTGACCTTGTACTGACCAGGTCGGAGTGTTGATTTCAAATTGGGACCTCACGGGTGGTTTCGATCGCCGGGCAAAGAAATATCTGCATCTTACTGAAGGGGTGCGATAATCGGTGTATTAGTACACACACTCCGCGGTGGAATTTCGACCTCAGAATGGAATTTCGCAAAACTGGCCTCTTGTCGACCGTCATTAATTTCGAAATGTGGTCGCATAAACGATTCCGCTACCCGAGCAGAAAGTTATGCTCAGTTCATTCACTAAAGGGGTGAGAATAATCCGAAATGGGTGAATATATCGGCGATGTTTATGCAGCCATATTTTCGACCTGGGGAGGAGTTCTTACGCTGAGATGAGCACAACTTCCGATCGTCGTGATAGGCCAAGTCTAAGTTGCATCCCCAAAAGTGATTCGCGTGATCGAGAGAAACGTTACTGCGAGAAAACCTTAGAAACAGGGAGATCGTTGGCTGGAATCACAATTTTGGAGTGGAAAATGAAGAATTTTTGAGTCAGAAATAACGTCTTAATGCCGAAGGAAATAAGGGGCGACGAGTGCCTCTGAGTGCCTATTTCAAATTGGGGTCTTATAAACGATTCCGATAATTGAGCGGAAAGTTATGCCCATTTGAACGAAGGGGTGTCTGTATTCGATCGCATTGAGAGCCTGCGATCAGGCTCTCGGAGCGGAATTTGGGCGCCCTAGCGGAAATCTTCGAATCCTACCTTGTGCCGACCGGTTCAGAGTGTCGATTCTAAATTGGGGCCTCGTGGGCGGTTCTGGTCTCCAGGCAAAGAAATATTCACGTCTTACTGAAGGGGTGTGATAATTAGTGTACTAGTACACATGCTTCACAGTGGAAATTTGGCCTCAGAATAGAATTCCACGAAACCAACATCTTGTCAACCGTCTCAGAGTGCCAATTCCAAAATGTGGTCACTTAAGCGATTCCGATACCCGGGTGGAAAGTTATGCCCAATTCTTTCACTGAAGAGGTGAGAATAATTCTGAAGGGGTGAATATATCAACGATATTCATGTAGCCATATTTGCCACGTGGGGAGGAGTTCTCGTGCCGAGATGAGCATAATTTCCGATCATCGTGAGAAGCCGAGTCTGTGTTGTGGCCCCACAAGTGATTCGCGTGATCGTGGGAAACGTTACTGCGAGAAAACCTTGGAAACAGGGAGAGAGTTGGCTGGAATCACAATTTTGGAGTATGAAATGAGGGATTTTCGAGTCAGAAATGACGTCTTATCGCCAAAGGCAATGAAGGGAGATTAGCGCCTTTGAGTGCCGATTCGGAATTAGGGTCTTATAAGTGATTTCGATAACTGAGTGGAAAGTTATGCCCGTTAGACCGAAGGGGTGTCCGTATTCGATCGCATCGGGAGCTTGCAATCAGGCTCTCAGAGCGGAATTTGGGCATCGGAGTGGAAATATCTGAATCTGACCTAGTGCCAACTGATTCGGAGTGTCGATTTTGAAATGGGGTCTCACGGGCAGTTCTAGTCGCCGGGCGAAGAAATATCCACGTCTTACTAAGGGGGTGCGATAATCGGTGTACTAGTACACACGCTCCGCGATGGATTTTCAGCTTCGGAACGGACTTTCGCGAAACTAGCCTGTTGTCGACCGTTTAGAAGTATCGATTTTAAAATGTGGTTACATAAGTGATTCTGATACCGGAGCGGAAACCCAGTTCTTTCACTGAAGGGGTGAATATATTGACGATGTTCATACAACCATATTTGTGACATGGGGAGGAGTTCTCGCGCCGAGATGAGTACAACTTCCGATCATCGTGACAGGCCGAGTCTGAGTTGCGACCCCATAAGTTATTCGCATTGTAGCACTCGTGATTTTTAAAATCTTAAATAAAAATAAAAATTTTAATTAAATAAATGTGATAAAATAGATTTATAATAAAGAGAGAATAAAGAGAATTTAAAGGGAATTAAACTAAAACCCATTAAGCTAAATTAATAAATGGGTTCAACTAATGGACCACACATAATGTAATGGGCCAAAATGCCAAGAGCCCAACTTTAGATGGGAGATCTTTTGTCTAATTTCGGATTTAATAAATAAATAAATAAATAAGGGATAAGATAATGACTAAATTAGCTTATAATTATCTGTACATGAGTCCTAAGCCTATCCTAACCCATTGTCCACGGAATTAGACCTCTCCCCATCCCATTAGGTGGATAAATGTAAGAAAATAGAATGATAAATGTGAAAATTCAGAGTTGGGAGGAGAAGGAAGAGTTTTAGACTAATTGGACTCTTACACTAACTAAAACATTCTAATTCGTCCCTACCAAGCCATAACTCGTTACTGGAGCTCTGGAGAATGAGGAGAGTAGTTCTAGACGAAGGAGCTAGGAGAGAAGGCATGGAGCTAGAGGGATTTCTTCTTTCTTTTCGTCATCAACCCTAGGTTTCCATTACAGTAAGAAAATGTAGGCAATCTCTCAAGCACGAACTAATTAAAATTTCCCCTAGGGAGACCATGATCCTCTCTTGCAAAGCCCTATGGTTTGCCCAATTTCGTGGCTCCATGATGGAGTATTAAATGATTCAATCTCTGTCAGTCTCCATGCACCCGAACCCTATTCATTATTTACAATCCATGAATGTACTCGAAACAAGTGTCCGACGTTCTAGAGGAATTCTAGAACAGTGGAGCGTCGGTAACGGTACTCCCAAAACATCGCGAGAATCGTAGAAAAGTTCTTTTAAAATAGGGCAATATATATATTATTGAAACAAATTACCAGATATATATTATGAAATATTTTCATGCCAAATTAAGCCATATTTTGGGTCCGGAATAGAATTCCGCGAACCCAGCGCCCTGTCGACCGTCTCAGAGTGCCGATTCCAAATTGTGGTCACAAAATTCATCCAAAGCCTAGGCGTAAAGTTATACCCAGTTCTTTCGCTGAAGGGGTGGGAATAAACCGTAGGGGGTGACTATATCGGCAATGTTCGTGCACCTATATCCACGACTTGAGGTGGAGATCTCGAGCCGAGTTGAACACGACTTTTCGATCACCGTGATAGGCTGACTCCATGTGTTGGCCCCACCAGCGATTGCGTAATCGAGGGAGGTGCTACTACCAGAAAACCTTGGAATTGGGAAGATCGTCGGCAAGAATTGCAATTTCATAGTGCAAAACGAAGGTTTTTGGACCCCGAAACGACGTCTTATCACCTGAGACAATAAAGGGACGATGGGCGCCTCTAAGTGCCGATTCCGAATTGAGGTCTTATAAGCGATTCTCATAACCGAGCAGAAAGTTATGCCTTTTTGAGCGAAGGGGTGTCCGTATGCGATAGCATCGGCAGCCCGCGACCACGCTTCCAGAGAGGAATTTGGGCGCCGGATCGGAAATCTCCGAATGCGACCTTGTGCCGACCGAGTCGAAGTGCCGATTCTGAATTGGGGCCTTGCAGGCGTTTCCGATCGGTGGGCGAACAAATATCTGCGTCCTGCCCAACGGGTACGACAATCGGTGTACTCATACACACTCTCCGCGATGAATTTTGGCCCTGGAACAGAATTCCGCGAAACCAGCGCCCTGTCGACCATTTTGGAGTGCCGATTCCGAATGGTGGTCACATAAGCCATTCCGATGCCCAGGCGGAAAGTTATGCCCAGTTCTTTCGCTGAAGGGGTGGGAATAACCCTAGGGGGTGACTATTTCGGTAATGTTCGTGCACCCATATCCACGACTTGAGGTGAAGATCACGAGCCGAGTTGAACATGACTTCCGATCGACGTGATAGGCCGACTCCAAGTGTTGGCCCCCCCAGTGATTCGCGTAATCGAGGGAGGTGCTACTGCTAGAAAACCTTGGAATCAGGAAGATCGTCAGCAAGAATTGCAATTTCGGAGTGCGAAACGAAGGTTTTTCGACTCCGAAACGACGTCTTATTGCTTGGGGCAATAAATGGGCAATGGTGTGTCTGAGTGCCGATTCTGAATTTGGGTCGTATAAGCGATTCTGATAAACAAACGAAAAGTTATGCTCGTTTGAGTGAAGGGGTGTCCGTATGTGATCACACATCGGCAGCCCGCGACCACGTTGCCGGAGAGGAATTTGGGCGCCGGACCGAAAATCTCCGAATGTGACCTTGTGCTGACCGGGGTCGAAGTGCCGATTCTGATTGGGGCCTTCCGGGCGTTTACAATCGCTGGGCGAACAAATATCCGCGTCCTACCCAACGGTATGACAATCGGTGTACTAATACACACGCTATGTGGCGAATTTCGGCCCCAGAACGGATTCCCTGAAACCAGTGTCCTGTCGATCGTTTCGAGTGCCGATTCTGAATTGTGGTCACATAAGCCATTTTGATGCCCGGCGAAAAGTTATGCCTAGTTCTTTTGCTGAAGGGGTGGGAATAAATCGTAGGGGTGACTATATCGGCGATGTTCGTGCACCCATATCCACAACATGGGGTGGAGATATTGAGCCGAGTTGAACACGACTTTCGATCGCCGTGATAGGTCAACTCCATGTGTTAGCCCCGCCAGCGATTCGTGTAATCGAGGGAGGTGCCACTGCTAGAAAACCTTAGAATCGAGAAGATCGTCAGCTACAATTGCAATTTTGGAGTGCGAAACGAAGGTTTTTCGACCCTGAAACAACATCTTATCGCCTGAGGCAATAAAGGGGCGACGGTCGCCTCTTAGTTTCGATTCCGAATTGGGGTCTTATAAGCGATTCTGATAACCGAGCGGAAACTTATGCCCGTTTGAGCGAGGGGTGTTTGTATGCGATCGCATCGGTAGCCCGCGACCACGCTCCCGGAGAGGAATTTGGGCGCCGAATTGGAAATCTCTGAATGCGACCTTGTGTCGACAGGGTTGAAGTGCCGATTCTGAATTGGGGCCTTGGGGGCATTTCCGATCGCCGGGCAAACAAATATCCGCGTCCTACCCAATGGGTACGACAATCGGTGTACTCATACACACACTCCGCGATAAAATTTGGCCCCGAAACGAATTCTGTGAAACTATCGCCCTGTCGACTGTCTCGGAGTGCTGATTCCGAATTGTGGTCAAATAAGCCATTCCGATGCCGGGCGGAAGGGTATGCCCAGTTCTTTCGCTGAAGGGGTGGAATAACTGTAGGGGGTGACTATATTGCAATGTTCGTGCACCCATATCCACGACTTAGGGTGGAGATATCGAGCCGAGTTGAACACGACTTCCGATCACCGTGATAGGCAGACTCCATGTGTTGGCCCCCAGTAGTTCGCGTAATCAAGGGAGGTGCTACTGCCAAAAAACCTTGGAATCGGGAAGATCATCGGCTAGAA
Source organism: Colocasia esculenta (assembly GCA_014218235.1). Lineage (NCBI taxonomy): Eukaryota > Viridiplantae > Streptophyta > Magnoliopsida > Alismatales > Araceae > Colocasia > Colocasia esculenta. The sequence goes on along the minus strand of JACBKR010000009.1, from coordinate 103,642 downwards.
ATGCAATTTCAGAGTGTGAAACGAACATTTTTCGACCCCAAAATGACGTCTTATCACTTGCGGCAATGAGGAGGTGATGGGCGCCTCTGAGTGCCGATTCCGAATTGGGGTCTTATAAGCGATTCTGATAACCGAGCGGAAAGTTATGCCCGTTTGAGCGAAGGGGTGTCCGTATGCGATCGCATCGGCAACCTGCGACCACGCTCCCAGAGAGGAATTTGGGCGCTGGTCCGGAAATCTCCGAATGCGACCTTGTGCCGACCGGTCGAAGTGCCGATTCTGAATTGGGGCTTTGCAGACATTTTCGATCGCCGGGCTAACAAATATCCGCGTCTTACCCACAGGTATGACAATCGGTGTACTAATACACACTCTATGTGGTGAATTTCGACCCCAAAATGGAATTCTGTGAATTAAGCACCCTATCGACCATTTCGGAGTGCCGATTCCGAATTGTGGTCACATAAGCCATTCTGATGCCCCGTGGAAAGTTATGCCTAGTTCTTTCGCTGAAGGGGTGGGAATAAACCGTAGGGGGTGACAATATGACGATGTTCGTGCACCCATATCCACGACTTGGGGTGGAGATCTCAAGCCGAGTTGAACACGACTTCCGATCGCCGTGATAGGTCGACTCTATGTGTTGGCCCCGCCAGCGATTCGCGTAATTGAGGGAGGTGCTACTGCCAAAAATCTTAGAAACGGGAAGATCATCAGCTGCAATTGCAATTTTGGAGTGCGAAACGAAGGTTTTTCGACCCCGAAACGACGTCTTCTAGCTGAGGCCTGAATAAAAAGGGTGACGGGCGCCTCTGAGTATTGATTCCGATTGGGGTCTTATAAGGGATTCTGATAACCGAGCAGAAAGTTATGCCCGTTTAAGAAAAGGGGTGTCCGTATGCGATCGCATCGGCAGCCCGCGACCACGCTCCCTGAGAGGAATTTGCGTGCCGGACTGGAAATCTCATAATACGGCCGTGTGCCGACCAGGTCGAAGTGTCGATTTTGAATTGGGGCCTTGTGGGCGTTTCCGATCGTCGGGCGAACAAATATCTACTCCTACCCAACGGGTACGACACTCGGTGTACTCATACACACGCTGCGCGCTGATTTTGGCCCCGAAACGGAATTCCGTGAAACCAACTCCCTCTCGACTTTCTCGGAGTTCCGATTCCAAATTGTGGTCACATAAGCCATTCCGATGCCGGGCGGAAGGTTATGTCCAGTTCTTTCCTTGAAGGGGTGGGAACAAACCGTAGGGGGTGACTATATCGGCAATGTTCGTGCACCCATATCCACGACTTGGGGTGGAGATCTCGAGCTGAGATGAACACGACTTCCGATCGCCGTGATAGGCCAACTCCATGTGTTGGCCCCGCCAGCGATTCGCATAATCGATGGAGGCGCTACTGTGAGAAAACCTTGGAATCGGGAAGATCGTCGGCTAGAAATGTAATTTCGGAGTGCAAAATGAAGATTTTTCGACCCCGAAATGACGTCTTATCCCTTAGGTAATAAGTGGGCAATGGGCGCCTCTGAGTGCCAATTCCGAATTGGGGTCTTATAAGCGATTCCGATAACCGAGCGGAAAGTTATGTCCGTTTAAGCGAAGGGGTGTTTCGTATGCGATCGCATCGGCAGCCCGCGACCACGCTCTCGGAGAGGAATTTGGGCGCCGGACCGAAAATCTCCGAATGCGACCTTGTGCCGATCGGGTCAAAGTGCCAATTCTGAATTGGGGCCTTGCAGGCGTTTCCGATCGGTGGCGAACAAATATCTGCGTCCTGCCAACGGGTACGACAATCGTTGTACTCATACACACTCTCCGCGACGAATTTTGGCCCTGGAACAGAATTCCGCGAAACCAGCGCCCTGTCGACCATTTTGGAGTGCCGATTCCGAATGGTGGTCACATAAGCCATTCCGATGCCAGGCGGGCGGAAAGTTATGCCCAGTTCTTTCGCTGAAGGGGTGGGAATAAACCCTAGGGGGTGACTATATCGGCAATGTTCGTGCACCCATATCCACGACTTGAGGTGGAGATCACGAGCCGAGTTGAACATGACTTCCGATCGACGTGATAGGCCGACTCCAAGTGTTGGCCCCGCCAGCGATTCGCATAATCGAGGGAGGTGCTATTGCTAGAAAACCTTGGAATCAGGAAGATCGTCAGCAAGAATTGCAATTTCGGAGTGCAAAACGAAGGTTTTTCGACTCCGAAACGACGTCTTATTGCTTGGGGCAATAAATGGGCAATGGGCGTGTCTGAGTGCCGATTCCGAATTTGGGTGGTATAAGCGATTTTGATAACCAAACGAAATGTTATGCTCGTTTGAGTGAAGGGGTGTCCGTATGTGATCACATCGGCAGCCCGCGACAATGTTGCCGGAGAGGAATTTGGGCGCCGAACCGAAAATCTCCGAATGTGACCTTGTGCCGACCGGGTCGAAGTGTCGATTCTGAATTGGGGCCTTCCGGGCGTTTACAATCGCTGGGCGAACAAATATCCGCGTCCTACCCAACGGGTATGACAATCGGTGTACTAATACACACGCTATGTGGCGAATTTCGGCCCCAGAACGGAATTCCCTGAAACCAGTGTCCTGTCGATCGTTTCGAAGTGCCGATTCTGAATTGTGGTCACATAAGCCATTTTGATGCCCGGGCGAAAAGTTATGCCTAGTTCTTTTGCTGAAGGGGTGGGAATAAATCGTAGGGGTGACTATATCGGCGATGTTCGTGCACCCATATCCACAACATGGGGTGGAGATATTGAGCCGAGTTGAACACGACTTTCGATCGCCGTGATAGGTCAACTCCATGTGTTAGCCCCGCCAGCGATTCGTGTAATCGAGGGAGGTGCCACTGCTAGAAAACTTAGAATCGAGAAGATCGTCGGCTACAATTGCAATTTTGGAGTGCGAAACGAATGTTTTTCGACCCTGAAACAACATCTTATCGCCTGAGGCAATAAAGGGGCGACGGTCGCCTCTTAGTTTCGATTCCGAATTGGGGTCTTATAAGCGATTCTGATAACCGAGAGGAAACTTATGCCCGTTTGAGCGAAGGGGGGTTGTTGTATGCGATCGCATCGGTAGCCCGCGACCACGCTCCCGGAGAGGAATTTGGGCGCCGAACTGGAAATCTCTGAATGCGACCTTGTGTCAACAGGGTTGAAGTGCCGATTCTGAATTGGGGCCTTGGGGGCATTTCCGATCGCCGGGCAAACAAATATCCGCGTCCTACCAAAGGGTACGACAATCGGTGTACTCACACACAACTCCGCGATAAAATTTGGCTCCGAAAGAATTCCGTGAAACTATCGCCCTATCGACTGTCTCGGAGTGCTGATTCCGAATTGTGGTCAAATAAGCCATTCCGATGCCCGGGCGGAAGGTTATGCCCAGTTCTTTCGCTGAAGGGGTGGGAATAAACTGTAGGGGGTGACTATATGGCAATGTTCGTGCACCCATATCCACGACTTAGGGTGGAGATATCGAGCCGAGTTGAACACGACTTCCGATCACCGTGATAGGCAGACTCCATGTGTTGGCCCCGCCAGTAGTTCGCGTAATCAAGGGAGGTGCTACTGCCAAAAAACCTTAGAATCAGGAAGATCATCGGCTAGAAATGCAATTTCAGAGTGTGAAACGAACATTTTTCGACCCAAAACGACGTCTTATCACCTGTGGCAATGAGGAGGCGATGGGCGCCTCTGAGTGCCGATTCCGAATTGGGGTCTTATAAGCGATTTTTATAACTGAGCGGAAAGTTATGCCCGTTTGAGCGAAGGGGTGTCCGTATGCGATCGCATCGGCAACCTGCGACCACGCTCCCAGAGAGGAATTTGGGCGCTGGACCGGAAATCTCCGAATGCGACCTTGTGCCGACCGGGTCGAAGTGCCGATTCTGAATTGGGGCTTTGCAGGCATTTTCGATCGCCGGGCTAACAAATATCCGCGTCTTACCCAGCAGGTACGACAATCGGTGTACTAATACACATGCTATGTGGTGAATTTCGACCCCAAAATGGAATTCTGTGAAATAAGCACCCTATCGACCGTTTCGGAGTGCCGATTCCGAATTGTGGTCACATAAGCCATTCTGATGCCCCGGTGGAAAGTTATGCCTAGTTCTTTCGCTGAAGGGGTGGGAATAAACCGTAGGGGGTGACAATATCGGCGATGTTCGTGCACCCATATCCACGACTTGGGGTGGAGATCTCAAGCCGAGTTGAACACGACTTCCGATCGCCGTGATAGGTCGACTCCATGTGTTGAACCGGCCAGCGATTCGCGTAATCGAGGGAGGTGCTACTGCCAGAAACCTTAGAAACGGAAAGATCATCAGCTGCAATTGCAATTTTGGAGTGCGAAACGAAGGTTTTTCGACCCCGAAACGACGTCTTATCGCCTGAGGCAAGAAAAGGGTGATGGGCGCCTCTGAGTATTGATTCCGAATTGGGGTTTATAAGGGATTCTGATAACCGAGCAGAAAGTTATGCCCGTTTAAGAAAAGGGGTGTCCGTATGCGATCGCATCGGCAGCCCGCGACCACGCTCCCTGAGAGGAATTTGCGTCGGACTGGAAATCTCAGAATACGCTGTGTGCCGACCAGGTCGAAGTGTCGATTTTGAATTAGGGCCTTGTGGGCGTTTCCGATCGTCGGGCGAACAAATATCTACGTCTACCCAACGGGTACGACACTCGGTGTACTCATACACACGCTGCGCGCTGAATTTTGGCCCCGAACGGAATTCCGTGAAACCAACTCCCTCTTGACTTTCTCGGAGTTCCGATTCCAAATTGTGGTCACATAAGCCATTCCGATGCCGGGCGGAAGGTTATGCTCAGTTCTTTCCTTGAAGGGGTGGGAACAAACCGTAGGGGGTGACTATATCGGCAATGTTCGTGCACCCATATCCACGACTTGGGGTGGAGATCTCGAGCCGAGATGAACACGACTTCCGATCGCCGTGATAGGCCAACTCCATGTGTTAGCCCCGCTAGCGATTCGCATAATCGATGGAGGCGCTACTGTGAGAAAACCTTGGAATCGGGAAGATCGTCGGCTAGAAATGTAATTCGGAGTGCAAAATGAAGATTTTTCGACCCCGAAATGACGTCTTATCCCTTGGGTAATAAGTGGGCAATGGGCGCCTCTGAGTGCCAATTCCGAATTGGGGTCTTATAAGCGATTCCGATAACCGAACGGAAAGTTATGTCTGTTAAGCGAAGGGGTGTCCGTATGCGATCGCATTGACAGCCCGCGACCACGCTCTCGGAGAGGAATTTGGGCGCCGGACCGAAAAATCCGAATGCGACCTTGTGCCGACCGGGTCAAAGTGCCGATTCTGAATTGAGGCCTTGCAGGCGTTTCTGATCGTGGATGAACAAATATTCACGTCCTACGCAACGGGTACATAATCGGTGTACTAATACACACGCTACGCGGTGAATTTCGGCCCAGGAACGGAATTATGTGAAACCAGTGCAATGTCGACCGTCTCGGAGTGTCGATTCCGAATTGTGGTAACATAAGCCATTTCGATGCCTGGGCAGAAAGTTATGCCCAGTTTTTTCGCTGAAGGGGTGGGAATAAACTGTAGGGGGTGACTATATTGACGATGTTCGTGCACCATATCCACGAATTGAGGTGGAGATCTCGAGCCGAGTTGAACATGACTTTTGATCACCGTGATAGGCCGACTCCTTGTGTTGGTCCCGCCAGCAATTTGCGTAATCGAGGGAGGTGCTACAGCCAGAAAACCTTAGAATCAGGAAGATCGTCAACTAGAATTGCAGTTTCATCTACTAGAATTGCAATTTCATAGTGAGAAACGAAGGTTTTTAGACCCCGAAATGATGTCTTATTACGTGAGACTATACGACGGTTGCCTTTGAGTGTCGATTCCGAATTGGGGTCTTATAAGCGATTTTGATAACCGAGCGTAAAGTTATGCCCATTTGAGAGAAGGGGTGTCCGTATGCGATTGCATCGGTAGCCCGCGACCACGCTCCCGGAGAGGAATTTGGGCGCCGGACCAGAAATCTCCGAATGCGACCTTGTGCCGACTGGGTCGAAGTGTCGATTCTGAATTGGGGCCTTGCGGGCATTTCCGATCGCCGGGCGAATAAATATCTGCATCCTACCCAACGGGTACGACAATCGGTGTACTAATACACACGCTACGCGGCGAATTTCGGCCCCGAAATAGAATTCTGCGAAATCAGAGCCCAGTTGACCGTCTTGGAGTGCCGATTCCGAATTGTGGTCAGATAAGCCATTCCGATGCCCGGACGGAAAGTTATGCCCAGTTCTTTCGCTAAAGGGGTGGGAATAAACTATAGGGGGTGACTATATCGGCGATGTTCGTGCACCCATATCTACGACTTGGGGTGGAGATCTCGAGTCTTGTTGAACACGACTTCCGATCGCCGTGATAGGCCGATTCTATGTGTTGGCCGTACCAGCGAATTACGTAATCGAGGGAGGTGATACTTCCAGAAAACCTTGGAATCGGGAAGATCGTCAGCTAGAATCACAATTTTGGAGTGCGAAATGAAGGTTTTTTTACCCCGAAAACAACGTCTTATCGTCTGAGGCTGTAAGGGAGCGACGTGCGCCTCTAAGTTCCAATTCCAAATTGGGGTCTTATAAGCGATTTTGATAACCGAGCGTAAAGTTATGCCCATTTGAGAGAAGGGTGTCCGTATGCGATCGCATCGGCAGCCTACGACCACGCTCCGGAGAGGAATTTGGGCGCCGGACCTGAAATCTCCGAATGCGAGCTTGTGCTGATCGTGTTGCCCGGTTGGCGAACCCAGAGGGGGGGGGGGGTGAATGGGTCTTTAAAAAATATTTACTTAGTTAGAACCTGAACTTAAACAAACAGAAAAACGTTCTTGGAAGAGATTAGTAATGGTTAGTAAAAAGAACAATCACACAAGAAGACAATCTCACAACACACAGATTTATCCTAGTTCGGATCTCCTCTCCTTAGGAGTCCTACGTCCAGCCCCTAAGCAAACCTCAGGATTCCACTATCTAGGGTACAGTCCCCCTATGGACGAAACAACCACCCAGCTCAGCTGGTCTTCCTTCACACTCGAAGGGAACACAACACCCTGGTACCACCAGGTCTTCCTTCACACCAGAAGGGAAACAAACAAGGGAATCTGAAAAAGGATTGACTAGCCCCTGATCAAGCTTAACAGAGCTCGATCTGAAGCTACAAGCACTGAGAGTTAAAGATCTACACAGGTGCTCTCTCTCAGAACTATTCTAGCTCTCTTCTAAAATTTCTCACAACACAGGGAGCTAAGAGCCAAGGCGAAAAAAAATGGAATGACCAAGCTGGCTCTAGAGTTCTTGTGAAGACTTGAAAGACTGCGGAGATGTTTTTCTTTCTTGATCGCTCTGTCTCTCTGTATGCTTCAAATCTTCTGTCTTGTATATATATATATATATATATAATATATATATATATATCTTGAAACTTGAATGTAGATGATGAGATAGCCGTTGTCTCACAGCTTTGGTGAACGTTAGACTGAAGGATTTATGGAAGCTTCCAGTCAACAGTCTTTTGTTCTTTAGAGCACGCAAAGTGATGAGATCTTCTGAGGTGACTTGTAGTTCTTTTGTGTCCAACGTTGTAAGATGGTACAACTTCAAGGTTCTGCAAAAGTTGAGCTTTAATGGTAGACAGCTAACACTATCTCCAGATGTCAGTCAATGTTAGAGCAAGTAAACACAGATATAGTAGTGATAGTTTATCGTACTAAAAGGATACATGCAGAGAATACACGATAATGGAAGATATGTTCTGCGTGCATGCGGAGATACGTTCAGTCTTCATTAAATGCATATCAGTCAAACAGGTGAGATACAACTTTGACTATTCAATGTATTTCAAATCAAAGAAAATATTTATTTGATGGAAACATGACTTATGAAATCGTTATGAGATCATGATAGTCTAAGAGAGTCGTTATGAATCATAACACATCGTTATAGAATCAGAAGAAGTCGTTATGATAACTTACGAAATCGGTATGACAGGCAAGTCGTTGCGAGTTCTAAAGAAGTCGTTACAGAAGCTTATGAAATCGTTACCACAAGCAAGTCGTTGCGCTTTCTAAGGAAATCGTTATGACGAGCAAGTCGTTACGAGTTCTAAAGAAATCGTTACGGTAGCTTATGAAATCGTTACCACAAGCAAGTCGTTGCGCTTTCTAAGGAAATCGTTATGACGAGCAAGTCGTTACGAGTTCTAAAGAATCGTTACGGTAGCTTATAAAATCGTTACCACAAGCAAGTCGTTGCGCTTTCTAAGGAAATCGTTATGACGAGCAAGTCGTTACGAGTTCTAAAGAAATCGTTACGGTAGCTTATGAAATCGTTACCACAAGCAAGTCGTTGCGCTTTCTAAGGAAATCGTTATGACGATCAAGTCGTTACGAGTTCTAAAGAAATCGTTAGGATGACTTATGAAATCGTTACCACAAGCAAGTCGTTACGCTTTCTAAAGAAATCGTTACGATGACTTATGAATCGTTATGACTGGCAAGTCGTTGCGAGTTCTAAAGAAATCGTTACGATGACTTATGAAATCGTTATAACATCGACTTGTTTGCCCACATGACTTTTCAGTCTTATAAGGAATCGTTGCGATCACTTATAGAATCGTTACGACATCGATTTGTTTGAAACAAATGACTTTTCAGTCTTATAAGGAACCGTTGCGATCACTTATAGAATCGTTACGACATCGATTTGTTTGAAACAACATGACTTTTCAGTCTTATAAGGAAACCGTTGCGATCACTTATAGAATCGTTACGACATCGATTTGTTTGAAACAACATGACTTTTCAGTCTTATAAGGAAACTGTTGCGATCACTTATAGAATCGTTATGACATCGATTTGTTTGAAACAAATGACTTTTCAGTCTTATAAGAAAATCGTTGCGATCACTTATAGAATCGTTACGACATCGATTTGTTTGAACAACATGACTTTTCAGTCTTATAAGGAAATCGTTGCGATCACTTATAGAATCGTTACGACATCGATTTGTTTGAAACAACATGACTTTTCAGTCTTATAAGGAAATCGTTGCGATCACTTATAGAATCGTTACGACATCGATTTGTTTGAAACAACATGACTTTTCAGTCTTATAAGGAAATCGTTATGAACTTCAACAGAAATCGATATGGACTTAGAGAAATATCATGTTGAAAATATTAAAGCTTCAGAGAAGTAATGCATACCTTTATTGACTTGTTTGGCCTTGGTATTTTTCCTGTACTTAAGACTTATGAAATATTCATTAGATATAATTGATAAGCTCTTGTTTGGTTTTGTTAATCATCAAAATATGTATATGTAATTAATTAAAATGGCATGGGGACAGACTGATCATCAATCTCCCCCTTTTTGGTGATGACAAAACTGAACAATAAGCATGGATAAAAGTATCTGAAATGCCAAGTGTATGCTAGTTTCTAAGCAATTTAAAATTTCAGACATGCTAAGTATTTTCTCCCCCTTTTTGTCATTAAGCAAAAAGAATTAGGACTGAGACAAAGAATAAGAGACAATGAGGAGAAGGAACACAATCTTTTCATTAAGCTTGAGGAGGTACAGACAAATAATATGCAGAGAGAGAAGAGAGGCAAAATGAGAAATGGCTTCCCAGGCCTGCTCTTCCTGCCTATCAAAAAATTGCCTAAAAGCTCCATCAGAAATAAAGAAGGTTGGTCCCATGGTAGAAGCCATCCGAGACAGGTCGATGGTACGCTGCTTGGAGAGAAGGTTTGCATATTGATCAGCATCCATGGAGCACCGGATGAAGGAGGTTTTTCCAAAGCTTGCACAGGCAGGAATTGATCCATGGAAACAGGGTAGAAAATTTGTTTCTCCTTGAGGACTTGGCGTAGAGCTACAAACACCTTGTATCTTTCAGCCCATAGTTTGTAGGGATCAAGTACAAGATGGATGGAGTTTATGTCCAAGAAGGTGGCAGGAGAGACAGGGGCTTTTCCTTCCCTAGCCTGAGCAGCATTGAGATGAGCTAATTGCTAAGCAGACAACGAATACAATTCGGACCATTCTGAGGAGTTTAGCCTTTCACATTCTGAGAGGATAGGAGCAAGAACTTCAGATGTCACAATCCTCTGTGATATTCCGGAATAAAAACTGGGAAAACCAACTTGGAGAGTTTTCTGAATTTTGATTCTGCCCATGACCCTTGCAAAACGTTCAAAGATAATGGATCCAACAGAAGATTCCATGATCAGGAAGTGAATCTGAGGCAAGAGGATCTCTTCAGGCAAATGGAGTGTGGCAAAATCCACTCTCACGTCTTCAGATTGCCCAGAGCTAGAGAGGACCTTGATGGTTCGCTTGAATGGCTTAGTGAACTTCAGGTAATCTGTTGAGATACCTGTAGTTATTGAACATCTGAAAGTGTCTGATCATCTTGATTTCCTTCTGGATGAAAGAAGCCTAGGTGTTCTGGTGATGAAATTTAAACCACTCAGAAAGGGTCAAAGAGTAATCCCTGGGAGGTAATCTGGCTGCCTTAGCCTGAAGAAAGCGATTGTAAAGATCTTTTTGAGATCTACCCATTGCTCCTCAGTTTGGAATGGGCAGAGGAAAAGATTTTAGATTTTTAGGTTTTGGAGAGAGGAGTGTAAGGAAGAATGACTTCAAGGTGGTCAGAGAGGTTGAGAAAAGAAGGTTGACAAGGGTGGCAAAGACAATCTTTTGTAGATACTCTTTGTATAGGGATGTATGCTTGTGAGACACTGTAAGAGAAAACCACAAGGGAGGGTAGAGAGGAGTGTCGGAGGAATTGAGTTTTCTTTTCTTGGAGACAGTACTGGAGGAGTCTGTCTTGGAAATGTGATCTCCTACCTTTAACACAGACCTAAGGATAGCTTCTTCAAACTCATCCTTAATTTCTGTAAGAAAAGGAGAGTTGATTTGAGCATTCCTAGGAATAATAGTGATAGAGGAGGGAGGTGCAGAAGGGTGAAGGAAATCATCAGTGGTAGAAATGCCTACTTCTGGTACTGAAGAAGGACCAGAAGAGGATGAGGCTCTAGCGGAGGATGCTGGAGGAGCCTCAAGGCTAGGAGAGGAAGGAAGATGAGAAGTGGAGGAACAGGGGAAAATGAAGTATTAGGAGAAGGAAAAGGTGTGGGAGAAGAAATAGGTCTGGATCTAGGTCTTTTGAAGGGAGGTGGAGCAGGTGGAGCTGTGGAGGCTGTGGTTGGATGGAGGAATAGGAGTGTAGGTGGAAGTGGGAGCAAGGGGCAATGGATCTGAGACCACTTCTTCAGGCAAAGATTGCACAGAATCCAACACTTCTGGCCCTGATGGCCCTGATTCCATCACAGCTGGCCCTGATGCCCCTGGTACTTCAGTCTCTGCTGCTGCCTGAACCGCATTTGCTGCTTCTACAGGTGCTGCTGTTGCTGGTTCTGCTGCTGCTGCTGATTCTGCTGCTGATGCTGCTGTGGTTCTGCTGCTGGTGCTGCTGCTGGGTTCTGCTGCTGGTGCTGCTGCTGGTTGAGAAGGAGCTTGGGCTCCAACTGCTTTAAAGATTTCAGAGATCATGCTCTTCATGGTGCCCATCTCTTGATTGAACCACTTCATAGTATTGCGAATCTGAATATACTCATTGCGTGCTGAAGCCTGGCTAAGAAATATAGAATTCACATCTGATTGGAGTGTACATAGCAGTTCACCTTGCACATCCAGCCTCTCAATCACAGGTTCAAGTTGATGACTTATTTTTTGTTTGACCTGCCTTTCAAAAGGTGTGGCAGCTAAGAGAGGTACTTCAGGTGCAGTCTCTTTGTCCTTCTTCTTGCTTTCTTTGGCTGGAGGAGGATGATCATCATCTTCATCAGAGCTTGAGGAGCTAGTTGTCTCCCCTTCTCTGTCATCTAAGTTTGGAGAAACTCTGTGCATTTCCTCCTGATCACCACTGGTTGGAGGTGCTTCTACTGTTTTTTCTTGTAATTGCTCCCCCTCAATAGGAGCATCTTCTTCAACTGGTACTGACTCCCCCTGACAAGGAGCATCCATCATCACAGAGTCACCCTGAGGAATTGGGTGCTCTTCCTCTAGTGGAACTCTTCAACAATGTGGCCTGATGCCACAGTCTCCTCTGTAACTGGCAGAATATCTTCTGGGAGAATATCCTCAATTCTCCTTTCAGCAAAACTCCTGCTGGCACTTCTGGAATTTTGGAGCTGCTGCTGACATCCTTTCTTCTTCTTCTTCTGCTGCAACCTCTGACTGATTTTCGGCCATAGATGGCCCTGCCTGCTCTTGTGCTACAAAAATTGGAACAGAAACAGATTCCATTGGCAATTCTGACATCTCAACAGCTGATTCCATCTGAGGGAGAGCACCTGAAGCATCGCCAATGTAAACTTCGCCTTCAGCAACTGAGGCCTTGAACCAGACCCCATTAACTACAGAGAAGCCACTCTTCTTCAAATTTCTGGATCTGATAGCTTGGCCCATTTTCTCTACAACTGCCCCAGAGAGATCAACACCGAAGTGTTTGAAAATCTTGGTAAGTAAATGGGCATAGGGCAGTGACACACTCAGCTTGCTCTTGGTGTCCCAAATTTGTTCTTGGCAAATTTCATTCTTTCCATTATTACTGCTGCCACATTGATCTCCTTATTTTGAATGGCCCATAACATTAGGTCAGAATCGGCCTTAGTGCAGGATGAAAAGGTTGCACTTCTGGGAACCAAAATCTGACAAACAATGAAGTGAAGGAGGCGATTGAAGGCATTTAGCTGATTTATATCAAGTTTACCTTCCCTTAATTTGAAGCCCGGCCCTACAATTCCCAAACCCTTCTCTTGAGGGTCCTCAGTGTGAATCCCACTAAAGCCTGATGTTTTCACCTCAAACAACATTCTTAGGAGCTCAGGGTCTATTTTGATCAGGGTGCCCTTTACCGAAGAGACAAGGGACCCATCTGCCTCTGTTCTTAAGCAAACATAGAATGCCTTTACCAAGTCCGGATAACTGACCTCTGAGTAGGTGGTAACGCCCTTCCACTGCATCTGGTTGATCTTTTCGACTATGCTGCTCATTCCATTCTTCTTCAGATCTACAATGTCTACTTCTTTATGACCACAGAGCTTCGTCTTCACAAAGGTGAAACGCTCCTGCTGCTCAGGAGTGAGAAATTCGGCGCTGTAACCACCCAAACTGCCGCGATAGCTGGTGCGGCCATGGATTCAGGTGGGAAAAGTTCTGAAGGGTTGTGGAGGAAGGAGACGAGAAAGAACCCTCAAGAAATTTCGCGGGAAGAGGAAGAAGGCTTCAGACTTGCAGAGGATGGAGGTGAGAGTCGCTAGGGCATCGGCTCATGCGACGGGACGAAAGAGGGAAAAGAGGTGAACGAAGAAGAGGAATCGTTATCGCATCGATTAAAAATAAATGCTCCAAAAGGTGAGGCGACAAAAACGACAAACGAGGTTGACCGCCTCGAACGACTTTAGCTTAAATGAAAGGAGCACTTAAACAGAGGTATTCGAAGTCTTTTCACTTTACAAAAGAGAGAGAGAGGACTTATTTAAATTCTGAAATTCTTTATATCAGTTTTAAAAGAAGATCTTTTCACAAAATACACATGCCTAACTCCCTTCTAAGAGATGTAAATCTCTCTTCAGGTAGGGCCTTTGTGAAAATGTCTGCTAACTGATTATTTGTATCAATAAAGGATATTTCAATATTGTCATTAGCTACATGATCACGAATAAAATGGTATCTAACCTCAATGTGTTTGGTCCTGGAATGCTGAATTGGATTTTTGGTGAGGTTGATAGCACTGGTGTTGTCGCATAGCAATGGAATTGACTTGATTTTAGTCCAAAATCTCAAGTTGTTGCTTTATCCATAAGAGTTGTGTACAACAACTTCCAGCAGCTACATACTCAGCCTCAGTGTAGACAGTGCTACTGAATTTTGTTTCTTTGAGGACCATGATACTAAACACCCTGCAAGAAACTGACAACAACCACTGGTGCTCTTTCTATCTACCTTACATCCAGCATAGTCAGCATCAGAATATCCTACTAAATTTATATCATAAGAGTTTGGATACCATAAAGCTAAATCATGAGTCCTGGCTAAATAACGAATTTTTTTTTTACAGAAATTAAATGTGACTCTCTAGGATCTGCTTGATATCTAGCACACATGCATACACTAAATAATATGTCAGGTCTACTGGCGGTTAAATAAAGTAATGAACCTATCATACCTCTGTAGATCTTTTGATCTATTTTCTTACCATCCTTGTCACTGTCCATCCTAGTTGATGTACTCATTGGTGTTGACAGTGGCTTGGCGTTATCAAATCCAAACTTCTTCAACAGTTCTTTGGTGTACTTGCTTGACTGATGTGAGTTCCTTCCTTTCCTTGTTTGATTTGAAGTCCAAGGAAGTAGTTGAGCTCTCCCATCATACTCATCTCAAATTCTCCCTGCATTAACTTTTCAAAATACTTGCACAGGGATTCATCAGTAGATCCAAAGATGAATCATCTACATAAATTTGAACCAAGGATGTGTTTAACTTTTGTTTTTATAAAAAGAGTGCTATCTACTTGACCTCTACTGAAATCATGTTTTAAGAGAAAAGAGCTAAGCCTCTCATACCAGGCTCTAGGTGCTTGCTTTAAACCACAAAGCCTTATGTAATTTAAAAACATGATTCGAAAAGTCTATATCATCAAAACCCGGCGGTTGTTCCACATAAACTTCTTCTTTTATAAAACCATTTAAAAAGGCAGATTTAACATCCATTTGAAATAATTTTAAATCTATAGCAGATGCATAAGCTAATAATATTCTAATGGCCTCAAGTCTAGCTACAGGTGCATAGGTTTCATCAAAATCTATGCCTTCCTCTTGAGAATAGCCTTGAGCTACCAGTCTAGCCTTGTTTCTTAAGATTGCACCAGATTCATCTAGTTTATTTCTGACACCCCATTTGGTGCCAATAACTGGATGATCTGACGGTCTAGGAACAAGTGACCATACTTGGTTTCTCTTGAACTGATTCAGTTCATCTTGCATGGCCATTATCCAAGATTCATCAGTAAGTGCTTCATTGACTGTCTTAGGCTCTATTTGAGATACAAATGCAAGGTAATCACAAGGAATCATATTACCTCTTGTTCTTACCCCTGCAGATGGATCACCAATGATGTTTTCAGGTGGGTGATCTTTCTTGTATCTCCATTCCTTTGGAAGAGTTTCATGAGAAATTTTTTCTTGTTGTAATTCTTCCAGAGGCGGATCATCCTTGTCCTCGATTGATGTGACTTTTAGTTTCTTGGACAATTCATCTGCATCATCATTATCACTATCTGCTTCCTTTCTCAAGGAAGGGTTAGTTTCATCAAAGATAATGTGCACAGACTGTTCAATCAATAAGGTACGTTTATTAAACACTCTATAGCCTTTGGGTTTAGAAGTGTACCCCATGAAGATGCCTTCATCTGATTTGGCATCCAACTTACCAATGTCCCTTTTTCCATTGTTGTGAATGAAGCATGGACATCCAAAGGTTCTGAGATGACTAATCTGTGGCTTTTTCCCTTTGAACAGTTCATAAGAGGTCTTCTTAAGGATTGGTCTGATCATTGCTCGGTTGACAATATAGCTTGCTGTGTTAACTGCTTCAGCCCAAAAATATCTTGGCAGATCATATTCTGAGAGCATAGTTCTTGCCATATCTAGTAGGGTTCTATTCTTTCTTTGGCAATGCCATTTTGCTGTGGTGTTCTTGGCGCTGAGAAGTTGTGCTCAATTCCTTGACTCTCACAGAATCTAGCAAACTTTTCATTCTGAAACTCACCACCATGATCTGATCGGATAGACACAATGCTGAACTTTTGATCTTTCTGAACTTTCTTGCTGAAGTTGACAAAGTTATCGAAAGTGTCATCTTTTGCTCTATGCTCTAGATGAACCCATGTAAATCTTGAATAGTCATCAACTATGACAAATCCAAAGTTCTTTCCTCCAAGACTGGTAGTCCTCATTGGCCCAAATAGATCCATATGTAGGAGCTCTAAGGGTTTTGAGGTGGTTACCACGGTTTTTGACTTGAAGAGCTCTTGGTATGCTTTCCTTTAGCACAAGGTTTACAAACACCTTCCAATTTTCCACTGACTTTTGGTAGACCTTCCACAAGATTTTTCTTCAATAGTTTTCTTATGCCATCTATGCTGCAATGTCCAAGACGTCTGTGCCACAATTCAGTAGACTTGACTTTACTGGCTGCCAGACAGACGTTTTGCTCTTTGAGTTCTTCAAGGTAGAGTACATACAAATTCTTTTCTCTATTAGCTTCAAAGATGATTTCTCCATCCTTCAGTATGCTACACTTAGACTCTTGAAACTTGATTTGATGGCCCTTGTCGCACAGCTGACTAATGCTAATTAGATTGTGCTTCAATCCTTTGACCAATAATACATCTTCAATGACTGTTTTTCCTTTATTGTTCACAGACCCGCTGCCTACTACTATGCCTTTCCCATTATCTCCATAGGTGACTGTCCCTTCTTCGGCTTGAAGGTGGGAGAATAACTTCTGGTTGCCTGACATGTGTCTTGAGCACCCACTATCCAAGTACCATTTGGATGCTCTGGGGTTAACCTGAAATAAAAACATCAAGCTTTAGGTACCCAAATTCTTTTGGGTCCTGATGGGTTAGTATCATTGATTTTGCCTTTTATTATCCATTTTTTATGTCTTGTTGGGCATGTAGTTATAATATGTCCTAACTTATTGCAATAACTACAGCAGGATAACTTAGTTACTTTTTCAATATATTTGAAATCAGCTTTATATGCGATATCTTGTTCAAGTACAAATTTTGGTGTTGGATATGTTTTAGGATAAATTATGGTTTCTTCATTATCTGGGGGTGTATATCCTAATCCATTTTCTTCTTACCTGATCTTCTAGCGCCTTTTAATATTAGTGAGTTTTTACCATTAGTAAATTTCTCTAATGTGCTTGATAGTTTATCATTTTCTTTATTTAAGTTATTAATTTCTTTTCTTAATTCATCTGTACTTTCCTGTTTTTCCAATTTTGTTATTTGTTCATTCTTGGCTTTTAGGTCTTCACAAACCAGTTCATTTCTCCTTTTAAGTTCAGTTATTTGTTTTTCTAGTTCCTCATTTTCAGTTTTTAGATCCGAGTTAGTATTTTCAAGACAGGTATTATTCTTCTTACAAACTTTTAATAGTTTGCATACATTTCTGTATTTGTCATATAGTTCATTAAAAGCTTCTTCTATGTTATCTGAATCTGAATCATTACGGAATCAAAAGAGGAATCAAAGTTACCTTATCCTCGGTATTTGCCATAAAAGCCATGTTGGCTTTTTCTTCATCACTGCTGCAGCTTGACTCACTGTCTGAGTCACTGCTGTTTTCCCATGCAGCTGCCATGGCTTTCTTCTTGTACCTTCTGAACTTTTTAGAGTTATCCTTCTTTCTAAACTCTGGCTTCTTGAGCTTTGGACACTCAGCCTTCATGTGTCCTGGCTTCTTGCACTCGTAGCAGAGTGGCTCATTTTTCTTCTGATCTTTTCCGTCTGGTCTCTTGAAATCTTTATTTTTCTTGAAATACCTTCTACCGGACTGGAACTTTTTCTTCTTGGCCAAGATCCTTTGCAATCTTCTTGACAGCATAGCTTCTTCATCACTGTCTTTGCTGTCCTCACTGTTGTCCAAAGATTCTTCAGATGAGTCCTCATCAGCTTTGAGCGCATTGGACTGCTTCTTTCTACTGGAGGATTCTCCTAATCTCTCCATGTTTATCTCATGGGCCATGAGTGACCCAACTAGCTTTTCTAGAGACATTCTCTTCAGATCATTGGCTTCCTCAATGGCCGTTACTTTTGGAGTCCATGAGGATGGCAAGGATCTAAGAATTTTCCTGACCATATCTCCCATTTCATAGGTTTTTCCCTAATCCAGCTAACCCATTAGTGATGTCTGTGAATCTACTGAACATTTGGGTTATGGATTCACCTGACTGCATTTGAAATCACTCATATTGAGTTACAAGAATATCTATTCTTGTCTTCTTGACCTTATCTGTGCCTTCATAAGTGATTCTGATCTTTTCCCACATTTCCATCGCGGATTTGCAGGCTGAAACTCTGTTGAATTCTTTCTTACTTAGTGCACAACACAGCATGCTCTTGGCTTTACAATTTAGAGAAAAATTTTTCTTGTCTTCATCTGTCCATTGAGCTTTTTCATTTGTTATCAGAAGATCTCCTTCTTCTATTATCGACCAAATTTGATAATCATGTCCTTGCAGGAAATACTCCATTCTTGTCTTCCAATAGGTATAATCTTCACCATCGAACAAGGGAGGTCTGTTGACTGACTGACCTTCGTTGTGACCTTGGGCTGCCATGGATCTTTACTCTTCAGATCGTTGGATCTTGTTCTTTGTCGAAGAGACTCGCTCTGATACCACTTGTTGCCCGGTTGGCGAACCCAGAGGGGGGGTGAATGGGTCTTTAAAAAATATTTACTTAGTTAAAACCTGAACTTAAACAAACAGAAAAATGTTCTTGGAAGAGATTAGTAATGGTTAGTAAAAAGAACAATCACACAAAGAAGACAATCTCACAACACACAGATTTATCCTGGTTCGGATCTCCTCTCCTTAGGAGTCCTACGTCCAGCCCCTGAGCAAACCTCAGGATTCTACTATCTAGGGTACAGTCCCCCTATGGACGAAACAACCACCCAGCTCAGCTGGTCTTCCTTCACACTCGAAGGGAACACAACACCCTGGTACCACCAGGTCTTCCTTCACACCAGAAGGGAAACAAACAAGGGAATCTGAAAAAGGATTGACTAACCCCTTGATCAAGCTTAACAGAGCTCGATCTGAAGCTACAAGCACTGAGAGTTAAAGATCTACACAGGTGCTCTCTCTCAGAACTATTCTAGCTCTCTTCTAAAATTTCTCACAACACAGGGAGCTAAGAGCCAAGGCGAAAAAAAATGGAATGACCAAGCTGGCTCTAGAGTTCTTGTGAAGACTTGAAAGACTGCGGAGATGTTTTTCTTTCTTGATCGCTCTGTCTCTCTGTATGCTTCAAATCTTCTGTCTTGTATATATATATATATATATATATATATATATATATCTTGAAACTTGAATGTAGATGATGAGATAGCCGTTGTCTCACAGCTTTGGTGAACGTTAGACTGAAGGATTTATGGAAGCTTCCAGTCAACAGTCTTTTGTTCTTTAGAGCACGCAAAGTGATGAGATCTTCTGAGGTGACTTGTAGTTCTTTCTGTGTCCAACGTTGTAAGATGGTACAACTTCAAGGTTCTGCAAAAGTTGAGCTTTAATGGTAGACAGCTAACACTATCTCCAGATGTCAGTCAATGTTAGAGCAAGTAAACACAGATATAGTAGTGACAGTTTATCGTACTAAAAGGATACATGCAGAGAATACACGATAATGGAAGATATGTTCTGCGTGTATGCGGAGATACGTTCAGTCTTCATTAAATGCATATCAGTCAAACAGGTGAGATACGACTTTGACTATTCAATGTATTTCAAATCAAAGAAAATATTTATTTGATGGAAACATGACTTATGAAATTGTTATGAGATCATGATAGTCTAAGAGAGTCGTTATGAATCATAACACATCGTTATAGAATCAGAAGAAGTCGTTATGATAACTTACGAAATCGGTATGACAGGCAAGTCGTTGCGAGTTCTAAAGAAGTCGTTACAGAAGCTTATGAAATCGTTACCACAAGAAAGTCGTTGCGCTTTCTAAGGAAATCGTTATGACGAGCAAGTCGTTATGAGTTCTAAAGAAATCGTTACGGTAGCTTATGAAATCGTTACCACAAACAAGTCGTTGCGCTTTCTAAGGAAATCGTTATGACGAGCAAGTCGTTACAAGTTCTAAAGAAATTGTTACGGTAGCTTATGAAATCGTTACCACAAGCAAGTCGTTGCGCTTTCTAAGGAAATCGTTATGACGAGCAAGTCGTTACGAGTTCTAAAGAAATCGTTACGGTAGCTTATGAAATTGTTACCACAAACAAGTCGTTGCGCTTTCTAAGGAAATCGTTATGACGATCAAGTCGTTACGAGTTCTAAAGAAATCGTTAGGATGACTTATGAAA
The DNA here is from genome assembly GCA_014218235.1 of Colocasia esculenta. Lineage (NCBI taxonomy): Eukaryota > Viridiplantae > Streptophyta > Magnoliopsida > Alismatales > Araceae > Colocasia > Colocasia esculenta. The sequence continues at coordinate 83,388 of JACBKR010000009.1, read as the reverse complement.
TCGTTACCACAAGCAAGTCGTTACGCTTTCTAAAGAAATCGTTACGATGACTTATGAAATCGTTATGACTGGCAAGTCATTGCGAGTTCTAAAGAAATCGTTACGATGACTTATGAAATCGTTATAACATCGACTTGTTTGACCCAACATGACTTTTCAGTCTTATAAGGAAATTGTTGCGATCACTTATAGAATCGTTACGACATCGATTTGTTTGAAACAACATGACTTTTCAGTCTTATAGGAAAGAACCATTGTGATCACTTATAGAATCGTTACGACATCGATTTGTTGAAACAACATGACTTTTCAGTCTTATAAGGAAACCGTTGCGATCACTTATAGAATCGTTACGACATCGATTTGTTTGAACAACATGACTTTTCAGTCTTATAAGAAAATCGTTGCGATCACTTATAGAATCGTTACGACATCGATTTGTTTGAAACAACATGACTTTTCAGTCTTATAAGGAAATCGTTGCGATCACTTATAGAATCGTTACGACATCGATTTGTTTGAAACAACATGACTTTTCAGTCTTATAAGGAAATCGTTGCGATCACTTATAGAATCGTTACGACATCGATTTGTTTGAAACAACATGACTTTTCAGTCTTATAAGGAATCGTTATGAACTTCAACAGAAATCGATATGGACTTAGAGAAATATCATGTTGAAAAGATTAAAGCTTCAGAGAAGTAATGCATACCTTTATTGACTGTTTGGCCTTGGTATTTTTCCTGTACTTAAGACTTATGAAATATTCATTAGATATAATTGATAAGCTCTTGTTTGGTTTTGTTAATCATCAAAATATGTATATGTAATTAATTAAAATTGCATGGGGACAGACTGATGATCAGATCGGGTCGAAGTGTCGATTCTGAATTGGGTCCTTGCAGGTGTTTTTGAACGCCGGGCGAACAAATATCTGCGTCCTGCCCAACGGGTACGACAATCGGTGTACTAATACACATGCTACGCGGCAAATTTCGGCCCCGAAACGGAATTCCGCGAAAGCAACGCCCTATCGACCATCTCGGAGTGTCGATTCTGAATTGTGGTCACATAAGCCATTCCGATGCCTGCGCGGAATGTTATGCCCAGTTCTTTTGCTGAAGGGGTGGGAATAAACCGTAGAGGGTGACTTTATCGGCGATGTTCGTGCACCCATATCTACGAATTGAGGTGGAGATCTCGAGCCGAGTTGAACACGACTTCCGATTGCCGTGATAGGCCGACTCCTTGTGTTGGCCCCGCCAGTGATTCACGTTATCGAGGGAGGTGCTACTGTCAGAAAACCTTGGAATCGGGAAGATCGTTGGCTAGAATCGCAATTTCAAAGTACGAAACGAAGGTTTTTCGACCCCGAAACAATGTCTTATCGCCTGAGGCAATAAGGAGACAATGGGCGCCTCTGAGTGTCGATTCTGAATTTGGGTCTTATAAGTGATTCTGATAATCGAGCGTAAGGTTATGCCCGTTTGGGTGATGGGGTGTCCGTATGCGATCACATCGGCAGCCCGTGACCACGCTCCCGGAGAGGAAATTGGGCGCCGGACCGAAAATCTCCGAATGCGACCTTGTGCCGACCGGGTGAAAGTGCCGATTCTGAATTGGGGCCTTGCGGGTATTTCTGATCGCCGGGCGAACAAATATCTACGTCCTATCCAACAGGTACGACAATCGGTGCACTCATACACACTCTATGCGGTGAATTTCGGCCTTGAAACGGAATTCTGTATAAAACCAGTGCCTTGTCGACCGTCTTGGAGTGCCGATTCCGAATTGTGGTCACATAAGCCATTCCGATGCCCGGGCAGAAAGTTATGCCCAGTTCTTTCATTGAAGCGGTGGGAATAAACCGTCTGGGGTGACAATATTGGCGATGTTCGTGCACCCATATCTACGACTTGGGGTGGAGATCTCGAGCCGGGTTGAACACGACTTCCGATCGACGTGATAGGCCGACTCCATATGTTGGCCCCGCCAGCGATTCACGTAATCGAGGGAGGGGCTACTGCAAGAAACTTTGGAATCAAGAAGTTCTCAGCTAGAGTCACAATTTCAGAGTGCGAAACGAAGGTTTTTCGACCCCGAAACAACGTCTTATCGCCTGAGACAATAATGGGGCAACGGGCGCCTCCGAGTGCCGATTTCGAATTGGGGTCTTATAAGCGATTTTGATAACTGAGTGGAAAGTTTTGCCCATTTAAGCGAAGGGGTATACGTATGCGATCGCATCAGCAGCCCGCGTCCACGCTCCTGGAGAGGAATTTGGGCGCCGGACAGAAAATCTCCGAATGCGACCTTGTGCCGTCCAGGTCGAAGTGCCGATTCTGAATTGGGGCCATGCGGGCATTTCCGATCGTCGGGCGAACAAATATCCGCGTCCTATCCAACAGGTACGACAATCGTGTACTCATACACACGCTACGCCGCGAATTTCGGCCCCGGAATGAAATTCCACAAAACTAGCGCCCTATCGACCGTCTCGGAGTGTCGATTCCGAATTGTGGCCACATAAGCCATTTCGAAGCCCGGGTCGAAAGTTATGCCTAGTTTTTTCGCTGAAGGGGTGAGAATAAACCATAGGGGGTGACTATATCGGTGATATCCACGACTTGGAATGTAGATCTCGAGCCGGGTTGAACATGACTTCCGATCGCCGTGATAGGCCGACTCCATGTGTTGGCCCCGCCAGTGATTCGCGTAATCGAGGGAGGTGCTACTGCTAGAAAACCTTGGAATCAAGAAGATCGTCAGTTAGAATCGCAATTTTGGAGTGCGAAATGAAGGTTTTTCGACCCTGAAATGACATCTTATAGCCTGAGGCAATAAGGGGGTGATGAGCGCCTCTGAGTTCCGATTCCGAATTGGGGTCTTATAAGCGATTCTGATAACCGAGCGGAAAGTTATGCCCGTTTGAGCGAAGGGATGTCCGTATGCGATCGCATCAGCAGCCCGCGACCATGCTCCCGGAGAGAAATTTAGGTGCCAGACCGGAAATATCCGAATGTGACCTTGTGCCGACGGGGTCGAAGTGTCGATTCTGAATTGGGGCCTTAAGGGCATTTTCGATCGCCGGGCGAACAAATATCCACGTCCTACCCAACGGGTACGACAATCGGTGTACTAATACACACGCTATGCTGTGAATTTCGGCCTTGAAACGGAATTCTGTATAAAACCAGTGCCCTGTCGACCGTTTCGGAGTGCCGATTCCAAATTGTGGTCACATAGGCCATTCCGATGCTCGGGCGGAAAGTTATACCCAATTCTTTCGCTGAAGGGGTGGGAAAAAACTGTAGGGGGAGACTATATCGGCGATGTTCGTGCACCCATATCCACGCCTTGGGGTGGAGATCTCGAGCCGAGTTGAACACGACTTCCGATCGCCGTGATAGGCCAACTACATATGTTGGCCTTGCCATGATTCGCGTAATCGAGGGAGGTGCTACTACCAGAAAACCTTAGAATCGGGAAGATCATTAGCTAGAATTGTAATTTCAAAGTGCGAAACAAAGGTTTTTCGACCCCGAACACAATGCCTTATCGCCTGAGGAATTAAGGAGGCGACGGGCACCTCTGAGTGTCGATTCCGAATTGGGGTCTTATAAGCGATTCTGATAACCGAGCGGAAGGTTATGCCTGTTTGGGCGATGGGGTGTCCGTATGCGATCATATCGGTAGCCCGTGACCACGCTCCTAGAGAGGAATTGGGCGCCGGACCGAAAATCTCTGAATGCGACCTTGTGCTGACCGGGTCGAAGTTTCGATTCTGAATTGGGGCCTTGCTGGCATTTCTGATCGCCGGGCGAACAAATATCCACGTCCTACCCAACAGGGCGACAATCGATGTACTCATACACACGTTACACGGTGAATTTCGACCCCGGAACGGAATTCCATGAAACCAACGCCCTGTCGACCGTCTTGGAGTGCCGATTCTGAATTGTGGTCACATAAGCCATTTCGATGCCCGGGCAGAAAGTTATGCCCAGTTCTTTTGCTGAAGGGGTGGGAATAAAACCATAGGGCGTGACTATATCGGTGACCACATTCTGTTCGATAGTTTGCACATCCTGAAGCCTGAGTTCTGATGCAGATAGAATCGTGAAAAATCGACTCAACTCATATAACGCTCCCCATAGAGGCTTCGGCAAGATGTCACGAAATGCAATAGGTAGCAACCTTTGCATGAACACATGGCAGTCGTGACTCTTCATTCCATATATCTTCCCTCACTGACGTTGACAGAACGAGCAATATTTGACACATAACCGTCAGGAAATCTCAGCTGTTTCAGCCACTGACACACTTCCTTAACTTGTCCTCCTCCAAGCACATAAACTGCTTTTGGTTTACTTGATTCCCATTTACTTCAACAATTTCTAACTCTGGACGTTTACAGAGCATGGACAAGTCCAGCGTGCTTTCACATTGTCCTTTGTTTTACCTTTGATATCCATAACTGTGTTGAATACATTATCAAAGACATTTTTCTCGATATGCATCACGTCTAGATTGTGCCGCACAAGAAGAGTCGACCAATAAGGTAGCTCCCAGAAAATGCTTTCTTCACCCAGTTGTGCTCCTTCCCAAAACCTGAAAGGTGTTGGGTACTACCCATCTGTTGTGTGATATCTGGTAAATTTTGAACACGTGCTGCCATATGATGACCGGACAACCTCTCGAATATAACTTCATCTCGTTCCTTTCTGTTCTTTAGGAATGCATCTTTTTGTGTTCTGAAAGGGTGATCAGCTGGTAAAAACTGACGATGGCAATCAAACCAGCAGGACTTCCCACCATGTTTAAGTACAAACGATTTGGTATTATCCATACAATACGGACATGCTAGCCTCCCATGTGTGCTCCAACCAGATAGCATTCCATATGCAGGAAAATCACTTATAGTCCACATCAATGCCGCCCTCATGGTGAAATTTTGCTTTCTAGATGCATCATAAGTATTGACCGCCTCAGTCCATAATAATTTCAATTCATCAATCAACGGTCTTAGATAGATGTCTATATTTTTGTAGGACTCTTCGGACCAGGAATCAATAAGGACAGGAACAAATTCTCTCGCTTCATGCACATGCTCGGAGGAAGGTTGTATGGTGTCACGAACACTGGCCAGCTGGAGTAGGAAGCCACTGAACCTCCAAATGGATTAAATCCGTCAGTGCATAAACCAAGTCTCACATTACGTGACTCCCTTGAGAAGATAGGATAAACATGGTTGAAATGAATCCAAGCTTCGCCATCTGCAGGATGAGTCATAATATCCATGTCCCGACGTACTCTTTCTGCATGCCACCTCATATGTCCAGCTGTCTTTGAAGACATATACATCCGCTGCAGCCTGGGTGTAAGGGGAAATATCGCAATGACGCATAAGGTATATCCTTTCCCCTAGAATTGACCCCTCTTTTAGGTTTAAATCTATCATGACGGCAAACTGAACAGGATATCATATCTGCATTCTCTTTGTCATACAACATACAATGATTAGGACATGCATCTATTTTCACATATCCAAGTCCTAAATCATTCACCATCTTCTTGGCACGATAAAATTTGGAGGCAGCTTTTCATCTGGAGGTAACATGCTCTTGATGATGAGGAGGAGACGATCAAAGCAATTCTCAGAAATATGAAATTCAGATTTCAAGTTCAACAACTGTGACACCGCTGACAACCGAGTGTGCTTTTGACAACCATCCCACAATGGCTCATCAGCATCCTTAAGTAACTGATAGAATCTTTCGGCTCCCTTATTCGGCACGTCTTCAGCATATACAGGATCCACATGTACACTGAATGCCGGACCAGCAGCATCTACAACCATATCCACGTACGTACTTGTGCCTTCCACGTTACTAGGCTCGTGCGACCAGAAGTCCTCACCATGACATGTCCAATTCATATAACCTTCAACAAACCCTTTTCTGTATAAATGGCGTTGAACTTCCCATGGGGAATTCCATTTCAAATTTTTACAAATCATACAAGGACATCGGATGCCACCTTGCCTGTCTACTTCTGCATTTGGATTCCCCAATGCAAACTGAACGAAATTCTCAACTCCGACCCTAAACTCCTGGGACACCACATGATCAACTATTCTGCGATACATCCATGAACGTTCTGAAGCCATTGTTGTCCTACGCCCAAACAATATCAATAGACAAATAACTTTAAAATCAAATCACACATCCTTCGACGCAACCGAAATGAATAGGAAGGATTTATTATTTAGATTATCACTTTTTACCCATCTGTGAATATTTGATCGCACTCAGATGACCATTTACTATGTGTTTGTATTATTTGCTGAAAATTTCGGCAGCATCTCCCCACACCTCTCCGATATACAAAAATATTTATTGATTAAGATATTTCTTAAACACTTACTAATAAGTGGTTAAGAAAATATTCTAAATCAATAAAGGTATATCAGAGAGGAGTGAGTAGACGCATCCGAAATTTTCAACAAATAATACAAGCACATAGTAAATGACCACCTAACTGCGATCAAACATTCACAGACTGTCCAAAACGGGACAATTCAAGACTTTGAGTTAGATATACACGTTCTCATCTTTGAAAATAAGACTCGTGCACATCAATCCCAAAGTCTTGAACGGGAGGTTCATTGACACGGGTAACACGCTCTCGTGAAGTGTGTGCAGTGTTAAATTGTTATGCATGCATAGATCAAATTTAAATAACACATAAATATGAAAGAAAACAAAATCATACATGTGAACAAGTGCAAATTAAACATTTACACTAAAATAAGAAGTGTAATATTAATTATAAAAGGAAAATCAACGATTAAACGTAAATTAATCTAATGCCTAGAAGGAACCATATGGGTTTCATTATACTTAAGAAAGGCATATGTGGGTAATTTCATATATAATGCTTGCGAGTGCAATCTTCTAATGAATTCCATGTGTATAATGAATTCCATTTGATATCAGAAATACTTACTTATCCTGGATGTCATTACATCACTATATATGCACGTCCTATTATCATTTCCCTCTCTTTTTTAATTTTACATATATATACGCACATACCAATAATGATTTGATCATGTAGAACATAAGTTCCTTCTAATCAGAGAGTGTTTATTAATTAGTAGTCTTTTCTTCCCCGTTTATTTTCTCACTTAGCTATATATATGATACCCATTTGGAATAATTAATCTGAGCTGAAGAAGGAGATCATTATTGATTTTTTTTGTGTGACCAGTCTCTTGTAGTAATTAAAGTGGAATGCCGGAAATCTTAATTTCTTCTAACTTCTAAATTCCATTTATACACAAAAATTCTAGCATAAGTTTATTCTAGTGCTAATTAGATCAATAACTTTCCTAATTTGCAGGTTGCTCTCCGATGTCTCTAGTGACCTCACTGTTGAGGTTGGCACCACAAGCTTTTCACTCCACAAGGTACACAGATTTCACACATCTCGCCCTATATTTGGTTCTGGTCATATTCTTAATTTTTTATTAATACTGATCAAAATTTTGGAAAGGGAGTCTATAATTCCTGCTATACTTCAGAATTTGAAATCAACAAATCAATGAAGCTTTGAGAATTCTCTGCAATTTTGTTTCTCCGAGAGGGAGTAACCTATTTAGGAGATGCATGGATTCCAGGTGGGATGGGGGTCTTGTGCGGTGGGGGTTGGGGGGGGGGGGGGGGTTGGTTTCACAGGTCGGGGTGGGAGGGGGGTTTTCCGGCAGTGGGGTGGGGGGGGGTTGGTTTCACAGGTCCGGGTGGGAGGGGGGTCATCGGCGGTGGCGTGGGGGGGCGCGCTTCCACAGGTGGGGGGGAGGGAGGACAGAGAGATAGAGGGAGGGGGGAGGACAGAGAGACCGGGTGGGAGGGGGGTCTTCCGGTGGGTGGGGGGGTGGGGGGGGGGCGCTTCCACAGGGGGGGGGAGGGAGGACAGAGAGACAGAGGGAGGGGGGAGGACAGAGAGACCAGGTGGGAGGGGGGTCTTCCGGCGGTGGGGGGGGGGGGGCGCGCTTCCACAGGCGGGGGGGGGGGGGGGAGGGAGGACAGAGAGACAGAGGGAGGGGGGAGGACAGAGAGACTTACCTACGGCGGTCGGCTTCGGGCAAGGGGGACGACAGGAGAACGGTGGCGTCCGGCAACGGCGGTCGGCTCCGGGAACAGAGGACGACAGGAGAACGGCGGCGTCCGGCAATGGCAGCGGCGTCCGGAGAAGGCGGCGGCGTCCGAAAGAGGGCGACGGCGTCAGGCGAAAGCGGCGGCCGAAAGGACAGCGGCGTCCGGCGAAGGCGGCGGCGTCCGGCAAGGCGAAGGTGACGGCGGCGCAAGGCGATGGAGTCCGACGAAGAAGAGAGAGAGAGAGCGAGCAGGGAAGGAAAAGAGAGAGAGTGTGTCGCGTAGAGGAGAGAGAGAGTGCGTGAAAGGGGTAAATGGGGGGAGGAAGGTGCGGCAATAGAGACCGAATAGGGACCGATGAAACTCGGTCTCTATTCGGTCTCTAAAATTTTGGAAAATAGAGACCGATTTGATGCAGTCACTATTCGGTCCCTAATAGGGACCGAATAGTGACCGAAATCAAATCGGTCACAAGCCGAATAGGGACCGATAAAACTCGGTCTCTATTCGGTCTCTAAAATTTTGGAAAATAGAGACCGATTTGATGCAGTGACTATTCGGTCCCTATTTAGGGACCGAACAGTGACCGAAATCAAATCGGTCACAAAAGTCTCCTGTAAACCCGCGAAACCACGAAAATTTGTGACCGAAATCATGTCGGTCACTATTCGGTCCCTAATTAGGGCCGAATAGTGACCGAATTATATTCGGTCTAAAATATATATTTAGAGACCGATTGCTCTCAGTCACTATTCGGTCACTAATTAGGGACCGAATAGTGACCGAATTTATGGGTCTCTATTTCGGTCTCTAAATGCGCATTTTCCGATCGTCGGGCGAACAAATATCCACGTCCTACCCAACAGGTACGACAATCGGTGTACTTATACACACGCTACACGGCCAATTCGGCTCCGGAACAAAATTCCATGAAACCAGCGCCCTGTCGACCGTCTTGGAGTGCCGATTCCGAATTTTGGTCACATAAGCCATTCCGATGACCGGGCAGAAAGTTATGCCCAGTTCTTTCGTTGAAGGGGTAGGAATAAACCGTAGGGGTGACAATATCGGTGATGTTCGTGCACCCATATCCACAACTTGGGGTGGAGATCTCGAGCCGGGTTGAACACGACTTCCGATCGCCGTGACATGCCGACTCCATGTGTCGACCCCGCCAGCGATTCGCGTAATCGAGGGAGGTGCTACAGTCAGAAAACCTTGGAATCGAGAAGATCATCGGTTAGAATCACAATTTTGGAGTGCGAAATGATGGTTTTTCGGCCCTGTAACTTCGTCTCATCGCCTGAGGTAATAAGGGGGCGACGAGCGCCTCTAAGTGCCGAATCTGATTTGGGGTCTTATCAGCGATTCTGATAACGGAGCGAAAAGTTATGCCCATTTGAGTGAAGGGGTGTTCGTATGCGATCGCATCGGCAGCCCGCGACCATGCTCTCGGAGAGGAATTTGGGCACCGGATCGGAAATCTCCGAATGCGACCTTGTGCCGACCGGGTCGAAGTACCGATTCTGAATTGGGGCCTTGCAGGCATTTTCGATTGCCGGGCGAACAAATATCTTTGTACTACCCAATGGGTACGACAATCGGTGTACTAATACACACGCTATGCGGCGAATTTCGGTCCCGGAATAGAATTCTGTGAAACCAGCGCCCTGTCGACCGTCTCGGAGTGCCGATTCCGAATTGTGGTCACATAAGCCATTCTGATGCCCGGGCAGAAAGTTATGCCAAGTTCTTTCGCTGAAGGGGTGAGAATAAACCGTAGGGGGTGACTATATCAACGATGTTCGTGCACCCATATCCACGACTTGGGGTGGAGTGTAGCAACCTGGAAAATTCAGTATTTAAAAATTCGAAATAATAAATTTCTATAAAATAGAATAATAGAAACATACATACCATTATTATATGTGCAAGAACAGATCTAAAAATTCCGTAAAAATTATAAATCAACCCCAAATATTATCCCTAAGTGTTCCACGAAGAAATTCATGCAACGAAAAATCCGATTGGCAAAGCGTTTGTCACAACGTGACTAATTATCCAAATTTTGAAACTAAGTCAGAAAACTATTAACACGGAAATATAACGGGTTCATAAATTAAATAAACATGTCAGAGAGACCTCCAACATCGGGTATTGATGACCCATTATCGAAATTGGACCAATGGACCTCTCATAGTCCATGAATAAAATCAATTAAGAAAAATATAATAAAATTCGTAATTTTATTATTCTCTAATTAAAAGAGGAAATTCCCATAAGTTAAATTCCATTGAGTGATGGGTTTTGCCAAATGGATCATCTAAAATTTTGGGCCAAAATAGGGATTTTTAAAAGGGGAATAATAGGAAAATACTCTAAATTTGTAACTAAAATATTACTTAAATAGAAAAGAGGAATTTAATACATTAAAATAAGTAAACTAGGTAGGAATTAGATTCCTAAACCTACCCTAATTGCTTGGCCACGAATTTAGATCCCATCCTAACCCAATTAGAAGTTGTCAAGCTTAGAAGGAAGAAAGGAATTAGGAAATCTCAGAATTTATATGAGTTAGAGTCCTATTAAGAAATAGAAAGGGAGAATGCTTAAATACTCTCTTAATCCCCCATGGCCGGTGTAATGTCGCACGTTTTTTATATCCCCGTGGATCCAAGTTTAGCAGATTTGGTGGCCAATGTGTGGCCCATTAGTTCGTGTTTCAGGTGTTTGCGCGTGTTGTGGGCCGGTAGTTGGGCCCAAAGTGCTCACAGGTTTTGTGCCTGTGATTGCGACAAGGTGTTGCGTCGGGTTTAGGTCGCGAAAGCCCTAGTCGTCGCGATCTCGTTATTGCGGTTTGGCGGTCTTCGTCCGCATGGCTGCCACGTGTCGCGCGCTGGGCAGTCAACTGATGTCGACAGTGGGAAGGCGACGCCCTAGTCCATTGCGACAAGGTCGCGACTGGGAGGTACGTCGCGATCCCAACCGCTGTGTGTTTTTAAAGGAGTTTTGGCCGGACAGAGCTGGGGAAGCTCTGCTCGGCCAACAGGGGAGTCTGCCGTGGGCTCTCTAGCGATTTGGCTCGTTGGGGTCGTGTTCAGCGTGTTCTCGCCGTGAGGACGTCGTGCGGAGCTAGGGAAACGCCAGGAGTTCATGTTCTTCACGGAGGTAGGGAGATCCCTCCTTGTTTTGATGCTTGGATTGTGCGTGTGATGTGTATGATGTGTTTTCAGTTTACAAACTATAGATATCATGCTAGGACAATCATTAAAGCATGAAAAATGGAAATTAAAGGTGTTTTACATGGTTTATGGGGGTGATCCGGGAAGAGGATCCCGAGTTAGGGTTTTCGCCTGTGAAGGCGACAAACCGGGCCGTCACGACAAGGTCGCGACAGGCCGACCCGTTGCGATAAGGTTTTCCATCGCGACAAGTTAGAGCGTCGCGATCAGAAGGTGACGGACCTTTCTGACGTGACAAGGTCGTGGTAGCTTGTCGCGACAGATGACCCTATCGCGATAGGGTTTATGGTTGTGACCTATCGGGGGGTCGCGACCTGATTGCGACTGAACCCCATGTCGCGACCACAGCCGAGTGTGCTTGTGGTGATTGTTTTAACAGTATGATTATCCGATTATCTATCACGTATTGTGCATGGCACCGGTTTGTGGTGCGTTGGCACTCGTGGAGTGTGTTGTCCATATAGTGAGCGTGTTTTTAAGTAATTTGCATACTTCTTGTGTAGTATGCATGGTGTTTACGTAGTTTGGGTATGTGCATGGCACATACTCCATTGTGGTTTAATGTGTTGATCATGATGGTTTGGCAGCGAGGTTCCGGTGTGAACCTAGCCTCAGTCATGTGACGTCTTTTAGGGGTGGATAATGATGGTTTACTTGGAATTGTTTAAATAAGGTTAAAAGTAGTGTATGATTTGTGTTTACATGGCTACGGAGGTCATGTGATGACCGATGATGAGCCGAGTTATTATTGAATAATGTGGTTCTTACAAGGGTTTGTGCAGGTTAGCTTGTGGGTCATGAGTGACCAGGACAAGCCACCCTTTACATGTGTACCGTGGTTTGTAATAAAGATGAACGTGTAAGAGTTGTGGTTAGTGTATTGCCGAGTGTGGTGGTCCGGCGCCTATTCTGGAATGCCTCTCTAGTCGGGTACCCTAGGTTCTCTGTGAGCCAGGCATGTGTGTTTGTTGTGCTCGAAGTTTGTCCCGGTACTTGTGTTGTACCATAAAGGTCTGTGTCGTCTGTCCTGGACACCCTCACTCCTGTGTTTGAGTTGTACATCCGGCTGAGGGAAAGGCAACAGAGGGCAGCGACTTGTGTTGAGCTGGTTCTATGTTTGGTCGCTTGTAGCGCGCTCGTGGTTGGGGGTACGAACACCAGTAGATGTACTAGGCCCCAGCTAGTCCTGTTCCAGTGCCTCACTTTAGGGAACTCGGGCCTGAGTCCCTAAAGGTGCCAGGCATGGGCCTGCAGTGTGTGAGACTACAGGTAGTGGTGGTGTTTGTTAGTCTCCACAGTTAGTTATTTGACTTGTGAGTTTGTGGAGCCGTAGCTGGACTGAGGGTCCGTGGCTACGAGACTGAGAGGTAGTTATTGTGTTGTGTTGTCCAGGTTAGATACTGGTTTGATCCGCCAATAGTCCTTTCCCATGTGGTGGCGTCGTTCCTTTCCGACTCGTGCTTCACTACCGGTTGTGGCTTTTGTGTTTCTACTCGTCGTTTGAATTCTTTCTCAGTGAGGTGTGCCCTGGTGTTGGCACGGTTGTAGTTGTGGTTGGTGAGCGAAGACTCACTGTTCTGTGGTATGCTCCGTCGTTGGCACCGTTGCTTGAGACTTCGTGGTGGTACCTCGTGGTGGTAGGTACTTGTACCCAGTGTGGGTAATGGTTTATGGCTGGTACATAGTCTTTTCAGGTGTTGAAGTGGAGCAGTGCTCCGTGGAGCCTCCCACTTGCTGTAATGTACCCTTGTAAGGGTAGATTTCCATTGTATTAAGATTTCGCGGTATGGCGGACTAGCTTTTGGTTAGCAGTCCTATTACCCTTGCACTTGAGATTTCAGTGTTGGTACCTAGTGATAGTAGGTTGATAATCTCATAATTATCATGAATAATCATGCCATTTTATTGACAAATACTTGATAAATTCATAGATTTCTCTTATCATGGACTATAATTGATGAAATTCAATTATATGCTGTATTTGCAGGTTAATGGGCCATTCTATGAAGTGCTTAATGGGCCAATGAATTGGATTGAAGCAAGAGAGAATAAAGGAGAGATTCTATTAATTTTTTAAAACACTTTCTCACTTTTAAAAATCTCCTCTCCTATTTTCCAAAAATGTCTCCTTCCTTTCCTCTCTCCCCCTTCCTCTCTTTCTCTACTACTTTATAAACCCTCCCCCTCTCTCTCTCATTCGTATTCTCTCTTCTACTTTCTCCCTCCCCATGTGCGCTCCACCCGCCTCCTCCTCCACGTGCATGCTTTTGCATGCACGTAAAGGAGCCGCCGCCCTCTCTCTCGCCTCTCTCCTCTCTCTTTCTCGTGCCTCCCTCTCTCTCTCTCCTCTCACACTATGTGTCTCACATCTCTCTCCTATCTCTCTCTCATGTTTCTCTCTTCTCTCTCTTCTCTCCTTGCGCTCTCTCTCCTCTCTCTCTTTTCTTTTTTCTCTCTTCACTCTCCTCTCGTCTCTCTTGTTCTCTCTCTAGTTCTCTCTATTTTTTTCTCTTTATTTCAGTGTACTTGTTAATGGTTTTTGAGTAGAATAAAATCTTTATGTTAAACATTTTCTATTGTTTAATAGATTATAGTTTTAAATAGTGTCTTGTGTTCTTCATTCCCTCTTTATCTCTCTCTTTACTTATTTAGCGTAGTTTAAATTTATTTCGTGCAACTTAGTCGTAATACTACCACGTTATTTTCTTAAACAAAAACTCAAGGTTTTCAACTCTAAAATCTTTTTCCCCGTGGATTCGACTCGGCTCTCACCACTTAACTATTGTCAAAATATTTAGTGTAGGCCGATAATTTTGAGATTGTTAGTCACGTGTTTAACGACACATTCGTGGGATATCAATTTTTGGCGCCGTTGCTGGGGATTAGAATTTTAGTTTTGATAATCTTGGTGTAATTTGTATATATTCATGCTAACATTTTCTTTCTTTTTGTAGGTATCAAATAAAAAGTGAAAAATCCTAAAAATTGCAAAATTGAAGAATCTGTCAGAAAACTGTCACTGAAAGCCGAATCTGTAGGCAAAAAGTTCTGCTTTGGGAAGAAAAATCCAAAAATTGCAGGAAAAATGAGAAAAAAGGGGTAAGTGAGGTGAGTTTCCTTCTCTCACTCTTTCCACTTGTTTTCATTTCCAAAAGAATGAGGGATTGCATTGGAGGTAAGTACCATTAAAACCCTCTTGATTTAGTTTTCTTTTCTTAGTTACCATGTTTAGATAATTAATAAAAAAATAAAAAAAAAATCAATCACTTGAATCCAATAAAAGATGTCATGTCAAGATTAGAAACCTTCCATCTTTAGGACATGCATCATTTAGAATTTCATCTTTAGGTAATTTCTTTTTTTTTGTTGAAAAGTTTCCTTTCTTGTCGATGATTGCGGGAGGCAAGGTGAGAATCTCAACTTTCTTTAAAAAAAAAGCATGATCATGCATTGCCATGCTTGCATAGAACCCCTTGCTTGATTTTGTGGTGTGCACATCATTTCTAAAATACTTTAAGGGCAATTTCCTTAACAAGATAAGGTGGAGATTTGATCACCCTTCCTTAGCCCACAAACCACAATCTCCTGCATCTTTTGCATTCCCAAGCCTTAATAAAAGTCAGTAAACATTGGCCTTAGGGTTCACACTGAGGTTCAGGTCCACTTGGGCCTAGGGCTGTTCAAATTATGGTTCAAACCGAAGAACCGAACTGAACTGGCCGGTTCGGTTCGGTTCGGTTCGGTTCAGTTTGGAGGATCACACAGCTCAGTTCGGTTTCAGATTTGGAAACCGAAATGAACCGAATATATATATATATAATTATATAAATAATATAGTTTAACAAAAAACCGTCGGTAGCGTAGTGGTAGAAGCCATCTTGGTGCGGCGCGCGAAGGGCGCGTGGGGTGGTGCGAGTTCGAAACTCGCTTCCTCCCTTCAAAAGCCATCTTTTTATCTGTTTTTTTTTTTTTTCAGGAAACGCCACATTTCGCCTGGGAAACGCCAGCGAACCAGAATCCGGTTTGAACCGAACCGAACCGGTTCAGTTCGGTTAATGAAGGGATTCGGTTCGGTTCGGTTTCCCCAAAAATTGAGAAAACCGAACCGAACCGAACCGTTGTACAGCCCTACTTGGGCCCACTAATTGGTTTTGGAAGCTGGTGTCTAAGGCTAGAGGTTAAAAGGCAAACGCCTAAGTGGGAAAGTGGTTCTCTAATTAGGTCCCTACGAAAGTAGGGGGAGCCTCCCACTACCCCACCTCTTACCTGGCCAGTGGATATACCTAATAGTGTACTTAAGTTGGTATAGGCCACTTTGTGAGAAATCTCACTGTCAAGTCTATGATCTCTAGGTCAAATACGGTAATTGTTTGAAACTTGTTTGTCTTTGTAAAAAAAAATCTAAAAAATATTTTTTTTTTATAAAAAAATTCTCTCTCTTCTCTCATTTGGTCCTAGTGCATGCAAGGTAGGAGATCATAAAACCCTAATTTGCTAGGACCAATCCCAGAAATTGAGAGACTTCTCCATCTAAGGAAAAATCTTCTGAAAAATCAAATGGCTGAAAATCAAAATAGATTGCTAAATCACAATGGGGAAAATCATGACCAGCAAGAGCCTCCCGAACAAATGAAGGACTACTTCATCCCAAACCAATATCAGCCTTCATCTTGTATTCATCTCCCACAACATCAAGCCATCCAATATGAGATTAAATCCAGCACCATCCAAATGCTCCCATCTTTTTATGGAAATACCAATGAGGACCCGTACAAACACATAGATGAATTTATGGAAATTTGTTCCACTGTCAAGATCCAGAACTTCACTGATGATGCCCTCAGACTGACTCTTTTCCCATTCTCTCTTAAGGATAAAGCTAAATATTGGTTGGGCACTGTAGGGAAAACCATTAGAACTTGGGCAGAAATGCAACAAGAATTTTTGAAAAAATTCTATCCCATAGGCCGAACCAATACCATGAGAAGAGCCATTACTAGATTTTCTCAACACCAGGGGAATTAATCCATGAGTCATGGGAAAGGCCGAAGAAGCTTTTGAGAAAATGCCCCCACCATGGTATCTCAAAATGGCAAATTGTCCAAGCATTTTATGAGGGATTGACTGAACAATATAGAAAATGGTGGATGCTTCATGTGGAGGGGCTTTCATGAGTAGAAGTGAGGATGAGGCTTATGATCTCTTTGAAATGCTAAGTGAAAATTCAATTAATCATGCCTCACTTTCATCTTATGAGAGGTCTGTTAGGCCATCCAAGTGGGCTGGGTTGTATGAAGTGAGACATCTGGCTGAATTAGAGCCCAAATTCGAGAATAATATCATGGCCCAAAAGTGGATACTATGGCCCAAACTGTTGCATCTCTGGCTCAAAAGATGGATCAAATCTTATGTAGGACCCATCAGGATTCCTTTGGCCCATCCCCCTCGAGCCCATATGTTGGCCCAGACTTCTATCATCAGGAAATATGTGGCTTGCGTGCTAATCCAGCCCACCACATTAATGACTGCCCAACTGCAGCTCAACTTCCACCTTTCATCTAAGAACAAGTCCAAGAACAGGTCCAAGTAGCCCAAGGATTTCCGAAGTCCAATCTGGACCCATTCTCCAATTCATACAATCCAGGCTGGAGAAACCATCCTAATTTCTCTTGGAAAAATCAACAAGCCCCACCTCAAATACCTAACCCCTCCATGCCTCAAGCCCCAAAACAACCATTTTAGAACCAACTTCAGGCCCAGCCGAATCCTTACAGTGGCACTTATGCTAGAGGGCCTCAGGCCCAATTCTCTCAGGCAGTCCAATATCCTCCTCATCAGCCCAAGCAAGTTCAGCCTACCTTCAACAACCCCCTCAACAAAATTTTGAAGAATAATTCAATCAACTCCAACAAATCATCTTGGCCCAACAACAACAACTCTTGGCTACAAACCAACAGACCATGGCTAGGTTAGAAGCCCAAGTGGGTCAGATGGCTGAGACCACCACGAGAAGGGAAGTGGGCCAATTGCCTAGCCAACCTGTGCCCAACCCAAGGAACCAACCACTAGGCTTTACTTCACAACCAGGCCTCTTACCTCAACCCATCCAACAAGTCCAACCAAGAGGCCCACAATTGGAGAACATAAAAGCCATTTCAAGCATGAGAAGTGGTAAGGTGCTAAGTGACCCACATAAGGGAAAAGAGGTTGTGAATAATCCTGCACTAGAGGTCCAAAATGAAACTAGTGATAGCGAAGAGGAACCCATTCAAACTAAGTTGGGGGAAGAGAACAAAGGAAAAGAGAAAGCTCATGTAGATCCAAATTCCTACCAGCCCAAAGTGCCATTTACAAGTGCTCTAGAATCCAAGCCCATTAAGAAGAAGTCAAAGTCGGCCCAAGATGAGGAGTTGTTGGAATTGTTCAAACAAGTCCACATCAATATTCCACTCCTGGATGCCATCAAGCATGTCCCGACTTATGCTAAATTTTTGAAAGAAATGTGCACTCCACGAAGGGAATCCAAGACTGCAATTCAGAAAATCTGGCTATCTAAAGATGTTAGTGCAATCTTGACAAACCACCACCCTAGGAAGTTGAAGGACCTTGGTGCTCCCCTCATTTCATGTGATATAGGTGGTATAACCTTTGACTGAGCCCTTCTTGATTTAGGGGCAAGTGTCAATCTTCTTCCCACCTTTATTTATGAACAATTCAACATAGAGGAACTCAAGCCCTCTTCCATCATTCTATAGTTGGCCGATCGTTCGGTCAAGACTCCACGGGGATTGATAGAGGATGTAATTGTCAAAGTCAATGATTGTTATTTCCCCGTGGACTTTCTCATCCTTGATATGTCCACCCACCAGGAGTTGAAACACACTCCTATCATTCTTGGTCGTCCCTTCCTCGCCATTGCCAAATCCAACATCAACTGTGCTACGAGGATGATGGACATTTCATTTGGGGGACAAAAGGTTTCTCTCAATGTTCTTAAAGCATCTCAATATCCAGATCAAGAAGAAGGATGTCATTCTATTGACATTTTGACTGAGTCCATTGATAATGATCTCGATGTTGACCATCTTGAGGAAACCAATGCTTTACATGACTCACCACTCCATCTGGCACCTTGGTCCAAAGTCGAACCTCTACCGGCCTTGCAATCTGAACCAGCTCTACCTTCACTTCAAAGCCCTCCAGATCTTGAGCTTAAACCTCTTCCAGACTCCCTCAAGTATGTATTCCTAGCCCCAACCAAACTTTGCTTGTTATCATTGCCTCCAATTTGAGCCCTACCCAAGAAGCCCAATTGATAGAAGTCTTAGGGGAACATAGGGGTGCCATAGGTTGGATAGTGGCTGACCTTTGCATGCACCACATCTACTTGGAGGACAATGCTAAACCAAGCCGAGAAACGCAAAGGAGGTTAAAACCCAACATGAAGGAAGTGGTGAAGAAGGAAGTAGTGAAGTGGCTAGATGCTAGAATTGCTTATCCAATATCAGATAGCCAGTGGGTCAGCCCAACCCAAGTGGTTCCCAAGAAGTCTGGGCTGACAGTGGTGAAAAATGAACAAGGGGAGGCGATACTCACCAGATTGACCACGGGATGGAGAGTGTGCATAGACTATAGGAAGCTCAATGCCATGACCAAGAAAGATCACTTTCCACTCCCATTCATGGATCAAATTCTTGAGAGACTGGCGGGCCAGCAATTCTTCTGCTTTTTGGATGGTTACTCTGGGTACAATCAAGTGGCAATTTACCCAGAAGATCAAGAAAAGACCACCTTTACGTGCCCCTATGGCACATTTGCTTTTAGGAGAATGCCATTCGGACTTTGCAATGCACCAGCCACTTTTCAAAGGTGCATGATGGCAATCTTCTCTAACATAGTGGGAGAATTCCTTGAGGTATTCATGGATGATTTTTCTATTTATGGGGATTCATATGAAAAATGTCTGCAAAATTTAGAGAAAGTTTTGGCTAGATGTGTGGAAACAAACTTGGTGCTCAGTTAGGAGAAGAGCCACTTTATGGTTCAAGAGGGCATAGTCTTAGGGCACATTGTGTCTAAGCGGGGCATTGAGGTAGATAGAGCCAAAGTGGGTCTCATTGCTGATCTTCCTCCCCCTACCTCCGTAAGATAGATTCGTGCATTTCTTGGCCATGCCGATTTCTATCGCCGGTTCATTGAAAATTTTTCCAAAATTGCCCGTCCCTTAACTCTTCTCCTAGCAAAGGATGTCCCATTTCAATTTGATGATGCTTATTTAGAGGCATTCACTACTTTGAAAGAGGCTTTGACCAAAGCTCCCATTCTTCAAACTCCTGATTGGTCATTGCCCTTTGAGATCATGTGTGATGCCTCTGACTATGCCATACGTGCTGTTTTGGGACAAAGAATTATTAAACGTCCTGTGGTGATTTATTATGAGAGTCGCACCCTCGCTGATGCTCAATTGCACTACACCACCACAGAAAAAGAACTCCTTGCTGTGGTTTTTGCCGTAGAAAAATTTCGATCTTATCTTTTGGGAGCAAAAGTCATCATCTACTTAGATCATTCTGCTTTGAAATATCTCCTAGCAAAGAAGGACTCCAAACCAAGACTTATCAGATGGATCCTTCTCATTCAAGAATTTGATTTGGAGATTCGAGATAAGAAAGGTACTGAAAATGTTGTTGCTGATCATCTGCCTCGAATTCTCATCCCAGAAAGTGCTCCCATGCATGACTCCTTTCCCGATGAACACCTCCTTGCTATTTCTCATAATACACCCCATGGTATGCTCACATTGTCAATTACCTTGCGATGGGTCAAATTCCTGAAGGATGGTCAAAGAATGAAAGGGATCATTTTTTCTCTAAAGTCAAACACTATTTCTGGGATGACCTTGAATTATTTTTCATGGGTCCAGACCAAGTCATTAGGAGATGTGTCCCTGAGGAAGAGCAATAAAGCATCTTAAATTTCTGTCATACTCTAGCTTGTGGGGGACACGTCTCGGGGAAGGAAACTGCTGCCAAGGTCTTACAAAGTGGGTTTTACTGGCCCACATTGTTCAAGGATGCTTATGAATTCAGTAAGACCTGTCTGAGATGCCAAGCAGTAGGCAACAATTCTAGGAGAGACATGATGCCACTCAACCCCATTTTAGTGGTAGAAAATTTTGATGTCTGGGGAATAGATTTAATGGGCCCATTTCCTTCATCCTTTGGCAATGAGTATATCCTTGTGGCTGTTGATTATGTGTCTAAATGGATCGAGGCCATTGCCACCCGCACCAATGACCATAAGGTTGTCATGAAATTTGTGCGGAGGAATATCTTCTCTAGATTTGGGTGCCCTCGGGCCATCATAAGTGATGGGGGATCTCACTTCACTCATTCCCAATTTCGAGCTTTGCTTAAAAGATATGGGATCACTCACAAGATTGCTACCCCCTACCATCCCCAGACCAGTGGCCAAGTGGAAGTGTCCAATAGGGAGATCAAGAACATTCTCCAAAAGACTGTTAGGCCCGATAGGAAAGATTGGTCAGAAAGATTGGATGATGCTTTGTGGGCCTATCGGACTGCTTATAAGACTCCCATTGGCATGTCTCCCTACATGTTGATTTTTGGTAAAGCCTGTCACCTTCCTATTGAGTTAGAGCATAGGGCTTATTGGGCCATTAAACAATTCAATCTTGACTTAGCCCAAGCTGGATCACATAGAGCCCTCCAATTGCATGAGCTTGAGGAATTGCGCAATGAAGCCTATGAGAATTCCAAAATATATAAAGACAAGACCAAAATCTTTCATGACAAACACATTTTGAGAAAATCCTTCCATCATGACCAAAAGGTTTGGCTCTTTAACTCTAGGCTGCACTTATTTCCAGGTAAATTGAAATCTCGATGGGATGGACCATTCATTGTTGTAAAAACTTTTGACTATGGTGCTGTTAAAATTCTTGATCCAAAAAATGGTCACACTTTCACTGTTAATGGTCAACGTCTCAAACCTTACATGGAAAACATGCAGCTCTCACCTAAAGAATCCATTCCCCTGAATGATCTTGAGTAGCTGCATAGGGACTTCATTGTGTCTGGCTGAAGACATTAAACTTAGCGCTTATTGGGAGGCAACACAATATTTTTAGGATATTTAACTTATTTCTTTGTTTCTATTGTGTTCTAGCTTTTTGAAGGCCCATTACCTTTGATGAAGCTAGTGTGCAACCATCCTCATGTGATCATCAGGTTGCATCTCTCCTTCCTTAACTTACATTGGCTTTATTCTATGTTCATTACTTTTATGTCATTGAGGACAATGTCATTCAAGTTGGGGGAGGGAAATCTTTCAAATTTTAAAATCCTGCTAAACATCCCAAACATTATACTTCATATATCATTTTTCATGGAAAGAACACTTCATTCTAGAATGATTTTACTCTAAGTATATACTTGTGCTAGTGGTACGTTAGAGGATGAATTTTGTAGTTATGTTCTTAGCATTTTCCTCAAACTACATTTGAAATTTTCTACACACATGAATTACATGATGAATAAGTGTCATTCATGAGGGTGATGAGAGTTTTACCTAATACTCATGTTAAGGATTGACATTCTACACTCTTATTGAAAATTAATCGTGGGGAAAAAGCTACCTGCGTGCAAGTTATATATATATATATATAAAATGACAAAATGAAGAAGGAAATCCCTAGCTTAGTAACCGGGCTTCAGCACCTCAAGAAGTGTAGAAGTTCACGTTAAACGATGAAAGGATATCCAAGTTGAAAAAAAAAAGAATGAAATGAAGAGACAGAAAAGGCAGAGTGAAAGCTACCTGTAATTCGAGGATTGGATTTAAGGAGTGTAGAGTGGATATCATCTCTAAGTAATAGGTAAAAAACCCATGCACTATCTGAGTAATGCTTATTGTTCACAAGTACATTCACAAAGGAAATGATAATTTCAATTGTATCTTGAGGAAACTGCCTAATAACATGAACTGACATGTTTATCTTTGACACTTGCTACTAGAACTGAAAATACTTAGTGTTGATCAGTCTCATCTCTGCTTTCTTGACATGAAAAATGATATTTTGAGTTCCTGTTAGTCCCAATTATTCACTTGTGTGCATTGCTAAGGGACTAGCAATGAGTAAGTTGGAGGATGTGATAATCTCATAATTATCATGAATAATCATGCCATTTTATTGACAAATACTTGATAAATTCATAGATTTCTCTTATCATGGACTATAATTGATGAAATTTAATTATATGTTGTATTTGCAGGTTAATGGGCCATTCTATAAAGTGCTTAATGGGCCAATAGATTGGATTGAAGCAAGAGAAAATAAAGGAGAGATTCTATTAATTTTTTAAAACACTTTCTCACTTTTAAAAATCTCCTCTCCTATTTTCCAAAAATCTCTCATTCCTTTCCTCTCTCCCCCTTCCTCTCCTTCTCTACTACTTTATAAACCCTCCCCCTCTCTCTCTCTCATTCGTATTCTCTCTTCTACTTTCTCCTCTCCCCTGCGCGCTCCACCCACCTCCTCCTCCACGTGCATGCTTTTGCATGCACGTAAAGGAGCCGCCGCCCTCTCTCTCGCCTCTCTCCTCTCTCTTTCTCGTGCCTTCCTCTCTCTCTCTCCTCTCACGCTATCTCTCTCACGTCTCTCTCCTATCTCTCTCTCACGTTTCTCTCTTCTCTCTCTTCTCTCCCTGCGCTCTCTCTCCTCTCTCTCTTTTCTTCTCTCTCTTCTCTCTCCTCTTGTCTCTCTTGTTCTCTCTCTAGTTCTCTCTATTTTTTTCTCTTTATTTCAGTGTACTTGTTAATGGTTTTTGAGTAGAATAAAATCTTTGTGTTAAACATTTTATATTGTTTAATAGATTATAGTTTTAAATAGTGTCTTGTGTTCTCTCATTCCCTCTTTATCTCTCTCTTTACTTATTTAGCGTAGTTTAAATTTATTTCGTGCAACTTAGTCTTAATACTACCACGTTATTTTCTTAAACAAAAACTCAAGGTTTTCAACTCTAAAATCTTTTTCCCCGTGGATTCGACTCAGCTCTCACCACTTAACTATTGTTAAAATATTTAGTGTAGGCCGATAATTTTGAGATTGTTAGTCACGTGTTTAATGACGCATTCGTGGGCTATCATAGGTATCCGTACCCCTCGTGGGGGTGTTTGTGTTGTGGTACCTTGAGATAGTAGGTACATGTACCCTCCGTGAGATGCTTTACAGTTTAGTGGTGGTACATTGTGTACCAGTCGTTCCACGTGTCGAAGTGGACTTGTGTTTCTGTGGAGGTCATGTGGTGTGTCCTGCCACCCGCTATGTTTTACCCATTTTGAGTAAGCTTCTGTGTATAGTTTATTGTCTGATGGATTAGCTTGTGATTGCTAATCCTGTTACCCTACGTGGGTGAGTTGCCTATGAAGCATGTGGCTTAGGCGACCAGTTGTTGTGGTGTTTTGCCTGTGAGGCTTGTAGCCTAGGCATTTCTGTTGTTGAGTAGACTAGTAGTGTTGTGCTAGTCCTGTTGTTTCTCTTACTTTTTAAGAAATATGTATTTGTTTATGAATTACTATTTAAGTTGTTATTTATTGTAAATGTTGTGAACATGCCATGGTTTGGATTTTAGTGTTGCCAGTGAGACCCTCTGGGGTTGCGGTTCTTCAGTGTTACATGTGGTTTTTGGGTGGCCCCTATTGAGCCTGTGACTTGTTGAGGTTCACTTCCCTAAAGTTCTTTTCAAGACTTGCCGTGTGTTTGGCTTGCAGCGCCGTTGTGGCAGACTTGTACCACCAGCAGTTGAGTTGTAATTAGTGTTGTGTGAGCTTGTGCTCCCTCGGGGTATGTCCCAGGTAGTTGTACTTTTTAATTGGACATGTATTAATGTAATGGGACAATTGTACAAATATGTGAACAAATATGAGCACTGACTTTCTTGTGTCTTATACTATTGTGATTTGTCTTTTATATTTTTCCTGGACACGTGTGTGAGATATCCCTTACGAGACTTCGGTCCGTTCGCGGAAGGCAGATCTGGATAGGGAGCCTTATTGGGCATAAATATCCAGGGCCCTGTCGACCATCTCAGAGTGCCGATTCTGAATTGTGGTCACATAAGCCATTCCGATGTCCGGGCAGAAGGTTATGCATAGTTCTTTCGCTGAAGGGGTGGGAATAAATCGTAGGGGGTGACTATATCGGTGATGTTCGTGCACCCATATCCACGATGTGGGGTGGAGTTCTCGAGCCGATTTGAACACGACTTCTGATCGTCGTGATAGGCCGACTCCATGTGTTGGCTCCACTAGTGATTCACGTAATTGAGGGAGGTGCTACAGCCAGAAAACATTGGAATCAAGAAGATCGACGGCTAGAATCACAATTTCAAAGTGCGAAATGATGGTTTTTCGATCCCAAAATGACGTCTTATTGCCTGAGGCAACAAAGGGGCGACGAGCGCCTCTGAGTTCCGATTCCGAATTGATAACCGAGCGGAAAGTTATGCCCATTTGAGCGAAGGGGTGTCTATATGCGATCGCATCGGCAACCCGCAACCACGCTCCCAGAGAGGAATTTGGGTGCCGGACTGGAAATCTCTGAATGCGACCTTGTGCCGATTGGGTCGAAGTGCCGATTCTGAATTGGGGCCTTGCGGGTGTTTTCGATTGCCGGATGAACAAATATCCGCGTCCTACCAACGGGTATGACAATCGGTGTACTAATACACACGCTACGCGCTGAATTTTGGTCCCGGAATGGAATTTCGCGAAACCAGCGCCCTGTCGACAGTCTCAGAGTGCCGATTCTAAATTGTGGTCACATAAGCCATTCCGATGCCCGGGCGAAAAGTTATGCCAAGTTCTTTCTCTGAAGGGGTGGGAATAAACCGTAGGGGGAGACTCTATCGGCGATGTTCGTGCACCCATATCCACGACTAGGGGTGGAGATCTCGAGTCGAGTTGAACACGACTTCTGATCACCGTGATAGGACGACTCCATGTGTTGTCCCCGCCAGCGCTTCTCGTAATCGAGGGAGGTGCTACTTCTAGAAAACCTTGGAATCGAGAAGATTTTCGGCTAGAATCGCAATTTCGGAGTGCGAAACGAAGGTTTTTCGACCCCGAAACGACGTCTTATAGCCTGGGGTGATAAGGGGATGAAAGGCGCCTCTGAGTTCTGATTCCAAATTGGGGTCTTATAAGCGATTCTGATAACCGGGCGAAATGTTATTCCTGTTTGAGCGAAGGGGTGTCCGTATGCGATCGCATCGGCAGCCTGTGACCACGCTCCTGGAGAGGAATTTGGGCGTCGGACCGAAAAGCTCCTAATGCGGCCCTGTGCCGACCAGGTCGAAGTACCGATTCTGAATTGGGGTCTTGTGGGCATTTCCGATCGCCGGGTGAATATATTTTCGTGTCCTACACAATGGGTATGACAATCGGTGTACTAATACATACACTACACGGCGAATTTCGGCCCTGGAATGAAATTTCACGAAACTAGCGCCCTGTCGACCGTCTCGGAGTGCCGATTCTGAATTGTCGTCATATAAGCCATTCCGATGCCCGACGGAAAGTTATGCCCAGTTTTTTCGCTGAAGGGGTGGGAATAAACCGTAGGCGGTGACTATATTGGCGATGTTCGTGCACCCATATCCACGACTTGGGGTGGAGAACATGAGCCGAGTTGAACACGACTTCCAATCGCCGTTGTAGGCTGACTCCATGTGTTGGCCCCGCCAGCGATTCGCGTAATTGAGGGAGGTGCTACTGCTAGAAAACCTTGGAATCAGGAAGATCGACGGCTAGAATCACAATTTTGGAGTGCAAAATGAAGGTTTTTCGACCCCAAAATGATGTCATATCGCCTGAGGCAATAAGGGGTCGACAAACGCCTCTGACTTCCGATTCCGAATTGGGGTCTTATAAGCAATTCTGATAACCGAGCGGAAAGTTATGCCCATTTGAGCGAAGGGGTGTCCGTTTGCGATCGCATCGGGAGCCCGCGACCACACTCCCAGAGAGGAATTTGGGCGCCGAACCGGAATTCTCCGAATGCGACCTTGTGTCGATCGGGTCGAAGTGTCGATTCTCAATTGGGGCCTTGCGGGCATTTTCGATCACCGGGCGAACAAATATCCGCGTCCTACCCAAGGGGTACGACAATCGGTGTACTAATACACACGCTACGCGGCGAATTTTGGCCCCAGAATGGAATTCTGCGAAACCAGTTCCCTGTCGACCGTCTCAGAGTGCCGATTTCAAATTGTGGTCACATAAGCCATTCTGATGCTCGGGCGAAAAGTTATGCCTAGTTCTTTTGCTGAATGAGTGGGAATAAACCGTAGGGGTGACTATATCGGCGATGTTCGTGCACCCATATCCACGACTTAGGGTGGAGATCTCAAGCCGAATTGAACACGACTTCTGATCGCCGTGATAGGCCAACTCCATGTGTTATCCCCGCCAACGATTCGCGTAATCGAGGGAGGTGCTACTGCTTGAAAACCTTAGAATCGGGATGATCGTCGGCAATAATCGTAATTTTAGAGTGCGAAACGATAATTTTTAGACCCCGAAACGACATCTTATGGCTTGAGGCTATAGTGGGGCGATGGGCGCCTCTGAGTTCTGATTCCGAATTGTGGTCTTAGAAGCGTTTCTGATAACCTACAGAAAAGTTATGCCCGTTTGAGCGAAGGGGTGTCCGTATGCGATCGCATCAGCAGCCCGCGACCACGCTCCCGGAGAGGAATTTGAGCGCCAGACCAGAAATCTCCGAATGCGACCTTGTGCCGACCGGGTCGAAGTACCAATTCTAAATTGGGGTCTTGCGGGGGTTTCCGATCTTTGGGCAAACAAATATCTGCATCCTACCCAACGGGTTTGACAATCGGTGTACTAAGACACACGCTACGCTGTGAATTTCGGCCCCGAAACGGAATTTCGTGAAATCAGCGCCTTGTCGCCGTCTCATAGTGTCGATTCTGAATTGTTGTCAAATAAGCCATTCCGATGCCCGGGCAGAAAGTTATGCCCAGTTCTTTCGCTGAAGGGGTGGGAATAAACTGTAGGGGTGACTATATCGGCGATGTTTGTGCACCCATATCTACGACTTGGGGTGGAGATTTCGAGCCGAGTTGAACACGACTTCCAATCGCCATGATAGGCCGACTCCATATGTTGGCCCTACCAGCGATTCGCGTAATCGAGGGAGGTGCTACAGCCAGAAAACCTTGGAATCGAGATGATGATCGGTTAGAATCGTAATTTTAGAGTGCGAAATGATGGTTTTTAGACCCCGAAACGATGTCTTATCGCTGAGCCAATAAGGGGGCAACGGGCGCCTCTGAGTGCTGATTTCGAATTGGGGTCTTATAAGCGATTCTGATAACCGAGCAGAAAGTTTTGCCCAATTGAGCGAAGGGGTGTCCGTATGCGATCGCATCAGCAGCCCGCGACCATGCTCCCGAAGAGGAATTTGGGCGCCAGACCGGAAATCTCCTAATGCGGCCTTGTGCCGACCAAGTCGAAGTACAGATTCTGAATTGAGGCCTTGCGGGCGTTTCCGATCGCCGGGCGAATAAATTTCTTTGTCCTACACGACGGGTACGACAATCGGTGTACTAATACACACACTACGAGGTGAATTTCGGCCCTGGAATGAAATTCCACGAAACCAGCGCCCTGTTGACCGTCTCGGAGTGCCGATTCCGAATTGTGGTCACATAAGCCATTCTGATACCCGGGCGGAAAGTTATTCCCAGTTCTTTAGCAGAAGGGGTGGGAATAAACCGTAGGGGGTGACTATATCGACGATGTTCGTGCACACATATCCACGACTTGGGGTGGAGATCTCAAGCCGAATTGAACACGACTTCTGATCGCCGTGATAGGCTGACTCCATGTGTTGTCCCCGCTAACGATTCGCGTAATCGAGGGAGGTGCTACTGCTTGAAAACCTTGGAATCGGGAAGATCGTCGGCACTAATCGAAATTTTGGAGTGCGAAACGATGGTTTTTGGACCCTGAAACGACGTCTTATGGCCTGAGGCTATCGGGGAGCGTTGGGCGCCTCTGAGTTTCTGATTCCGATTGTGGTCTTAGAAGCGTTTCTGATAACCTACAGAAAAGTTATGCCCGTTTAAGCGAAGGGGTGTCCGTATGCGATCGCATCAGCAGCCCGCGACCACGCTCCCGGAGAGGAATTTGAGCGCCAGACCAGAAATCTCCGAATGCGACCTTGTGCCGACCGGGTCGAAGTACCGATTCTAAATTGGGGTCTTGCGGGGGTTTCCGATCTTTGGGCAAACAAATATCTGCATCCTACCCAACGGGTTTGACAATCGGTGTACTAAGACACACGCTACGCGGTAAATTTCGGCCCCAAAACGGAATTTCGTGAAATCAGCACCTTGTCGACCGTCTCATAGTGTCGATTCTGAATTGTTGTCAAATAAGCCATTCCGATGCCCGGGCAGAAAGTTATGCCCAGTTCTTTCGCTGAAGGGGTGGGAATAAACTGTAGGGGTGACTATATCGGCGATGTTTGTGCACCCATATCTACGACTTGGGGTGGAGATTTCGAGCCGAGTTGAACACGACTTCCAATCGCCATGATAGGCCGACTCCATATGTTGGCCCTACCAGCGATTCGCGTAATCGAGGGAGGTGCTACAGCCAGAAAACCTTGGAATCGAGATGATGATCGGTTAGAATCGTAATTTTAGAGTGCGAAATGATGGTTTTTAGACCCCGAAACGATGTCTTATCGCTGAGCCAATAAGGGGGCAACGGGCGCCTCTGAGTGCTGATTTCGAATTGGGGTCTTATAAGCGATTCTGATAACCGAGCAGAAAGTTTTGCCCAATTGAGCGAAGGGGTGTCCGTATGCGATCGCATCAGCAGCCCGTGACCATGCTCCCGGAGAGGAATTTGGGCGCCAGACCGGAAATCTCCTAATGCGGCCTTGTGCCGACCAAGTCGAAGTACAGATTGTGAATTGAGGCCTTGCGGGCGTTTCCGATCGCCGGGCGAATAAATTTCATTGTCCTACACGACGGGTACGACAATCGGTGTACTAATACACACACTACGAGGTGAATTTCGGCCTTGGAATGAAATTCCAGGAAACCAGCGCCCTGTTGACCGTCTCGGAGTGCCGATTCTGAATTGTGGTCACATAAGCCATTCTAATACCCGGGCGGAAAGTTATTCCCAGTTCTTTAGCAGAAGGGGTGGGAATAAACCGTAGGGGGTGACTATATCGACGATGTTCGTGCACACATATCCACGACTTGGGGTGGAGATCTCAAGCCGAATTGAACACGACTTCTGATCGCCGTGATAGGCTGACTCCATGTGTTGTCCCCGCTAACGATTCGCGTAATCGAGGGAGGTGCTACTGCTTGAAAACCTTGGAATCGGGAAGATCGTCGGCACTAATCGAAATTTTGGAGTGCGAAACGATGGTTTTTGGACCCTGAAACGACGTCTTATGGCTTGAGGCTATCGGGGGGCGTTGGGCGCCTCTGAGTTTCTGATTCCGAATTGTGGTCTTAGAAGCGATTCTGATAACCGAGAGAAAATTTATGCCCGTTTGAGCGAAGGGTTGTCTGTATGCGATCG
The DNA here is from genome assembly GCA_014218235.1 of Colocasia esculenta. NCBI lineage: Eukaryota > Viridiplantae > Streptophyta > Magnoliopsida > Alismatales > Araceae > Colocasia > Colocasia esculenta. The sequence goes on along the minus strand of JACBKR010000009.1, from coordinate 53,338 downwards.
CATCGGCAGCCCGCGACCTCGCTCCCGGAGAGGAATTTGGGCGTCGGACCGAAAATCTCCGAATGCGACCTTCTGCCGATCGGGTCGAAGTACCGATTCTAAATTGGGGCCTTGCGGGAGTTTCCGATCACCGGGCGAAAAAATATCTGCATCCTACCCAACGGGTACGACAATCGGTGTACTAATACACACGCTATGCGGCGAATTTCGGCCCCGAAACGAAATTATGCAAACTCAACGTCTTGTCGACCGTCTCGGAGTGCCGATTCCGAATTGTGGTCACATAAGCCATTCCAATGCCCAGGCGGAAAGTTATGCCCAGTTCTTTCGCTAAAGGGGTGGGGGTAAACTGTAGGGGTGACTATATCGGCGATGTTCGTGCACCCATATCCACGACTTGGCGTGGAGATCTCGAGCCGAGTTGAACACGACTTCAAATCGCCGTGATAGGCCGACTAAATGTGTTGGCCCCGCCAGCGATTTGCGTAATCGAGGGAGGTGCTACCGCCAGAAAACCTTGGAATCGGGATGACCATCGGTTATAATCGTAATTTTGGAGTGCGAAATGATGGTTTTTTGACCCCGAAATGACGTCTTATCACTGAGGCAATAAGGGGACGACGGGCGCCTTTGAGTGCCGATTCTAAATTGGGGTGTTCTAAGCGATTCTGATAACCAAGCGGAAAGTTATACCTGTTTCAGCGAAGGGGTGTCCGTATGCGATCGCATCAGCAGCCCGCGACCACGCTCCCGGGGAGGAATTTAGGCGCTGGACCGGAAATCTCCGAATGCGACCTTGTGCCGACCGGTCGAAGTACCGATTCTAAATTGGGGCCTTGCGGGCATTTTCGATCGCCGGGCGAACAAATATCCGCATCCTACCCAACGGGTACGATAATCGGTGTACTAATACACACGCTACGCAGAGAATTTCGGCCCTGAAACGGAATTCCATAAAATCAGCACCTTGTCGACCGTCTCGGAGTGCCGATTCCGAATTGTGGTCACATAAGCCATTCCAATGCCCTGGCAGAATGTTATGCCCAGTTCTTTCACTGAAGGGGTGGGAATAAACCATAGGGGTGACTATATCGGCGATGTTCGTGCACCCATATCCATGACTTGGGGTGGAGATCTCGAGCCAACTTGAACACTACATGCAATTTCCGTGATAGGCCGACTCTATGTGTTGGCCTCGCCAGCGATTTGCGTAATCGGGGGAGGTGCTACTGCCTGAAAACCTTGGAATCAGGAAGATCGTCAGCACTAATTGTAATTTTAGAGTGCGAAACGATGGTTTTTGTACCCCGAAATGACGTCCTATGGCTTGAGGCTATAGGGGGGCGATGGGCGCCTCTAAGTTTTGATTCCGAATTGTCGTCTTATAAGCGATTCTGATAACCGAGAGAAAAGTTATGCCCGTTTGAGCGAAGGGGTGTCCGTAAGCGATCGCATCGGCAGCCTGCGACCACGCTCCCGGAGAGGAATTTGGGCGCCGGACCGGAAATCTCCGAATGCGACCTTGTGTCGATCGGGTCGAAGTACCGATTCTAAATTGGGGCCTTGCTGACGTTTCCGATCGCCGGGCGAAAAAATATCTGCATCCTACCCAACGGGTACGATAATCGATGGACTAATACACACTCTATGGGGCGAATGTTGGCCCCGAAATGGAATTATGCAAAATCAACGTCTTGTCGACCGTCTCGGAGTGCCGATTCCGAATTGTGGTCACATAAGCCATTCCGATGCTCGGGCGAAAAGTTATGTCCAGTTCTTTCGCTGAAGGGATGGGAATAAACTGTAGGGGTGACTATATCGGCGATGTTCGTGCACCCATATCCATGACTTGGGGTGGAGATCTCGAGTCGAGTTGAACACGACTTCCAATCGCTGTGATAGGCCGACTAAATGTGTTGGCCCCGCCAGCAATTCGCGTAACGGAGGGAGGTGCTACCGCCAGAAAACCTTGGAATCGGGATGATCATCGGTTAGAATCAAAATTTTGGAGTGCGAAATGATGGTTTTCGAACCCGGGCGCCTCTGAGTGCCGATTCCGAATTGGGGTCTTATTAGCGATTCTGATAACCGAGCAGAAAGTTATGCCTGTTTGAGAGAAGGGGTGTGCGTATGCGATCGCATCGGCAGCCCGCGACCACGCTCCCGGAGAGGAATTTATGCGCGAATGCGACCTTGTGCCGACCGGGTCGAAGTACCGATTCTAAATTTGGGCCTTACGAGCGTTTTCGATCGCCGGACGAACAAATATCCGCATCCTACCCAACGGGTACAACAATCGGTGTACTAATACACACGCTACGCGGCGAATTTCGGCCCCGCAACGGAATTTCGTGAAATCAGCACCTGTCGACCGTCTTGGAGTGCCGATTCCGAATTGTGGTCACATAAGTCATTCCGATACCCGGGCGGAATGTTATGCCCAGTTCTTTCACTGAAGGGGTGGGAATAAACCGTAGGGGTGACTATATCGGCGATGTTCATGCACCCATATCCACGACTTGGGGTGGAGATCTCGAGCCGAGTTGAACACGACTTGCAATTGCCGTGATAGGCCGACTCCATGTGTTGGCCCAGCCAGCGATTCGCGTAATCGAGGGAAGTGCTACAGGCAGAAAATCTTGGAATCGGGATGATCGTCGGTTAGAATCATAATTTTGGAGTGTGAAACGATGGTTTTTTGACCCTGAAACGATGTCTTATCGCTGAGGCAATAAAGGGCGACAAGTGCCTCTGAGTGCCGATTCCGAATTGGTGTCTTGTAAGCGATTCTGATAACCGAGCAGAAAGTTATGCCCGTTTGAGTGAAGGGGTGTCCGTACGCGATCGCATCGGCAGCCCGCGACCACGCTCCCGGAGAGGAATTTGGGCACCGGACCGGAAATCTCCAAATGCGACCATGTGCCGACCGGGTCGAAATACCAATTCTAGATTGGGGGCTTGCGGGCGTTTCCGATCGTCGGGTGAACAAATGTCTGCACCCTACCCGACGGGTACGACAATCGGTATACTAATACACACGCTACGCGGTGAATTTCGGCCCCAGAACGGAATTCCACGAAATCGGAGCCTTGTCAACCGTCTCGGAGTGTCGATTCCGAATTGTGGTCACATAAGCCATTCTGATGCTCGGGCGGAAAATTATGCCCAGTTCTTTCATTGAAGGGGTGGGAATAAACCGTAGGGGGTGGCTATATCAGCGATGTTCATGCACCCTTATCCACGAGTTGGGCTGGAGATCTCGAGCCAAGTTGAACATGACTTCCGATCTCCGTGATAGGGTTACTCCATGTGTTGGCCCCGCCAGCGATTCGCGTAATCGAGGGAGGTGTTACATCCAGAAAACATTGGAATTGGGAATATCATGAGTTAGAATTGTAATTTAAAGTGCGAAACGAATGTTTTTCGACCCCGAAATGACTTCTTATCGCTTGAGGCAATAAGGGGGCGACGGGCGCCTCTGAGTGACGATTCCGAATTGAGGTCTTATAAGAGATTCTGATAACCGAGCGGAAAGTTGTGCCCATTTGAGCGAAAGGTTGTCCGTATGCGATCGCATCGGCAGCCCGCGACCACGCTTCCGGAGAGGAATTTGGGCATCGGACAGGAAATCTCCGAATGCGACCTTGTGCTGACCGGGTCGAATTGCCGATTTTGAATTGGGGCCTAGCGGGCGTTTTCGATCGCCGGGCGAACAAATATCCGCATCCTACCTAACGGGTACGACAATCAGTGTACTAATACACACGCTACGCGGCGAATTTCGGCCCTGCAACGGAATTCTGCGAAATCAGCGCCTTGTCGACCGTCTCGGAGTGCCGATTCCGAATTGTGGTCACATAAGCCATTATGATGCCCGCGCGGAAAGTTATGCCCAGTTCTTTCGCTGAAGGGGTGGGAATAAACCGTAGGGGGTGACTATATCTGCGATGTTCGTGCACCCATATCCACGAGTTGGGGTGGAGATCTCGAGCCGAGTTGAATACGACATTCTGATCACCGTGATTGAGCGACTCCATGTGTTGGCCCTGCCAGCGATTTGCGTAATCGAGGGAGGTGTTACAGCCAGAAAACATTGGAATCGGGAAGATCGTCGACTAGAATCGTAATTTTAGAGTGCGAAACGAAGATTTTTCGACCCAGAAATGACTTCTTATCACCTAAGGCAATAAGGGGGCGACGGGCACCTCTGAGTGCCGATTCCAATTGGGGTCTTATAAGTGATTCTGATAACCGAGTAGTAAGTTATGCCCATTTGAGCGAAGGGCTGTCCGTATGCGATCGCATCGGCAGCCCGCGACCACGCTTCCGGAGAGGAATTTGGGCACCGGATAGGAAATCTCCGAATGCGACCTTGTGCCGACCTAGTCGAAGTGTCGATTCTGAATTGGGGCCTTGCGGGCTTTTCCGATCGCCGGGCGAACAAATATCCACGTCCTACACAACGGGTATGACAATCGGTGTACTAATACACACGCTACGCGGTGAATTTCGGCCCTTGAACGAAATTCCGCAAAACCAGCGCCCTGTCAACTATTTCGGAGTGCCGATTCCGAATTGTCGTCACATAAGCCATTCCGATGCCCGGGTAGAATGTTATGCCCCGTTCTTTTGCTGAAGGGGTGGGAATAAACGTAGGGGTGACTATATCGACGATGTTCGTGCATCCATATCCACGACTCGGGGTGGAGATCTCGAGCCGAGTTGAACACAACTTCCGATCGCCGTGATAGGCCGATTCCATGTGTTGGCCCCACCAGCTATTCACGTAATCGAGGGAGGTGCTACAGCCAGAAAACCTTAGAATCAGGAAGATCATCGGTTAGTATCACAATTTTGGAGTGTGAAACAAAGGTTTTTCGACCCCGAAACGATGTCTTATCTCTTGATGCAATAAAGTCGACTAGCGCCTCTGAGTGCCGATTCTGAATTGGGGTCGTATAAGTGATTCTGATAACCGAGCGGAAAGTAATGACCATTTGAGCGAAGGGGTGTCCTTATGCGATCGCATCAGGAGCCCGCGACCACGCTCCCAGAGAGGAATTTGGGTGCCGAATCGGAAATCTCCGAATGCGACCTTGTGTCGATCGGGTCGAAGTGCCAATTCTGAATTGGGGCCTTGCGGGCTTTTCCGATCGCCGGCGAACAAATATCTGCGTCCTACCCAACGGGTACGACAATCGGTGTACTAATACTCACGCTACGTGGTGAATTTTCGCCCCGGAACGGAATTCCGCGAAACGAGCGCCCTGTCGACCGTCTCGGAGTTCCGATTCCGAATTGTGGTCACATAAGCCATTCCGATGCTCGGGCGAAAAGTTATGCCCAATTCTTTCGCTGAAGGGGTGGGAATAAACCGTAGGGGTGACTATATCGGCGATGTTCGTGCACCCATATCAACGACTTGGGGTGGAGATCTCGAGCCGAGTTGAACATGACTTTCGATCGCCGTGATAGACCGACTCCATGTGTTGGCCTCGCCAGCGATTTGCGTATCGAGGGAGGTACTACAGCCAGAAAACCTTGGAATCGGGAAGATCATTAGTTAGAATCGCAATAAGCGACGGGCACCTCTGAGTGCCGATTCGAATTAGGGTCTTTTAAGCGATTCTGATAACCGAGCGGAAAGTTATGCCCATTCGAGCGAAGGGGTGTCCGTATGCGATCGCATCGGCAGCCCGCGACCACGCTCTCGGAGAGGAATTTGGGCACCGGATCGGAAATCTCCGAATGCGACCTTGTTCCGATCGGGTCAAAGTGCCGATTCTGAATTGGGGCCTTGCGTGTGTTTTCGATCGCCGGACGAACAAATATCTGCGTCCTACCCAACAGGTACAAAAATTGGTGTACTAATACACACGCTACACGGCAAATTTCGGCCCTGGATGGAATTCCGTAAAATTAGCGCCCTGTCGACCGTTTCGGAGTGCCAATTCCGAATTGTGGTCACATAAGCCATTCCGATGCCCGGGGTAGAAAGTTTTGCCCAGTTCTTTCGCTGAAGGGGTGGGAATAAACCGTAGGGGTGACTATATCGCGATGTTCGTGCACCCATATCCACGAGTTGGGGTGGAGATCTCGAGCGGAGTTGAACACGACTTCCAATTGCCGTGATTGGCCGACTCCATGTGTTGGCCTCGCCAGTGATTCGCATAAGCGAGGGAGGTGTTACAGCCAGAAAACCTTGGAATAGGGAAGATCATGGGCTAGAATCGTAATTTTGGAGTGTGAAATGATGGTTTTTCGACCCCAAAACGACGTCTTATCGCCTTAGGCAATGAGGGGGGCAACAGGGGCATCTGAGTGCCGATTCCGAATTGGGGTCTTCTAAGCGATTCTGATAACCGAGCTGAATGTTATGCCTGTTTGAGCGAAGGGGTGTCCGTATGCGTTCGCATCGGCATCCCGCGACCACGCTCTCGGAGAGGAATTTGGGCGCCGGACCGGAAATCTCCGAATGCAACCTTGTGCCGATCGGATCGAAGTGTCGTTTTTGAATTGGGGCCTTGCAGGCGATTTCGATCACCAGGCGAACAAGTAATTGCGTCCTACCTAACGGGTACGACAATCGGTGTACTAATACACACGCTACATGGTGAATTTCGGCCTCGGAACGGAATTCCGCGTAACCAAAGCCATGCCGACTGTCTCGGAGTGCCGATTCTGAATTGTGGTCACATAAGCCATTCCAATGTCTGGGCGGAAAGTTATGCCCTGTTCTTTTGCTGAAGGGGTGAGAATAAAACGTAGGGGATGATTATATCGTCGATGTTCGTGCACCCATATCTACAACTTGGGGTGGAGATCTCGAGTCGAGTTGAACACGACTTTCGATCGCCGTGATAGGCCGACTGCATGTGCTAGCCTCGCTAGCGATTCACGTAATCGAGGGAGGTGCTACAGTCAGAAAACCTTGGAATCGGGAAGATCATCGGCTAGAATCACAATTTTGGAGTGCGAAACGAATGTTTTTCGACCCCGAAATGACGTCTTTTCGCCTGAAGCAATAAGGGGATGACGGGTGCCTTTGAGTGCCGATTCCGAATTGGGGCCTTACACGCGATTCTGATAACTGAGCGGAAGGTTACGCCCATTTGAGACAAGGGGTGTCTGTATGCGATCGCATTGGCAGTCCGCGACCACGCTCCCGGAGAGGAATTTGGGCGCCGGACTGGAAATCTCTGAATGCGACCTTGTGCCGATCGAGTCGAAGTGTCGTTTCTGAATTTGGGACTTACTGGCATTTCCGATCGTTGGGAAAACAAGTATCTGCGTCCTACCCAACAGGTACGACAATCGGTGTACTAATACACACGCTACATGGCGAATTTCGGCCCCGGAATGGAATTCTGTGAAACTAGCGCCCTGTCGACTGTCTCGGAGTGCCGATTCCGAATTGTGGTCACATAAGCCATTCCGATGCCCGGGCAGAAAGTTATGCCCAGTTCTTTCGCTAAAGGGGTGGGAATAAACCGTAGGGTGTGACTATATCGTCGATGTTCGTGCACCCATATCCACAACTTAGGGTGGAGATCTTGAGCCGCGTTGAACACGACTTCCGATTGCCGTGATAGGCCAACTACATGTGCTGGCCCCGCTAGTGATTCGCGTAATCGAGGGAGGTGCTACAGTCAGAAAACTTGGAATCGGGAAGATCGTCGGTTAGAATCGTAATTTTGAAGTGCAAAACGAAGGTTTTTCGACCACGAAACGATGTCTTATCGCCTGAGGCCAGAAGAGGGCCACGAGCGCCTCTGAGTGCCGATTCCGAATTGGGGTCCTATAAGAGATTTGATAACTGAGCGGCAAGTTATGCCCATTTGAGCGAAGGGTGTCCGTATGCGATCGTATCGGCATCCTGCGACCACGCTCTCGGAGAGGAGTTTGGGCGCCGGACTCGAATCTCGCGAATGCGACCTTCTGCCAATCGGGTTGAAGTGCCGATTCTGAATTGGGGCCTTGTGGGCATTTCCGATCGCCGGGCAAAGAAATATCCACGTCCTCCCAACAGGTACAATAATCGGTGTACCAATACACACGCTACGTGGCGAATTTTGGCCCCGGAGCGGATTCCGTGAAACTAGCACCCTGTCGACCATTTCGGAGTGTCGATTCCAATTGTGGTCACATAGCCATTCCGATGCCCGGGCAAAAAGTTAGCCCAGTTCTTTCGCTAAAGGGGTGGGAATAAACCGTAGGGGGTAACTATATCGTCGATGTTTGTGCACCCATATCCATGACTAGGGTGGAAATCTCGAGTCAAGTTGAACATGACTTCGATCGCCGTGATAGGCCGACTCCATGTGTTGACCCCACCAGAATTTTTGTAATCGAGGAGGTGCTACAGCCAGAAAACCATGGAGTCGGGATGATCATCGGTTAGATCGCAATTTTAGAGTGCGCAACGAAGGTTTTTCAAACCGGAAACGACATCTTATTGCCTGAGGCAATAAGGGAGCGACGGGCACTCTGAGTGCCGATTCGAATTGGGGTCTTATAAGCGATTCTGATAACCGAGCAGAAAGTTATGCCCATTGAGAGAAGGGGTGTACGTATGCGATCACATCGGCAGCCCGCGACCACGCTCCCGAAGTGGAATTGGGCGCCGGACCGGAAATCTCCGAATGCGACATTGTGCCGATCGGGTCGAAGTGCCAATTCTGAATTGGGGCCTTGAGGGCATTTTCGATCGCCGGGCGAACAAATATCCGCGTCCTACCTAATGGGTACGACAATCGGTGTATAATACACACGCTACGCGGTGAATTTCGGCCCTGGAATGGAATTCCACGAAACTAGCACCCTGTCGACCGTTTCAGAGTGTCGATTCAGAATTGTGGTCACATAAGCCATTCCGATGCCCGGGCAGAAAGTTATGACTAGTTCTTTCGCTGAAGGGGTGAGAATAACCGTAGGGGGTGACTATATCGGCGATGTTCGTGCACCCATATCCACGACATGGGGTGGAGATCTCCAGCCGAGTTGAACATGACTTCCAATCACCGTGATAGGCCGACACTATGTGTTGGCCCGCCAGCGATTTGCGGAATCGACGGAGGTGTTACAGCCAGAAAACCTTGAAATCGGGAAGATCATCGGCTAGAATCACAATTTTGTATTGCGAAACGAAGGTTTTTTTACCCGAAACGACATCTTTTTGCATGAAGCAATAAGGGACGACGGGCGCCTTGAGTGCCGATTTCGAATTGGGGCCTTATAAGCGATTCTAATAACCGAGCGGAAAGTTATGCCCATTTGAGCGAAGGGGTGTCCATATGCATCGCATCGGCAACCTGCGACCACGCTCCCGGAGAGGATTTGGGTGCCGGACCGGAAATCTCTGAATGCGACCTTGTGCCGACCGGGTCGAAGTGCCGTTTATGAATTGGGGCCTTGCAGGCGTTTTCGATCAACGGGCGAACAAGTATCCGCGTTCTACCCAACGAGTACGACAATCGGTGTACTAATACACACGCTATGTTGCGAATTTAGGCCCAGGAACGGAATTTCACGAAATTAGAGCCCTGTCGACTGTCTCGGAGTGCCGATTCCGAATTGTGGTCACATAAGCCATTTCGATGCCCGGGTGGAAAGTTATGCCCAGTTCTTTTGCTGAAGGGGTGGGATAAACCGTAGGGGGTGACTATATCGTCGATGTTCGTGCATACATATCTATGACTGGGGTGGAGATCTTGAGCCGAGTTAAACACGACTTCCGATCGCCGTGATAGGCCGCCTCCATGTGCTAGCCCCTCCAGTGATTCGCGTAATCGAGGGAGGTGCTACAGTCAGAAAACCTTGGAATCAGGAAGATCGTCGGTTAGAATCGTAATTTTAGAGTGCGAAACGAAGGTTTTTCGACCCAGAAATGACGTCTTATCGCCTGAGGCCAGAAGGGGGTGACGGGCGCCTCTGAGTGCCGATTCCGAATTGGGGTCTTATAAGTGATTCTGATAACCGAGCAGAAATTTATGCTCATTTGAGGGAAGGGGTGTCCGTATGCGATCGCATCAGCAACCCACGACCACGCTCCGGAGAGGAATTTGGGCGCCGGACCGGAAATCTCCGAATGCGACCTTGTACCGACCGGGTCGAAGTGCTGATTCTGAATTGGGGCCTTGCAGACGTTTCCGATCGCCGGGTGAACAAATATCCGCGTGCTACACAATGGGTACGACAATCGGTGTACTAATACACACGCTACGCCGCAAATTTTTGCCCCGAAACGGAATTCCTCATAACCAGCGCCCTGTCGACCATTTTGGAGTGTCGATTCCGAATTGTGGTCACATAAGCCATTCCGATGCCCGGGCAGAAAGTTATGCCCGGTTCCTTCAATGAATGGGTGGGAAGAAACCATAGGGGGTGACTATATCAGTGATGTTCGTGCACCCATATCCACGACTTAGGGTGGAGATCTCGAGTCGAGTTGAACATGACTTCCGATCGCCGTGATAGGCCGACTCCATGTGTTGGCCCGCCAGAGATTCGCTTAATCGAGGAGGTGCTACAACCAGAAAACCTTGGAATCGGAAAGATCATTAGTTAGAATCATAATTTTGGAGTGCGCAACGAAGGTTTTTCGACCCTGAAATGACGTCTTATTGCCTAAGGCAATAAGGGAATGATGGGCACCTCTGAGCGCCGAATTCGAATTGGGGTCTTATAAGCGATTCTGATAACCGAGCGGAAAGTTATGCCCATTTGAGCGAAGGGGTGCACGTGTGCGATCGCATCGGCAGCCCGCGACCATGCTCCCGGAGAGGAATTTGGGCGCCGGACCGGAAATCTCCGAATGCGACCTTGTGCCGACCTAGTCGAAGTAACGATTCTGAATTGGGGCCTTGCAGGAGTTTTCAATCGCCGGGAGAATAAATATCCGTGTCCTACCAATGGGTACGAAAATCGGTGCACTAATACACACGGTACGCGGTGAATTTCGGCCCTAGAATGGAATTACGTGAAACTAGCACCCTGTCGACCGTTTCGATATGCCGATTCAAAATTGTTGTCACATAAGCCATTCCGATGCCCGGGCAGAAAGTTATGACTAGTTCTTTCGCTGAAGGGGTGGGAATATACCATAGGGGGTGACTATATCGACGATGTTCGTGCACCCATATCCACGACTTCCAATCGCCGTGATAGGCCGACTCCAAGTGTTGGCCCCACCAGCGATTCGCGTAATCGAGTGAGGTGCTACAGCCAGAAAACCTTGAAATCGGAAAGATCATTGGCTAGAATCACAATTTTGGAGTGCGAAACAAAGGTTTTTTAACCCCGAAACGACGTCTTTTCGCCTGAAGCAATAAGAGGATGACAGGCGCCTTTGAGTGCCGATTCCGAATTGGGGCCTTATAAGCGATTCTGATAATTGAGCGGAAAGTTATGCCCATTTGAGCGAAGGGGTGTCCGTATGCGATCGCATTGGTAGCCCGCGACCACGCTCCCGGAGAGGAATTTGGGTGCCGGACCGAAAATCTCTGAATGCGACCTTGTGCCGACTAGGTCGAAGTGCCGATTCTGAATTGGGGCCTTGCAGGTGTTTTCGATCGCCGGGCGAACAAGTAGCCGCGTCCTACCCAACGGTACGACAATCGATGTACTAATACACACGCTACACGGTGAATTTCGGCCCCGAAATGGAATTCCGTGAAACCAGCACCCTATCGACCGTCTCAGAGTGCCGATTCCAAATTGTGGTCACATAAGCCATTCCGATGCCTGGGAGGAAAGTTATGCCCAGTTCATTCGCTGAAGGGGCGGGAATAACCGTAGGGGGTGACTATATCGACGATGTTCGTGCACCCATATTTACAACTTGGGGTGGAGATCTCGAGCCACGTTGAACATGACTTCCGATCTCCGTGATAGGCCGACTCCATGTCCTGGCCCTGCCAGCGATTCGCGTAATCAAGGGAGGTGCTACAGTCAGAAAACCTTGGAATCCGGAAGATCATCAGTTTGAATCGTAATTTTGGAGTGCGAAATCAAGGTTTTCGACCTTGAAATGACGTCTTATCGCCTGAGGCAATAAGGGGGCGACGGGCGCCTCTGAGTGCCGATTCCGAACGGGTGTCCATATGAGATCATATCGGTAGCCCGCGACCACGCTCCCAGAGAGGAATTTGGGCGCCGGACCGAAATATCTGAATGGGACCTTCTGCCGATCGGGTCGAAGTGCCGATTCTGAATTGGGGCCTTGCAAAAGTTTTCGATCGCCGGGCGAACAAATATCCACGTCCTACCCAATGGGTACGACAATCGGTGTACTAATACACATGGTATGCGGCAAATTTTGGCCTGGAATGGAATTCGTGAAACTACCGTCCTCTCGACCGTTTCAGAGTGTCGATTCCGAATTGTGGTCACATAAGCCATTTCGATGCCCAGGCAGAAAGTTATGCCCAGTTCATTCGCTGAAGGGGCGGGAATAAACCGTAGGGGGTGACTATATCGGTGATGTTCGTGCACCCATATCACGACCTAGGGTGGAGATCTCGAGTCGAGTTGAACATGACTTCCGATCACCGTAATAGGCCAACTCCATGTGTTGGGCCCGCCAGCGATTTGCGAAATCGAGGGAGGTGCTACATCCAGAAAACCTTGGAATCGGGAAGATCATCGGCTAGAATCGTAGTTTTAGAGTCCGCAATGAAGGTTTTTCGACCCTGAAATGACGTCTTATTGCCTGAGGTAATAAGGGAGCGACGGGCACCTCTGAGTGCCGATTCCGAATTGGGGTCTTATAAGCGATTTTGATAACCGAGCGGAAAGTTATGCCCATTTGAGCGAAGGGGTGTCCGTATGCGATCCCATCGGTAGCTCGCGACCACGCTCCCGGTGAGAAATTTAGGCGCCGGACCGGAAATCTCCGAATACGACCTTGTGCCAATCGGGTCAAAGTGCCAATTTTGAATTGGGGCCTTGTGGGCGTTTTCGATCGCCGGACGAACAAATATCTGCGTCCTACCCAACGGGTACGACAATCGGTGTACTAATACACACGCTACGTGGCGAATTTTGGCCCTGGAATGGAATTCCGCGAATCAAGCACCCTGTCGACCGTTTCGGAGTGCCGATTCAGAATTGTGGCCACATAAGCCATTCCGATGCTCGAGCAGAAAGTTATGACTAGTTCTTTCGCTAAAGGGGTGGGAATAAACTGTAGGGGGTGACTATATTGGCGATGTTCGTGCACTTAATCCACGACTTGGGGTGGAGATCTCGGGCCGAGTTGTACACGACTTCCAATCGTCGTGATAGGCCGACTCCATGTGTTGGCCCCGCCAGTGAGTCGCACAATCAAGGGAGGTGTTACAGCCAGAAAACCTTTGAATCGGGAAGATCATCAGCTAGAATCTCAATTTTGGAGTGCGAAACGAATGTTTTTTGACCCCGAAACGACGTGTTTTCACCTGAAACAATAAGGGGACAATGGGCGCCTTTGAGTGCCGATTCCGAATCGGGGCCTTATAGACGATTCTGATAACCGAGCGGAAAGTTTTGCCCATTTGAGCGAAGGGGTGTCCGTATGCGATCGCATTGGCAGCCCGCGACCATGCTCCCCGAGTGGAATTTGGGCGCCGGACCGAAAATCACCGAATGCGACCTTGTGCTGATTGGGTCGAAGTGCCGTTTCAGAATTAGGGCTTGCAGGCATTTTCAATCACCGGGCGAACAAGTATCCGCGTCCTACCTAGCGGGTACGACAATCGGTGTACTAATACACATGCTACGTTGCAAATTTTGGCCCCAAAACGGAATTCTGCGAAACTGGAGCCCTGTCGACTCTCTCGGAGTGCTGATTCCGAATTGTGGTCACATAAGCCATTCCGATGCGCGGGCGAAAAGTTATGCCCAGTTCTTTCGCTCAAGGGGTGGGAATAAACTGTAGGGGGTGACTATATCGTCGATGTTCGTGCACCCATATCTACGACTTGGGGTGGAGATCTCGAGTCGAGTTGAACATGACTTCCGATCGCCGTGATAGGCCGACTCCATGTGTTGGCCCCGCCAACGATTCGCGTAATCGAGGGAGGTGTTACAACCAGAACATATTGGAATCGGAAAGATCGTTGGTTAGAATCGTAATTTTGGAGTGTGAAACGAAGGTTTTTCGACCCCAAAATGACTTCTTATCGCCTGAGGCAATAAGGGGGCGACGGGCATCTCTGAGTGCCGATTCCAAATTGGGGTCTTATAAGAGATTTTGATACCCGAGCGGAAAGTTATGCTCATTTGAGCGAAGGGGTGTCCATATGCGATCGCATCTGCAGCCCGCGACCACACTCCTGGAGAGGAATTTGGGCGCCAGACCCGAAATCTCCGAATGTGACCTTGTGTCGATCGGGTCGAAGTACCAATTCTAAATTGGGGCCTTGCGGGTGTTTCCGATCGTCGGGCGAACAAATATCCGCATCGTACCCAACGGGTACGACAATCAGTGTACTATACACACGCTACGCGGCGAATTTCGGCCCCGGACGGAATTCTGCTAAACTAGAGCCCTGTCGACTGTCTTGGAGTGCTGATTCCGTATTATGGTCACATAAGCCATTCCGATGTCCGGGCGGAAAGCTATGCCCAGTTCTTTCGCTGAAGGGGTGAGAACAAATCGTAGGGGGTGACTATATCGACGATGTTCGTGCACCCATATCTACGACTTGGGGTGGAGATCTCGAGCCGAGTTGAACACGACTTCCGATCGCCATGATAGGCTGACTCCATGTGCTGGCCCTGCCAGCGATTTACGTAATCGAAGGAGGTGCTACAGTCAGAAAACCTTGGAATCAGGAAGATCATCAGTTAGAATCATAATTTTGGAGTGCAAAATGAAGGTTTTTCGACCCCGAAAGGACGTCTTATCGCCTGAGGCAATATGGGGGCGACGGGTGCCTCTGAGTGCCGATTCTGAATTGGGGTCTTATAAGCGATTCTGATAACCGAGCGGAAAGTTATGCCCATTTGAGCGAAGGGGTGTCCGTATGCGATCGCATTGGCAGCCTGCGACCACGCTTCAAGAGAGGAATTTGGGTGCCTGACCGGAAATCTCCAAATGCAACCTTGTTCGATGGGGTCGAAGTGCTGATTCTGAATTGGGGCCTTGCGGGCGTTTCCGATTGCCGGACGAACAAATATCCTCGTCCTAACCAAACGGTTACGACAATCGGTGTACTAATACACACGCTACGTGACGATTTTGGCCCTAGAACGGAATTCCGTGAAACTAGCACCCTGTCGACCGTTTCGGAGTGCCGATTCAAATTGTGGTCACATAAGCCATTCCGATGCCCGGACAGAAAGTATGACTAGTTCTTTTGCTGAAGGGGTGGGAATAAACCATAGGCGTGACTATATCGACGATGTTCGTGCATCCATATCCACGACTTGGGGTGGAGATCTCGAGCCGACTTGAACACGACTTCCGATCACCGTGATAGGCCGATTCCATGTGTTGGCCCCACCAGCTATTCACGTAATCGAGGGAGGTGCTACAGCCAGAAAACCATAGAATCAGGAAGATCATCGATTAGTATCACAATTTTAGAGTGTGAAACGAAGGTTTTTTGACAACGAAATGACGTCTTATCGCCTGAGGCCATTCGGGAGCGACGGGCGCCTCTGAGTGCCGATTCCGAAATTGGGCTCTTATAAGCGATTCTGATATCCGAGCAGAAAGTTATGCCCGTTTGAGCGAAGGGGTGTTCATATGTGATCGCATCGACAGCCCATGACCATGCTCCCGGAGAGGAATTTGGGCACCGGACCAGAAATCTCCAAATGTGACCTTGTGCCGACCGGGTCGAAGTGCCGATTCAGAATTGGAGCCTTGCGGGTGTTTCCGTTCGCCAAGCAAACAAATATCTGCGTCCTACACAACATGTACGATAATCGATGTACTAATACACACGCTACGCGGTGAACTTCGGCCCTGGAACGGAATTCCGCGTAACCAGCGCCCTGTCGACCATTTTGGAGTGCCGATTCCGAATTGTGGTCACATAAGCCATTCCGATGCCCGGGAAAAGTTATGCCCAGTTCTTTCGCTGAAGGGGTGGGAATAAACCGTAGGGGGTGACTATATCGGCGATGTTCGTGCACCCATATCTATGACTTAGGGTGGAGATCTTGAGTCGAGTTGATCATGACTTCCGATCGCCGTGATTGACCGACTCCATGTGTTGGCCCCGCCAGTGATTTGCGTAATCGAGGGAGGTGCTACAGCCAGAAAACCATGCAATCAGAAAGATCATCGGTTAGAATCGCAATTTTGGAGTGCTCAACGAAGGTTTTTCGACCTCAAAACGACGTCTTATTGCGTGAGGCAATAAGGGAGCGACAGGCACCTTTGAGTGTCGATTTCGAATTGGGGTCTTATCAGCGATTCTGATGACCGAGAAGAAAGTTATGCCCATTTGAGCGAAGACGTGTACGTATGCCATTGCATCGGCAGCCCGCGACCACCCTCTCGGAGAGGAATTTGGGCGCCAGACCGGAAATCTCCGAATGCGACCTTGTGTCGATCGGGTCGAAGTGTCGATTCTGAATTGGGCCTTGCGGGCTTTTTCGATCGCCGGACGACCAAATATCCGCGTCCTACCCAATGGGTACGACAATTGGTGCACTAATACACACGGTACGCGGCGAATTTCGGCCTTGGAACGGAATTTCGTGAAACGAGCACCCTGTCGACCATTTCGAAGTGTCGATTCCGAATTGTGGTCACATAAGCCATTCCGATGCCCGGGCAAAAAGTTATGCCCAGTTCTTTAGCTGAAGGGGTGGGAATAAACCGTAGGGGGTGACTATATCAGCGATGTTCGTGCCCCCATATCCACAAATTGGGGTGGAGATCTCGAGCCGAGTTGAGCACGACTTCTAATCGTCGTGATAGGCCGACTCCATGTGTTGGCCCCGCCAGCGATTCGCATAATCGAGGGAGGTGTTACAGCCAAAAAACAATAGAATCAGGAAGATCATCGGTTAGAATCACAATTTTGGAGTACGAAATGAAGGTTTTTTGACCCCGAAACGACGTCTTTTCGACTGAAGCAATAAGGGGACGACGGGCGCCTTTGAGTGCCAATTTCAAATTTGGGACTTATAAGCGATTCTGATAACCGAGCGGAAAGTTATGCCCATTTGAGCGAAGGCGTGTCCGTATGCGATCGCATTGGCAGCCTGCGACCACGCTCTCGGAGAGGAATTTGGGCGCTTGACCAGAAATCTCCGAATGCGACCTTGTGCTGACCGGGTCGAAGTGCCGTTTCTGAATTGGGGCCTTGTAGGCTTTTTCGATCGCCGGGCAAACATGTATCCACGTCCTACCCAAAGGGTATGATAATCGGTGTACTAATGCACACGCTTCGTGATGAATTTCGACCCCGGAACGGAATTCTGCAAAACTAGAGTCCTGTCGACTGTCTCGGAGTTCCGATTCCGAATCGTGGACACATAAGCCATTTTGATGCCGGGCGGAAGGTTATGCCCAGTTCTTTCGCTGAAGAGGTGGGAATAAACCGTAGGGGTGACTATATTGACGATATTTTTGCACCCATATCTACGACTTGGGAAGGAGATCTCAAGCCGAATTGAACACGACTTTCAATCTCCTTGATAGGCCGACTCTATGTGCTGGCCCCGCCAGCGATTCGCGTAATCGAGGGAGATGCAACAGTCAGAAAACCTTGGACTCAGGAAGATCGTCAGTTAGAATCGTAATTTTGGAGTACAAAACGAAGGCTTTTCGACCCCGAAATAACGTCTTATCGCCTGAGGCAATAAGGGGATGACGGGCGCCTCTGAGTTCCGATTCCGAATTGGGGTCTTATAAGCGATTCTGATAACCGAGCGGAAAGTTATGCCCATTTGACAGAAGGGGTTTCCGCATGCGATCGCATCGACATCCCGCGACCACGTTCCCGGAGAGGAATTTAGGCTTCGGACCCGAAATCTCCGAATGCGACCTTGTGCCGACCGGGTCGAAGTGTCGATTCTAAACTGGTGCCTTGCGGGAGTTTCCGATTGTTGGACGAACAAATATCTGCGTCCTACACAACGGGTACGACAATCGGTGTACTAATACACACGCTACGCGGCGAATCTCGGCCCCGAAACAGAATTCCACAAAACCAGTTCCCTATCCACCATTTTAGAGTGCCGATTCTGAATTGTGGTCACATAAGCCATTACGATGCCTCGGCAGAAAGTTATGCCCATTTCTTTCGCTGAAGGGGTGGGAATACACCGTAGTGGGTGACTATATCGGAGATATTCATGCACCCATAACCAGGACTTGGGGTTGAGATCTCGAGCCGAGTTGAACATGACTTCTGATCGTCGTGATAGGCCGATTCCATATGTTGGCCCCGCCAGCGATTCGCGTAATCGAGGGAGGTGCTACAGCTAGAAAACCTTGGAATCGGGAAGATCATCGGTTAAAATCACAATTTTGGAGTGCGAAATGAAGGTTTTTCGACCCCGAAATGACGTCTTATCGCCTGAGGCAGTAAGGGGGCGACGGGCACCTCTGAGTGCCAATTCTGAATTGGGGTCTTATAAGTGATTTTATAACCGAGTGGAAAGTTATGCCTATTTGAGCGAACTCGTGTCCGTATGCGATAGCATCGGCAGCCCGCGACCACGCTCCCAGAGAGGAATTTGGGCGCTGGACTGAAAATCTCCGAATGCGACCTTGTGTCGATCGGGTCGAAGTGTCGATTCTAAATTGGGGCCTTGCGGGCATTTTTGATCGCCGGGCAAACAAATATATGTATCCTACCCAATGGGTACGACAATCGGTGTACTAATACACATGCTACGCGATGAATTTCAGCCCTGGAACGAAATTCCGTGAAACTAGCGCCTTATCGACCGTTTCAGACTGCCGATTCTGAATTGTGGTCACATAAGCCATTCCGATGCCCATGCAGAAAGTTATGCCCAGTTCTTTCGTTGAAGGGGTGGGAATAAACCGTAGGGGGTGACTATATCAGCGATGTTCGTGCACCCATATCCACGACCTCGGGTGGAGATTTCGAGCCGAGTTGAACACGACATCCAATCGCCGTGACAGGCCGACTCCATGTGTTGGCCCCACCAACGATTCGCGTAATCGAGGGAGATGCTACAACTAGAAAACTTTGGAATTGGGAAGATCACCGATTAGAATCGTAACTTTGGAGTGCAAAATGAAGGTTTTTCGACTCCGAAACGACGTCTTATCGCTTGAGGCAATAAGGGGGTGACGGGCGCCTCTGAGTGCCGATTCCGAATTGGGGTCTTATAAGTGATTCTAATAACCGATCGGAAAGTTATGCCTATTTGAGTGAAGTGGTGTCCGTATGTGATCGCATCGGCAGCCCGCGACCACGCTCATGGAGAGGAATTTGGGCGCCGGACTGGAAATCTCCGACTGTGACCTTGTGACGACCAGGTCGAAGTGCCGATTCTGAATTGGGGACTTGCGGGCATTTTCGATCGTCGGGCAAACAAATATCTGCATCCTACTCAACAGGTACAACAATCGGTGTACTAATACACACGCTATGTAATACCCCATATAAGAATATGTAAATGGACTAAATCAGCAGACTACCAACAACCCGACTAGTCATTTTCAGAGCTCGAGCAGGAAAAGAACTCTGAAGTTAAGCGTGCTCAGTGGGAGTAGTCCCAGGATGGGTGACCTTCCTGGGAAGTCTACCAACTGGCACGGTTGTTGGGCCAGTTTGCTGGTTGGGTCGTCACAAATGGTATCAGAGCCTTACCCAGCCGGAAGTACAGGAACTAAGTGCCACATAGGACAAAGTGCTACGCTATGGGAGCCACCTCTTGAAGCCATAATGGCGCAAAGTGCTACATAGTGGGAGCCACCTCTTGAACCTGTGGGGGCCACCTCTAGAATCCTGCTTGCCTGGGGTTTGATTGTGTGCTATGTGTGAGCAGCGACGAGGACGTCGCTTATAAGAGGGGTAGATTGTAATACCCCATATAAGAATATGTTAAATGGACTAAATCAGCAGACTACCAACAACCAGGACTAGTCATTTTCAGAGCTCGAGATGGAAAAGAACTCTGAAGTTAAGCGTGCTCAGTTGGGAGTAGTCCCAGGATGGGTGACCTTCCTGGGAAGTCTACCAACTGGCACGGTTGTTGGGCCAGTTTGCTGGTTGGGTCGTCACACGCTACGCGTCGAATTTCGGCCCCGAAACGGAATCCGCGAAACCAGTGCCTTGTCGATCGTCTCGGAGTGCTGATTCAGAATTGTGGTCATATAAGCCATTCCGATGTCCGGGCGGAAAGTTATGCCCAGTTCTTTCGCTGAAGAGGTGGGAATAAGCTGTAGGGGTGACTATATCGGCGATGTTCGTGCACCCATATCCACGACTTGGGGTGGATATCTCGAGCCGAGTTGAACACGACTTCCAATCGCCATGATAGGTCCACTCCATGTGTTGGCCCCGCCATCGATTTGCGTAATCGAGGGAGGTGCTACAGCCAGAAAACCTAGGAATCGGGAAGATTGTCGGTTAGAATCGTAATTTCAGAGTGGGAAACGAAGGTTTTTCGACCCCTAAACGACGTCTTATTGCCTGAGGCGATAAGGGGGCGACGGGCGCCTCTGACTGTGGATTCAGAATTGGGGCCTTATAAGCGATTCATATAACTGAGCGGAAAGTTATGCCTGTTTGTGCGAAGGGGTGTCCGTATGTGATCGCATCGGCAGCCTGCGACTATGCTCCCGGAGAGGATCTTAGGCGCGGGCAAGAAATCTCGGATGCGACCTCGTACCGACTGGGTCAAAGTGCCAATTCTGAATTGGGGCCTTGCGGGCATTTTCGATCACCGGGTGAACAAATATCCGCGTCTGACACAACAGGTATGACAATCGGTGTACTAATACACACGCTACGCGATGAATTTCGGCGCCGAAACGGAATTCCACGAAACCAGCGCCCTGTCGACCGTCTCGCAGTACCGATTCCAAATTGTGGTCACATAAGCCATTCCGATGCCCGGGAGGAAAGTGATGCCCAGTTCTTTCGCTGAAGGGTGGGAATAAACCGTAGGGGATGACTATATTGGCGATGTTCGTGCACCCATATCCACGAGTTGGGGTGGATATCTCGAGCCGAATTGAACACGACTTCCGATCGCCGTGATAGGCCGACTCCATGTGTTGGCCCCGCCAGTGATTCGCGTAATCGAGGGAGGTGCTACAGCTAGAAAACCCTGGAATCGAGAAGATCGTCGGTTAGAATCGTAATTCTGAGTGTGAAACGAAGGTTTTTCGTCCCCGAAACAACGTCTTATCGCCTGAGGCTATAAGGGGGCGACAGGTGCCTCTGAGTGCAGATTCCGAATTGGGGTCTTATAAGCGATTCTGATAACCGAACGAAAAGTTATGCCCGTTTGAGCGAAGGGGTGTTCGTATGCGATCGCATCGGTAGCCCGCGACCACACTCCTGGAGAGGAATTTGGGCACCGGACTGGAAATCTCCGAATGCGACCTTGTGGCGACCGGGTCGAAGTGTCGATTCTGAATTGGGGCCTTGCGGGTATTTTCGATCATCGGGTGAACAAATATCCGCGTCTGACACAACAGGAACGCCAATCGGTGTACTAATACACATGCTACGCGGTGAATTTCGGCGCCGAAACGGAATTCCACAAAACCAGCGCCATATCGACCGTCTCGCAGTACCGATTACAAATTGTGGTCACATAAGCCATTCCGATGCCCGGGAGGAAAGTGATGCCCAGTTCTTTCGCTGAAGGGTGGGAATAAACCGTAGGGGGTGACTATATCATCGATGTTTGTGCCCCCATATCCATGACTTGTGGTGGACATCTCGAGCCCAGTTGAACATGACTTCCGATCGCCGTGATAGGTCGACTCCATGTATTGGCCCCGATAGCGATTCGCGTAATCGAGGAAGGTTCTACAGCCAGAAAACCTTGGAATCGGGAAGATCATCGGTTAGAATTGTAATTTTAGAGTGTGAAACGAACGTTTTTCGACCCCGAAATGACGTCTTTTAACTTGAGGCAAGTAGCGGCTGACGGGCGTCTCTGAGTGTCGATTCCGAATTGGGGTCTTATAAGCGATTCTGATAACCGAGCGGAAAGTTATGCCCATTTGAGCATAGGGGTGTCTATATGCGATCGCATCGGCAGCCCGCGACCACGCTCCCGGAGAGGAATTTGGGAGCCGGACCGAAAATCTCCGAATGCGACCTTGTCCCGACCGGGTCAAAGTGTCGATTCTGAATTTCGGCCTTGCGAGCATTTTCGTTCGCCAGGTGAATGATAATTACAAAAATTTTCGTGTTAAATTTCATACATTTAGTCAATTTTAAACAATCTTTGTCCATAAATAGCGTACATTTGGACTTTAATTTTCATTACATCTCTAAATAGGTTTTTTTGAGCATATTAGTTTTGATAGAATATATAATTATAATTTTCATTTAATAAAATTAAACATTTTTTGTGAATAATTTGATTAATAAAAAGTATTTTCTTTTTTACATTGTACATAAATAATATTTGAATTCTCATATTTCTGTAAATACTAGTATGTAAATAAATCAGAATTAAAATCAATTTTAGTTATTAACACCCTACCCAATCCTATCATGACACATACTCCACCCAATCTCAAATAAAACCTTTTAAATATCCTACCTAATCCCACACACACTCCATTTAAAATATTTTTCCTTTTCTTCCCACCAGGTCAAAGGCGATGGAAGCTACTGGAAGCTGAGGTGGCTGTGGCCAGATCAGACTGAGGCGGCTGGGTCTTGATGCTGGCAGAGGAGCTGTGAGCTGTGGAGAGGGCCAAGGCAGATGCTGGGGCGGTGCGATGTGGGTGTGGCTGGGCTGAGGGCAGGCTGGAGCGGCCAGGGCCTGGGCGTGCGGATCTCTTGGTGCTGAAACTGGGCTGGGTGAGCGGATCACCCGGCGAAGGCGGTGCTGGTCCCCTGCGCAGAAGGGGCTAGCAGCTTGTGCACGGCGGTCGTGAGGTCGGAGCCCTGGTGAGCTGGCATCTTGTGCAGACTAGGCAGCTGAGGCGGTGCAGGGCTGGTGCTGTGCACGGCACCCAGGTGTGCGCAGCAGATCGGAGGAAGTCGTGCGATGCTGGAGTTGGCGGGAAGAGAGGGCTTGGTGCGATGGCGGTTGGGCGGTGTGAAGCAGCCGGCTGGTGCTGGGCCCATGTGCGAGTTGGGCGTGTGAAGGCGGGCTGGAGCTGGGCTGCACGGCGGATCTGGGCGGGAAGGAGACCAAAGCTGTATGTGTGTGCCGTGCTGAGTTGGCGGCCAAGGCAGAGCTGAGGCGGCTGATGGAGCTCGAGCGGATGCTGCGCTGGCGATCCTGGTGCAGATAGGAGAGGAAGCAGGAGGCCCGGGTGCCTATATAAGGACCTCAGGTCCTCTTCTCCGGGGCTCCGGTGGGGAATTTCGTAGGATTTTTAGCTTTCAATTTTTCTGTATTTTTTTCCATAGAGCAGTGAGGGAGGAGAGTTGGAGTTTTTAAGATTTTAAGTTCTTGTCATTTATTTCTTTTGTAATCTTTCTTTCAGCAGAATTGTGAGAGATTGAGAGCGTAGCCAGTTCAGATTTTAGTTTAGTTCTTGACATTTCTACTGTATTTTCCTTTTCGCAGAGCAATGGGGGAGATTGGTTGATCTTTAGTTTTGTGTTCTTTCTATTCTTCCTGTGAGAGCCGTGGGTGTTGTGAGGGGAACTTTGGGGGGTTTTAGTTTTTAATTCTTCTGTAAGGGTTCTGTTGTGATTACTGCCATTTTATTTCTGAATTTTCTTCTTGGAGTCTTTCTTATGCATTTGGTTTGAACTGAAGAATGGGTGCTTCTATTGAGGTTTTCTTTCAATTTTTTGTTGGCTATTATGGGAGAGACCGGTGTTTTCTTTTTCTTCATTTCTCTGTTGATCAGATCTTGGAGGGGGTTTTGGGGATTACATAAATTTTCTGTAGTTTTTTTCTGTTCTTATGTTCTTCCCGTCTTCGCTAGTTCAGTATTTGTCTTGAATTTTTACTTCTTCCATTTCTCTAGTTCGGCTAGAGATCAGAACTGTGAGGGTTGGATTGTTGGAGTTTTTATTTGTTTCCTTCTTCTGCTGTTGAAGGGGATTAGATTGGGGTTTCCGGCTACTGTGGGGAGGTCGAGTGTTCTTACAATTCTTCGATGTTTATGAAATCATTCCAGTCAACTTTTCCATTTTTTTGTGTTCCAGAAGGCAATCCAGTGGCATTTTATTTCTCATTTCTTATGTGTGGATTTCTGCATTTCCTCTGAAGCATCTGGTGATCAGAGAGAATGGTTGTCCAGAGAGCTTCCGGAGAGTTCAGATACTTGTTGGATCATGAGTTCAAGATGCAATTTACATTTCTTTTATTGTGTACCTGATTTTTCATCCCTCGAGCTGTGAGGGTACAGTGATACCAAGTTTCGCTAATTTCAATTCACTTGTTCTTTCATTAAAATTGATCTATCAAGTTTGTGAGAGATTTGGTCAGTATTGTTTTCATATTCACTTTTAATGCATTGTCGATAGAGTGATGTCAAGTTAAAGTGGTTTAATTCAAATTCTATTCTGCCTCTCTGTGGATATGACCTGTTCTCACCACTGTATGAGTTCATATTTGCTATTTTAATTTTGTGAGACAGTTTAGAGGAAGTGCGCATGTTGATATGTGCAAGGAACTCTAGATAATGAAAATGCACAATCAACAATGCCGCGCGTTCAGCGAACAAATATCCTCGTCCTACCCAACGGGTACGACAATTGGTGTACTTTAACACACGCTATGCAGTAAATTTTGGCATCGAAATGGAATTCTGCGAAACCAGCGCCCTGTTGACCGTCTAGGAGTGCCGATTCCGAATTGTGCTCACATAAGCCATTCTGATGCACGGACGAAAAGTTATGCCCAGTTCTTTCACTGAAGGGGGGGAATAAACCGTAGGGGGTGACTATATCGGCGATGTTCGTGCACCCATTTCCACGAGTTGGGGTGGAGATCTCGACCCGAGTTGAACACGACTTCCAATCGCCGTGATAGGCCGACTCCATGTGTTGGCTCCACCAGCGATTCGCGTAATCGAGGGAGGTGCTCCTGCCAAAAAACCTTGGAATCGAAAAGATAGTTGGTTAGAATCATAATTTTGGAGTGCGAAATGAAGGTTTTTCATCCCCGAAACAACGTCTCGTTTGAGGCAATAAGGGGGCGACGCGCGCCTCTAAGTGCAGATTCGGAATTGGGGTCTTATAAGCGATTCTGATAACCAAACGAAAAGTTATGCCCGTTTGAACAAAGGGGTGTCCGTATGCTATCGCATCGGCAGCTCGCGACCACACTCCCGGAGAGGAATTTGGGGGCCGGACCGGAAATCTCCGAATGCGACCTTATGCCGACCGGGTCGAAGTGCCGATTTTGAATTGGGGCCTTGGGGAATTTTCGATCGCCGAGCGAATAAATATCTGCGTCCTACACAACGGGTACGACAATCGGTGTACTAATACACACGCTACTCGGCGAATTTCGGCCCCGAAACGGAATTCCATGAAACCAGCACCTTGTCGACCATTTCGAAGTGCCGATTCTAAATTGTGGTCACATAAGCCATTCCGATGTCGGAGAAGAAGGTTATGCCCAGTTCTTTCGCTGAAGGGGTGGGAATAAACCGTAGGGGGTGACTATATCGTCGATGTTCGTGCACCCACATCCACGACTTCGGGTGGAGATCTCGAGCCGAGTTGAACATGACTTCCGATATCCGTGATAGGCCGACTCCATGTATTGGCCCCAACAGCGATTCACGTAATCGAGGGAGGTGCTACAGCCAGAAATCCTTGGAATCGGGAAGATCATCGATTAGAATCGTAATTTTGGAGTGCAAAATAAAGGTTTTTCGATCCCAAAAAAACATCTTATCACCTGAGGCAATAAGGGGGAGACGGGCGCCTCTGAGTGCCAATTCTGAATTGGTGTCTTATAAGAGATTCTGATAATCGAGCTGAAAGTTATGCCCATTTGAGCGAAGGGGTGTCCGTATGCGATCGCATCGGTAGCCCGCGACCACTCTCCGGGAGAGGAATTTGGGCACCGAACAAGAAATCTCCGAATGTGATCTTGTGCCAACCGGGTCGAATTGCCGATTCTGAATTAGGGCCTTGGGGCATTTTTGATCGCCGGGCGAATAAATATCCACGTCCCACAAAACGGGTACGACAATCGGTGTACTAATACACATTCTAAGCGGTGAATTTCTGCCCCGGAACGGAATTCCGCAAAACCAGCGCCCTGTCGACCATTTCAAAGTGCCGATTCCTTATTATGGTCACAAAAGCCATTCTGATGCCCGGGCAGAAAGTTATGCCCAGTTCTTTCTCTGAAGGGGTGGGAATAAACCGTAGGGGGTGACTATATCGGCGATGTTCGTGCACCCATATCCACAACTTGGGGTGGAGATCTCGAGCCGAGTTGAACATGACTTCCGATCACCGTGATAGGCCGACTCCATGTGTTGGCCCCACCAGCGGTTCGCATAATCGAGGGAGGTGTTGTAGCCAGAAAACATTGAAATTGGGAAGATCAACGGTTAGAATCGCAATTTTGGTGTGCAAAATGAAGGTTTTTCGACCCAAAACAACATCTTATTGACTGAGGCAATAAGGGGGCAACGGGCGCCTCTGAGTGCCGATTCCGAATTGGTGTCTTATAAGCGATTCTGATAACCGAGCGGAAAGTTATCCCCATTTAAGCGAAGGGGTGTCCGTATGCGATCGCATAGGCAGCCCGCGACCACTCTCCCGGAGAGGAATTTGGGCGTCGGACCGGAAATCTCCGAATGCGACCTTATACCGACCAGGTCGAAGTGCCGATTCTGAATTGGCGCCTTGCAGGCATTTCCGATCGTCGGGCGAATAAATATCTGCGTCCTACACAACGGGTACAACAATCTGTGTACACACACGCTACGCAGCAAATTTTGGCCCCAGAACGGAATTCCGCGAAACCAGCGCGCTGTCGACCATTTCGGAGTGCCGATTTTGAATTGTGGTCACATAAGCGATTCCGATGCCGGGGTAGAAAGTTTTGCCAAGTTCTTTCGCTGAAGGGGTGGGAATAAATCGTAGGGGGTGACTATATCGTCGATATTCGTGCACCATATCCACGACTTAGGGTGGAGATCTCGAGCCGAGTTGAACATGACTTCCTATAGCCGTGGTAGGCCGACTCCATGTATTGGCCCCGACAGCGATTCGCGTAATCGAGGGAGGTGCTACAGTCAGAAAACCTTGGAATCGGTAAGATCATCAGATAGAATCATAATTTTAGAGTGCAAAACGAAGGTTTTTCGATCCCAAAACAACGTCTTATCGCCTGACGGAATAAGGGGGCGACGGGCGCCTTTGAGCGCCGATTCTGAATGGGTGTCTTATAAGCGATTCTGATAACCGAGCGGAAGTTATGCCCATTTGAGCGAAGGGGTGTCCGTATGCGATCACATCGGCAGCCCACGACCACTCTCCTGGAGAGGAATTTGGGCGCCGGACTAGAATTCTCCGAATGCGACCTTGTGCCAACCGGGTCGAAGTGCCGATTCAGAATTAGGGCCTTGCGGCATTTTCGATCGCCGGGCGAATAAATATCCACGTCCCACACAACGGGTAAGACAATCGGTGTACTAATACACACGTTAAGCGGCGAATTACGGCCCCGGAACGGATTCCGCGAAACCAACGCCTTGTCGACCATTTCAAAGTGTCAATTCCGAATTGTGGTCACAAAATCTATTCCGATGCCCGGGCAGAAAGTTATGCCCAGTTCTTTCGCTGAAGGGGTGGGAATAAACCGTAGGGGGTGACTATATCGGCGATGTTAGTGCACCCATATCCACAACTTGGGGTGGAGATCTCGAGCCGAGTTGAACATGACTTCCGATCACCGTGATAGGCCGACTCCATGTGTTGGCCCCGCCAGCGATTCACATAATCGAGGGAGGTGCCACAGCCAGAAAACCTTGAAATCGGGAAGATCACAGTTAGAATCACAATTTTGGAGTGCGAAATAAAGATTTTTCGACCCCAAAACAACATCTTATCGCCTGAGGCAATAAGGGGGCGACGGGCGTCTCTGAGTGCCGATTCCGATTGGGGTGTTATAAGCAATTCTGATAACCGAGCGGAAGTTATGCCCATTAAAGCGAAGGGGTGTCCGTATGCGATCGCATCGGCAGCCCGCGACCACTCTCCCGGAGAGGAATTTGAGCACCGGACGGAAATCTCCGAATGCGACCTTATACCGACCGGTCGAAGTGCCGATTCTGAATTGGCGTCTTGTGGGCATTTCCGATCATCGGGCGAACAAATATCTGCGTCCTACCAACGGGTACAACAATCGGTGTACTAATACACACGCTACGCGGCAAATTTTGGCCCCGAAACGGAATTCCGCGAAACCAGCGCCCTGTCGACCATTTTAGAGTGCCGATTTCGAATTGTGGTCACAAAAGCCATTCTGATGCCCGGGCAGAAAGTTATGCTCAGTTCTTTCGCTGAAGGGGTGGGAATAAACCGTAGGGGGTGACTATATCGGCGATATTCGTGCACCCATATCCACGACTTGGGGTGGAGATCTCGAGTCGAGATGAACATGACTTCCGTTCGCCGTGATAGGCCAACTCCATGTGTTGTCCCCGCCAACGATTCACGTAATCGAGGGATGTGCTACAGCCAGAAAACCTTGGAATCAGAAAGATCATCGGTTAGAATCATAATTTTGGAGGGCGAAACGAAGGTTTTTCAATCCCGAAATAATGTCTTATCGCCTGAGGCAAGAAGAGGGCGACGGCGCCTCTGAGATCCGATTCCGAATTGGGGTCTTATAAGCTATTCTAATAACCGAGCAGAAAGTTATGTCCGTATGTGATCGGATCGGCAACCTGCAACCACAATCCCGGAGAGGAATTTGGGCGCCGGACCGGAAATCTTAGAATGCGACCTCGTGCTGACCGGGTCGAAGTGCCGATTCTGAATTGGGGCCTTGCGTCGTTTTCGATCGCTGGGCGAACAAATATCTGCGTCCTAGCCAACGGGTACGACAATCGATGTACTAATACACGCTACACGGCGAATTTCGGCCCCGAAATGGAATTCCACAAAACCAGCACCCTATCGACCGTCTCGGAGTGCCGATTCCGAATTGTGGTCACATAAGCCATTCCGATGCCCGGGCGGAAAGTTATGCCAAGTTCTTTCGCTGAAGGGGGTGGGAATAAACCATAGGGGGTGAGTATATCGGTGATGTTTGTGCACCCCTATCCACGACTTGGGGTGAAGATCTCGAGCCGAGTTTAACACAACTTCCAATCACCGTGATATGTCGACTCCATGTGTTGGCCCCGCCAGCGATTCGCGTAATCGAGGGAGGTGCTAGTGCCAGAAAATCTTAGAATTAGGAAGATCGTAAGATAGAATCGTAATTTCGGAGTGCGAAATGAAGGTTTTTTGACCCCAAAACGACATCTTTTTGCTAAGGCAATAATAGGGCGACGGGCGCCTCTGAGTGCCGATTCTGAATAGGGGTCTTATAAGCGATTCTGATAACCGAGCGGAAAGTTATGTCCATTTGAGCGAAGGGGCATCCGTATGCGATCGTATCGGCATCCCGCGACCACGCTCCCGGAGAGGAATTTAGGCGCCGGACCGAAAAATCTCCGAATGCGACCTTGTGCCGACCGGGTCAAAGTGCCAATTTTGAATTGGGGCCTTGTGGGCGTTTTCAATCGCCGGGCGAACAAATATCTGCGTCCTACCCAATGGGTACGACAATCAATGCACTAATACACACGCTACGCGGCGAATTTCGTCCCCGGAACGGAATTCCACGAAGCCAGTGCTCTGTCGACCGTCTTGGAATGCCGATTCTGAATTGTGGCCACATAAGCCATTCCGATGCCCGGGCGGAAAGTTATGCCCATTTCTTTCGGTGATGTTCGTGCACCCATATCCATGACTTGGGGTGGAGATCTCGAGCCGAGTTGAACATGACTTGCGATCTCCGTGATAGGACGACTCTATGTGTTGGCCCCGCTAGCGATTAATCGATAGAGGTGCTACTGCCAAGAAACCTTAGAATCAGGAAGATCATCGGCTAGAATCACAATTTTGGAGTGCGAAACGAAGGTTTTTTGACCCCGAAACGACGTCTTTTCGCTTGATAAGGGGACGACTTTTCGCTTGAGTGTCGATTCCAAATTGGGGTCTTATAAGCGATTCTGATAACTGAGTAGAAAGTTATGCCCATTTGAGCGAAGGGGTGTCCGTATGCAATCACATTGGCAGCCCGCGACCACGCTCCCGGAGAGGAATTTGGGCGCCGGACCGGAAATCTCCGAATGCGACCTTGTGCTGACTAGGTCGAAGTGTCGTTTCTGAATTGGGGCCTCGCAGGAGTTTTCAATCGCCGGGCAAACAAGTATCCACATCCCACCCAAGGGGTATGAGAATCGGTGTACTAATACACACGCTATGTGGCGAATTTCGGCCCCGGAATGGAATTCTGCGAAACTAGAGCCCAGTCGACTGTCTCGGAGTGTTGATTCCAAATCGTGGTTACATAAGCCAATCCGATGCCCGGGCGGAAAGTTATGCCCATTTCTTTCATTGAAGCGGTGGGAATAAACCGTAAATGGTGACTATATTGGCGATGTTCGTGCACCCACATCTACGACTTGGGGTGGAGATCTCGAGCCGAGTTGAACATGACTTCTGATCGCCGTGATAGGCCGACTCCATGTGCTGGCCCCGCCAGCGATTCGCGTAATCGAGGGAGCTGCTACAGTTAGAAAACCTTGGAATCGGGAAGATCGGTTGTTATAATCGTAATTTTGGAGTGCGAAACGAAGGTTTTTCGACCCCGAAACGATGTCTTATCACTTGAGGCAATCAGGGGACGACAGGCGCCTCTGAGTTCCAATTCCGAATTGGGGTCTTATAAGTGATTCTGGTAACCGAGCGGAAAGTTATGCCCATTTGAGCGAAGGGGTGTCCGTTTGCGATCGCATCGGCAGCCCGCAACCACACTCTCGGAGAGGAATTTGGACGCCGGATCGGAAATCTCTGAATGTGACCTTGTACCGACCGGGTCGATGTGACGATTCTGAATTGGGGCCTTGGGGGCGTTTTCGATCATCGGGCGAACAAATATCTGCGTCCTACACAACGGGCACGATAATTGGTGTACTAATACACACGCTACGCGGCGAATTTCAGCACCAGAACGGAATTCCGCGAAACCAGCGCCCTGTTGACCATTTCGGAGTGCTGATTCCGAATTGTGGTCACATAAGCTATTTCGATGTCCGGGCAGAAACTTATGCCCAGTTCTTTCGCTGAAGGGGTGGGAATAAACCGTAGGGGGTGACTATATCAGCGATGTTCGTGCACCCATATCTACGACTTGGGGTGGAGATCTCGAGCCGAGTTGAACATGACTTCCGATCACCGTGAAAGGCCATCTCCATGTATTGGCCCCACCAGCGATTCGCGTAATCGAGGGAGGTTCTACAGCCAGAAAACCTTAGAATCGGGAAGATCATCGGTTAGAATCGTAATTTTAAAGTGCGAAAGGAAGGTTTTTCTACCCAAAATGATGTCTTATCGCCTAAGGAAATAAGGGGGTGACGGGGGCCTCTGAGTGCCAATTCGAATTGGGGTCTTACAAGCGATTCTGATAACCTAGCGAAAAGTTATGCCTATTTGAGCGAAGGGGTGTCCGTATGCAATCGCATCGGCAGCCCGCGACCATGCTCCCGGAGAGGAATTTGGGAGTCGGACTGGAAATCTACAAATGTGACCTTGTGCCGACCGGGTCGAAGTGCCGATTTTGAATTGGGGCCTTGCAGGCGTTTTTGATCGCTGGGCGAACAAATATCTGCATCCTACCCAACATGCACGACAATCGGTGTACTAATACAAACGCTACGGAGTGAATTTCGGCCCCAGAACGGAATTCTGTGAAACCAGCGCCCTGTCGACTATCTCGGAGTTCGATTCCGAATTGTGGTCACATAAGTCATTCCGATGCCCGGGCGGAAAGTTATGCCCAATTCATTCGCTGAAGGGGTAGGAATAAATCGTAGGGGGTGACTATATCGGCAATGTTCGTGCACCCATATCCATGACTTGGGGTGAAGATCTCGAGCCGAGTTGAAAACGACTTCCAATCTCCGTGATAGGCCGACTCCATGTGTTTGCCCCGCCAGCGATTCGTGTAATCGAGGGATGTGCTACTGCCAGAAAATCATGGAATTAGGAAGATCGTCGGCTAGAATCACAATTTTGGAATGCGAAACAAAGATTTTTTGACCCCAAAATGACATCTTTTTCCCTGAGGCAATAATAAGGCGATGGGCGCCTCTGAGTGCCGATTCTGAATTGGGGTCTTATAAGCGATTCTGATAACCGAGCGGAAAGTTATGCCCATTTGAGCGAAGGGGTGTCCGTATGAGATCGCATCGACATCCCGCGACCACGCTCCCGGAGAGGAATTTGGGCGCCGGACCGAAAATGTCCGAATGCGACCTTGTACCGACCGGGTCGAAGTGCCGATTCTGAATTGGGGCCTTGCGGGCATTTTCGATCGCCAGACGAACAAATATCTACGTCCTACCCAAAGGGTACGACAATCGGTGTACTAATGCACACGCTACGCGATGAATTTCGGCCCCGAAATGGAATTCCGCAAAACCAGCGCCCTGTCGACCGTCTCGAAATGCCGATTCTGAATTGTTGTCACATAAGCCATTCCGAATGATGGATGGAAAGTTATGCCCATTTCTTTCGCTGAAGGGGTGGGAATAAACCGTAGGGGTGACTATATCGGCGATGTTCGTGCACCCATATCCATGACTTGGGGTGGAGATCTCGACCCGAGTTGAACACGACTTCCGATCTCCATGAAAGGCCGACTACATGTGTTGGCCCCGCCAGCGATTCTCGCAAACGATAGAGGTGCTACTGCTAGAAAACCTTGGAATCGGGATGATCATCGGCTAGAGTCACAATTTTAGAGTGTGAAACGAAGGTTTTTTGACCCCAAAACGACGTCTTTTCGCTTGAAAAAATAAGGGGACGACGGGCGCCTTTGAGTTTCGATTCCAAATTGGGGCCTTATAAGTGATTCTGATAACCGAGCGGAAAGTGATGCCCATTTGAGCGAAGGGGTGTCTGTATGCGATCGCATTGGCAGCCCGCGACCACGCTCCCGGAGAGGAATTTGGGCGCCGGACCGAAAATCTCCGAATGCGACCTTGTGCCGACCGGGTCGAAGTGTCATTTCTAAATTGGAGCCTTGCAGGCATTTTCGATCACCGGGCAAACAAGTATCCACGTCCTACCCAACGGGTACGAAAATCGGTGTACTAATACATACGCTACGTTGCCAATTTTCGCCCCGAAACAGAATTCTACAAAACTGGAGCCCTATCGACTGTCTCGGAGTGCTGATTCTGAATCGTGGTCACATAGGCCATTCCGATGCCCGGGCGGAAAGTTATGCCCAGTTCTTTCATTGAAGCAGTGGGAATAAACCGTAGGGGGTAACTATATTGGCGATGTTCGTGCACCCATATCTATGACTTGGGGTGGAGATCTCGACCTGAGTTGGACACGACTTCTGATCACCGTGATAGGCCGACTCCATGTTCTGGCCCCGCCGGCGATTCGCGTAATCAAGGGGGTGCTAGAGAAAACCTTGGAATCAAGAAGATCGGCTGCTAGATTCGTAATTTTGGAGTGCGAAACGAAGGTTTTTCGACCACAAAACGGCGTCTTATCACCTAAGGCAATAAGGGGACGACGGGCGCCTCTGAGTTCTGATTCCAAATTGGGGTCTTATAAGCAATTCTGATAACCGAGTGGAAAGTTATGCCCATTTGAGCGAAGGGGTGTCCGTATGCGATCGCATCGGCAGCCCGCGACCACGCTCCCAGAGAGGAATTTGGGCGTCGGACCGGAAATGTCTGAATGCAACTTTGTATCGACCGGGTCGAAGTGCCGATTCTGAATTGGGGCCTTGCGGGCATTTTCGATTGCCGGGAGAACAAATATCTGCGTCCTACCCAACGGGTACGATAATCGGTGTACTAATACACACGCTACGTGGTGAATTTCGGCCCCGAAACGGAATTCTGTGAAACCAGCGCCATGTCGATCGTCTCGGAGTGCCGATTCTGAATTGTGGTCATATAAGCCATTCCGATGCCCGGGCGGAAAGTTATGTCCAGTTCTTTCACTGAAGGGGTGGGAATAAACCGTAGGGGGTGACTATATCGGTGATGTTCGTGCACCCATATCCACGACTTGGGGTGAAGATCTCAAGCCTAGTTGAACACGACTTCCAATCGCCGTGATAGGCCGACTCCATGTGTTGGCCCTGCCAGTGATTCGCGTAATCGAGGGAGGTGCTACTGCTAAAAAACCTTGGAATTAGGAAGATCGTCGGATAGAATCACAATTTTAGAGTGCGAAACGAAGGTTTTTTTACCACAAAACAACATCTTTTTGCCTGAAGCAATAAGAGGGCGACGGGCGCCTCTGAGTGCTGATTCCGAATTGGGGTCGTATAAGCGATTCTGATAACTGAGCGGAATGTTATACTAGTTTGAGCGAAGGGGTGTCCGTATGCGAACGCATCGGCAGCCCGCGACCATGCTCCCGGAGAGGAATTTAGGCGCCGGACTGGAAATCTCCGAATGTGACCTTTTGCCGACCGGTTAGAAGTGTCGATTCTGAATTGGGGCCTTGCGGGCGTTTTCTATCGCCGTGCGAACAAATATCTGTGTCCTACCCAACGGGTACAACAATCCGTGTACTAATACACACGCTACGCGGAGAATTTCGGCCCCAGAGCAGAATTCCACGAAACCAGCACCCTGTCGACTGTCTCACAATGCCGATTCCGAATTGTAAGCCATTCCGATGCCCGGGCTGAAAGTTATGCCCAATTCTTTCGCTGAAGGGGTGGGAATAAACCGTAGGGGGTGACTATATCGGCGATGTTCGTGCACCCATATCAACGACTTGGGGTGGAGATCTCGAGCCGAGTTGAACACGACTTTCGATCACCGTGAAAGGCCAACTCCATGTGTTGGCCCCGCCAGTGATTCGCGTAATCGAGGGAGGCACTACAGCCAAAAAACCTTGAAATCGGGAAGATCATCGGTTAGAATCATAATTTTGGAGTGCCAAACGAAGGTTTTTCGTCCACGAAATGACATCTTATCGCCTGAGGCAATAAGGGGCCGAGGGCTCCTCTGAGTGCGGATTCTTAATTGGGGTCTTATAAGCGATTCTGATAACCTAACGAAAAGTTATGCCCATTTCAACGAAGGGGCGTTCGTATGCGATCGCATCGACAGCCCGCGACCACGCTCCCGGAGAGGAATTTGGGCGCTGGACCAAAAATTTTCGAATGCGACCTTGTGCTGATCGGGTCGAAGTGCCGATTCTGAACTGGGGCCTTGCGGGCATTTCCGATCGTCGGGCGTATAAATATCCGCGTCCTACACGATAGGTATGACAATCGGTGTACTAATACACACGCTACAAGGTGAATTTCGGCCCCAGAATGGAATTTCGCCAAACCAGCGCCCTGTCGACCATTTCGGAGTGTCGATTCCGAATTGTGGTCACATAAGCCATTGCGATGCCCGGGCAGAAAGTTATGCACAGTTCTTTTGCTGAAGGGGTGGGAATAAACTGTAGGGGGTGACTATATCGGCGATGTTCGTGCGCCCAAATCCACGACTTGGGGTGGAGATCTCGAGCTGAGTTGAACACGACTTCTGATCGCCATGATAGGCCGACCCCATGTGCTAGCCCCGCCAGTGATTCGCATAATCGAGGGAGGTGTTAAAGTGAGAAAACCTTGGAATTAGGAAGATCATCGGCTATAATCGCAATTTCGAAGTGCGAAATGAAGGTTTTTTGACCCCTAAATGACTTCTTATTGCCTGAGGCGGTAAGAGGGCGACGGGCGCCTCTGAGTGCCGATTCTGAATTGGGGTCTTATAAGCGATTCTGATAACCGAGCGGAAAGTTATGCCCATTTAAGCGAAGGGGTGTCCGTGTACGATCGCATCGACAGCCCGCGACCACGCTCCCGGAGAGGAATTTGGGCGCCGGACCAGAAATCTCCTAATGCGACTTGTGCCAACCAGGTCGAAGTGCCAATTCTGAATTGGGGCCTTACTGGAGTTTTCGATCGTCGGGCGAACAAATATCCGCGTCCTACCCAACGGGTACGACAATCGGTGTACTAATACACACGCTACGCGGTGAATTTCGGCCCCGGAACAGAATTCCACGAAACCAGCACCCTGTCGACCGTCTCGCAGTGCCGATTCCGAATTGTGGTCACATAAGCCATTCCGATGCCCGGGCGGAAAGTTATGCCCAATTCTTTTGCTGAAGGGGTGGGAATAAACCATAGGGGGTGACTATATCGACGATGTTCGTACACCCATATCTACGACTTCGGGTGGAGATCTTGAGCCGAGTTGAACATGACTTCCGATCACCGTGATAGGTCAACTCCATGTGTTAGCCCCGCCAGTGATTCGGTAATCAAGGGAGGTGCTATAGCCAGAAAACCATGGAATCGGGAAGATCGTCGGTTAGAATCGTAATTTTAGAGTACGAAATGAAGGTTTTTCATCCCCGAAACGACGTCTTATCGCCTGAGACAATAAGGGGATGACGGGCGCCTCTGAGTGTGGATTCCAAATTGGGGTCTTATAAGCGATTCTGATAACCAAACGAAAAGTTATGCATGTTTGAGCGAAGGGGTGTTCGTATGCGATCGCATCGGCAGCCTGCGACCACGCTCCCGGAGAGGAATTTGGGCGTCGGACTGAAAATCTCCGAGCGCGACCTTGTGCCGACCGGGTCGAAGTGCCGATTCTGAATTGGGGCCTTGTGGGCATTTCCGATCGTCGGGCAAACAAATATCCACGTCCTACACAACGGGTACAATAATCGGTGTACTAATACACACGCTACACGACAAATTTCGGCCCCGGAACAGAATTCTGTGAAAACAGCCCCCTGTCGACCATTTCGGAGTGTCGATTCCGAATTGTGGTCACATAAGCCATTCCGATGCCCAGGCAGAAAGCTATGCCCAGTTCTTTCGCTGAAGTGGTGGGAATAAACCGTAGGGGGTGACTATATCGGCGATGTTCGTGCACCCATATCCACGACTTGGAGTGGAGATCTCGAGCCGAGTTGAACATGACTTCCGATCGCCATGATAGACCGACTCCATGTGTTGTCCCCGCCAGCGATTCGCGTAATCGAGGGAGGTGCTATAGCCAGAAAACCTTTGAATCGGGAAGAACACCGGTTAGAATTGCAATTCTGGAGTGCAAAAAGAAGGTTTTTCAACCCTGAAACGACTTCTTATCACTTGAGGCAATAAGAGGGCGACGGGCGCCACTCAGTGCCGATTCCGAATTCGGGTCTTATAAGCGATTCTGATAACCGAGCAGAAAGTTATACCCCTTTGAGCGAAGGGGTGTCCGTATGTGATCGGATCGACAGCCCGCGACCACGCTCCTAGAGAGGAATTTGGGCGCCGGACCGAAAATCTCAGAATGCGACCTTGTGCCGACCGGATCAAAATTTCGATTCTGAACTGGGGCCTTGCAGGCATTTTCGATCACCGGGCGAACAAATATCTGCGTCCTACCCAACGGGTACGAAAATCGATGTACTAATACACAGTCTACGCGACGAATTTCGGCCCCAGAACACAATTTCGCGAAACCTGCGCCCTATCGACCGTCTCGGATTGCCAATTCTGAATTTTGGTCACTTAAGCCATTCCGATGCCCGGGCGGAAAGATATGCTTAGTTCTTTTGCTGAAGGGGTAGGAATAAACCGTAGGGGGTGACTATATCGGCGATGTTCGTGCACCCATATCCACGACTTGGGGTGAAGATCTCGAGCCGATTTGAACACGACTTCCAATCGCCGTGATAGGCCGACTCCATGTGTTGGCCCCGCCAGCGATTCGCGTAATCGAGGGAGGTGCTATTGCTAGAAAACCTTGGAATTATGAAGATCGTCAGATAGAATCTTAATTTCGGAGACGAAGGTTTTTTGACCCCAAAATGACATCTTTTTGCCTGAGGCAATAACTGGGCAACGGGCGCCTATGAGTGCCGATTCCGAATTATGCCCATTTGAGCGA
The DNA here is from genome assembly GCA_014218235.1 of Colocasia esculenta. Classification (NCBI taxonomy): domain Eukaryota; kingdom Viridiplantae; phylum Streptophyta; class Magnoliopsida; order Alismatales; family Araceae; genus Colocasia; species Colocasia esculenta. Next base: position 15,027 of record JACBKR010000009.1, on the reverse strand, counting down.
AGGGGTGTCCGTATGCGATCACATCGGCATCCCACGACCACGCTCCCGGAGAGGAATTTGGGAGTCGGACCGGAAATCTCTGAATGCGACCTTGTGCCGACATGGTCGAAGTGTCGATTCTGAATTGGGGCCTTGCGGGCATTTTCGATCGCCGGGCGAACAAATATCCACGTCCTACCCAACGGGTACGACAATCGATGTACTAATACACACGCTACGCGGCAAATTTCGGCTCCGAAATGGAATTCAGCGAAACCAGTGCCTTGTCGATCGTCTCGGAATGTCGATTCCGAATTGAGGTCACATAAGCCATTCCGATGCCCGGGCTGAAAGTTATGCCCATTTCTTTCGCTGAAGGGGTGGGAATAAACCGTAGGGGGTGACTATATCGGCGATGTTCGTCCACCCATATCCACGACTTGGGGTGGAGATCTCGAGCCGAGTTGAACACGACTTCCGATCGCCGTGATAGGCTGACTCCATGTGTTGGCCCCACCAGCGATTCGCGTAATCGAGGGAGGTGCTACTGCCAGAAAACCTTGGAATCAGGCATATCATCGGCTAGAATCGTAATTTCAGAGTGCGAAACGAAGGTTTTTTGACCCCGAAACGATGACTTATCGCTTGAGGCAATAAGGGGGCGAAGGGCGTCTCTAAGTGCCAATTCTGAATTGGGGTCTTATAAGCGATTCTGATAACCGAGCGGAAAGTGTTGCTCATTTGAGCGAAGGGGTGTCCGTATGAGATCGCATCGACTGCTCGCGACCACACTTCTGGAGAGGAATTTGGGCACCGGATAGGAAATCTCCGAATGCGACCTCGTGCCGACCGGGTCGAAGTGTCGATTCTGAATTGGGGCCTTGCGGGCGTTTTCGATCGCCGGGCGAACAAATATCCGTGTCCTACCCAACGGGTATGAAATTTGGTGTACTAATGCACACGCTACGCGGCGAATTTCGGTCCCGGAACGGAATTCTGTGAAACCAGTGCCCTGTCGACCGTCTTGGAGTGCCGATTCCGAATTGTGGTCAACAGATACGAAAATCGGTGTACTAATACACACGCTACACGGCGAATTTATATCCCAGAATGGAATTCTGCGAAACCGACGCCCTGTCGACCGTCTTGGAGTGCCGATTCCGAATTGTGGTCACAGAAGCCATTCTGATGCCTGAGCAGAAAGTTATGCCCAGTTCTTTCGCTGAAGGGGTGGGAATAAACCATTGGGGTGACTATATCGGCAATGTTCGTGCACCCATATCCACGACTTGGGGTCGAGATCTCGAGCCGAGTTGAACATGACTTCCAATCAACGTGATAGGCTGACTCCATGTGTTGGCCCCGCCAGTGATTTGCGTAATCGAGGGAGGTGCTACTACCAGAAAACCTTGGAATCAGGAAGATCGTTGGCTAGAATCGTATCAGAGTGCGAAACGAAGGTTTTTCGACCCCGAAACGACGTCTTATCGGCTGAGGCCTCAAGGGAGCGACGGGTGCCTCTGAGTGTCGATTCCGAATTGGGTCTTATAAGCGATTCTGATAACCAAGCAGAAAGTTATGCCCATTTGAGCGAAGGGGTGTCCGTATGCGATTGCATCGTCAGCCTGCGACCACGCTCCCGGAGAGGAATTTGGTCGCCAGACCGGAAATCTCGGAATGCGACCTGGCCCCGACCGTGTCAAAGTGTCGATTCTGAATTGCGGTCTTGCGGGCGTCTTCGATCACCTAGCGAACAAACATCTGCATCCTTCCCAATGGGTACGACAATCGGTGTACTAATACACATGCTACGCGGCGAATTTCGGCCCCGGAACAGAATTCGGCGAAACTAGCGCCCTGTCGACCGTCTCGGAGTGCCAATTCTGAATTGTGATCACATAAGCCATTCCGATACCCGGGCAGAAAGTTATGCCTAGTTCTTTCACTGAAGGGGTGGGAATAAACCGTAGGGGCTGACTATATCGGCGAGGTTCGTGCACCCATATCCACGACTTGGGGAGGAGATCTCGAGCCGAGTTATTACGACTTCCGATCACCGTGATAGGCTGACTCTATGTGTTGGCCCCCCCAGCGAGTCGCGTAATCTAGGGACGTGCTACCGGAGAGGAATTTGGGCGCCGAACCACGCTCCCGGAGAGGAATTTGGGCGCCGGATTGGAAATGTCTGAATGCGACCTTGTGCCGACAGGGTCGAAGTGCTAATTCTGAATTGGGGCCTTACGAGCGTTTTCGATTGTCGGGCGAACAAATATCCGCGTCCTACCTAACGGGTATGATAATCAATATACTAATACACACGCTACGGGGCGAATTTCGGCCTCGGAATAGAATTCCTCGAGATCAGCACCCTGTCGACCGTCTCGGAGTGCCGATTCCGAATTATAGTCACATAAGCCATTCCGATACCCGTGAGGATAGTTATGCCTAGTTCTTTCGCTAAAGCGGTGGGAATAAACCATAGGGGGTGACTAAATCGGCGATGTTCGTGCATCCATATCCACGACGTGGGGTGGAGATCTCGAGCCGAGTTGAACATGACTTCCGATCTCCGTGATAGGCCAACTCTATGTGTTGGCCCCGCAAGCGATTCGCGTAATCGATAGACGTGCTACTGCAAGAAAACCTTGGAATCAGGAAGATCGTCGACTAGAATTGTAATTTCGGAGTGCGAAACGAAAGTTTTTCGACCCCAAAACGAGTCTTATAGACTGAGGCAATAAGGGGGCGAAGAGCGCCTCTGAGTTCCGATTCCGAATTAGGGTCTTATAAGCAATTCTGATACCGAGAGGAAAGTTATGCATGTTTGAGCGAAGGGGTGTCCGTATGCGATCGCATCGGCAGCCCGCGACCATGCTCCTGGAGAGGAATTTGGGCACCGGACCAGAAATCTCTGAATGCGACCTTGTGCCGACCGGGTCGAAGTGCCGATTCTGAATTGGGGCCTTGCAGACATTTTCGAACGCCGGGCTAACAAATATCCACGTCCTACCCAACGTGTACGACAATTGGTGTACTAATACACACGCTACGTGGCGAATTTTGGCCTCGAAATGGAATTCCATGAAACCTGTGCCCTGTCCACCGTTTCGGAGTGCCGATTCAGAATTTTGGTCACATAAGCCATTCCAATGCCCGGGCAGAAAGTTATGCCCAGTTCTTTCGCTGAAGGGGTGGGAATAAACCGTAGGGGGTGACTATATCGGCGATGTTCGTGCATCCATATCCACAACTTGGGGTGGAAATCTCGAGCCGAGTTGAACACAACTTCCGATCACCGTGATAGGCCGACTCTATGTGTTGGCCCCGCCAGTAATTCACGTAATCGAGGGAGGTGCTACTGCCATAAAACCTTGGGATCAGGAAGTTCGTCGGCTAGAACCGTAATTTTAGAGTGCGAAACGAAGGTTTTTCGACCCCGAAACGACATCTTATCACTTGAGGCAATAATGGGGCGACGGGTGCCTCTAAGTGCCGATTTCGAATTGGGGTCTTATAAATGATTCTGATAACTGAGGGGAAAGTTATGCCCATTTGAGCGAAGGGGTGTCCATATGCGATCACATCGGCAGCTCGCAACCACGCTCCTGGAGAGGAATTTGGGTGCTGGACTGGAAATCTCTGAATGCGACCTTGTGCCGACCAGGTCGAAGTGTCGATTCTGAATTGGGGCCTTGCGGACTTTTTCGATCGCCGAGCAAACAAATATCCGCGTCCTACCAAACGGGTACGACAATCGGTGCACTAATACACATGCTACGCGGTGAATTTTGGCCCCGGAACGGAATTCTACGAAACTAGCGCCTTTTCGACCTTTTAAGAGTGTCGATTCCAAATTGTGGTCACATAAGCTATTCTAATGCCCGGGCAGAAAGTTATGCCCAGTTCTTTCGCTGAAGGGGTGGGAATAAACCGTAGGGGGTGACTATATCGGCGATGTTCGTGCACCCATATCCATGACTTGGGGTGGAGACCTTGAGCCGAGTTGAACACGACTTCCGATTGCTGTGATAGGCCGACTCCATGTGTTGGCCCCGCCAGCGATTCACGTAATCGAGGGAGGTGCTACAGCCAGAAAACTTTTGAATCGGGAAGATCATCGCTTAGAATCGCAATTTCAGAGTGCTAAACGAAGGTTTTTCGACCCCGAAATGACGTATTATCGCCTAAGGCAATAAGGGGGCGACGGGCGCCTCTGAGTGTCGATTCCGAATTGGGGTCTTATAAGTAATTCTGATAATCGAGCGTAAAGTTATGCCCATTTGAGTGAAGGGGTGTCCGTATGCGATCGCATCGGCAGCTCGCGACCACGCTCCCGAAGAGGAATTTGGGCGCCAGACCGGAAATCTCCGAATGCGACCTTGTGCCGACCGGGTCGAAGTGCCGATTCTGAATAGGGGTCTTGCTGGCGTTTTCGATCGCCGGGCGAACAAATATCCGCGTCCTACCCAATGAGTACGACAATCAGTGTACTAATACACACGCTACGTGGTGAATTTCGGCCACAGAACGGAATTCCGTGAAACCAGCGCCCTATCGACCGTTTCGGAGTGCCGATTTCGAATTGTGGTGACATAAGCTATTCCAATGTGATCGGTGAATAGAGATATGTGTTAAATTTAGTATTGTATTAGTTATTATATATTATGAGTTGTAGTTGAGATTATATAATTTGTGGATTGGTAAATTTACGTTTTAAATTATGTGATTTTAATTTATAGATCATATCATTTCTTTGTATTGCGGATCTATAAATTTGAGATGGTTATTCAAATGAGATTGATGTAAGGCAGTATATGAGATCACACTTCAAAAAGATGATTCCACATTTCAAGGTATTGAAATCTATTTTTCCTCACTCTTGTTCCCATTTGTGTTAAACTCACTTTTAACTTTTGTAAAAGTGGATGCAAGAAATGTGTTCTAGATTTCGATGATTAAAATAGATTTCTCTCCTCAATCTTCTTCCTAAATGAAAATATGACTTTTGGATTTACAAAAAGTAGACTTTAGAGTGGGAGGAAATAGATAGACACAAAGTGGTATTAAAGAGTTGTTGGGTTTTGGGCTTGAAAAGCATAAGTGGGGTTACTTTTGGGTGAATTTTTTATTTGAAGAAAAGTAAAATAAGTAACCTGTATTTCCAAACAGTCACAAGTGTTTTCTTCTGCACCTGCAAATCACCGAAAAAGAGAAATCCAACTATATTTTGGATTTGGCAATTCACATTGTACTTTTTCAAACACTGCCTAACATTTTATAATTTGAGATTATAAATTTAGACATTCATATAATTTATACATATGAGTTACTTATATTTATCAATTATTGTAAAGTGAATTAATATATTTACATTTAAAGTCATATGATTTGAATATGTAGACCTACTAATTTATATGTTGATGTCATTCTATGTTTTCGAATTACTAATTTTAGATTCGATTATGTTTCCGATTTTCAGTTAAAAAGTAAAAATAGATGTATAAGAGGAAGCACATGTTTCTAATTCTGATTTCTTTTTCAATATTTTTTATAAGATGCGGAAGCGGCAACATTCATTTTCAATTTCGAATCCGACCCGTTGACAGTTCTTACGGACCAACGAGTCAAAAATTTGTTAGTTTTGATAAATAATATTTTTAATAGAAAACAATTAATTCAAAATCTTTATCAGAGAGAGTGACTCATTTTTTAATCTGTCAAAATTTAAAAATTAAAAATTTATTTTTTATATGATTTAATTTCTACTCCTTATTTTTTACTATTCAACATTAGACGATTTCTACCTTTTTTGGCGTTGATCTCTTTTTTTAATTTCTGTCTTACTCTTCAGTTTTTTTATCTTTCTCCCATAAATTATAATCCTTCACAGTAAAAGTAAGAGGTCCCGAGTTCGATTCCTGGGGGGGGATTTACCTGATTTACATGCAATCCTCGAGGTGTGTAAATCCGGGGTTTTTCTGGTCAAGTGGGGTAAGGACAATACAGGTATACGGAAAGTAGGAGCTGCCAAGTCCTGACCTTGGAGTTCACGAACACCAATCCTTGAGTCCGCAAAGCCACACGGGGCGGGATTTCCTCGTTATCAAAAAATATATATATATATATTATTATTTATTACAGTAAACGACAGCTATATATGAATCCAAGAGAAGAATGGATCAGTCATGTAAAGAATCGTAAAAGAACGAGACGGCGCTGTTTCTGCCTGCGTCTACACGCAGCTGTTCAAGAACATGCGAGCTATGAGCTTGTCTTTTCCTCTCTAGCGTTTCTGTGTGTGATGGACGTGCTCCAGGGACCAGAATCTGCAATAAGATTTTTATTACAAAATAATAAATATATATATATATACACCTATTTTTTCATGGAGTTATAAACACTATAATTTTACATGATTTTTTTGCATATAAACCTCTGTTAAAAGCGTAATGGGTAGAGCGAACAAGAGCCTGCAGGTTAGTGCACGCCACCGTCGCCCCATCCAGGTGTGGCAGCTGTGCCTTGGCGGCCACCGGCGGGGTTCCTCTCGCCGGCGTCCACCCCCTTGTTTGCTGTTCTCTTTAGCCATGGCTGCTGTTGAGGGTTCTCTACGTACCCTCCTCAAACCTCCTGCACCGGCCGGGTTTGACGTCTTTTGCGCAGGTCCGCCGCCGCATCTTTGGCGCTTTCGAGAGTGGAGACACTGAGACCCACTAGCTGGCTTTCACAGACCGTGGAGATCCGACCTGCTTCTTCTCCAAGGAGGAGATTTGAGCCGTCCCTCCTCCCTCTACAGTTTTCGTTTGTTTCCGAGACTCGTTTTGGTCGGCTACCATTTTCAGAAATAAGATCTCGAGCAATACTTAGGTCTACTCCATCCTTAGTACAAACTACACATTAATATGTATATATATATATAATATGTTATATATTGTTTGTTTTGGTGATTTAAAAGTTCTACATGGCCGAGGAAATGGGTACATATAATTGAAACAACAAAGCATACGCCTTTCTTGAACATATGTATGTAGTACACATATATATGGAGGAAATCCTCGGCTCATTAATTCGTTTCATTAAATAGAACCTGCGTTTACGATATCCATTACTTGTTACAAGCTGCCTTCTGAACCAATCTGAAGCCAATTAGCGATCTTTGATCAGACCCAACTTCCTTGCAAATTTGATGCTTTCATCTAGTATTTGCTCCATGCCGCCGTACTTGTACTCAAACCCCATGTCTGTAAGTTTGGATGACCCACCTTTGATGCTGCTCCCACACTCCTCTGGCCTATGAATATCGCAAAGTTTGTCACTTTTTTCTATTAATTAGCAGAAGAACAAAAGCATATGCGTTGAATGTAAATGCCAGAATTCCAACTCTGCTACATAAATGTGCATATTGTGTGTAGAGGCATAGTTTAGTCATAAACCGAAGATAAGTAAAAATAAATATTTATTTATAATAAAATATGTCTCTTTTCTTAAGACGGTCTTTTTTCAAAGAAAATGACAAATCTCAAATAATTAAGGGACAATACTTTTGGGGATCAAGGACACATTGAAATTTTAAGTATCTTCAATGGTGCCATTTGTACTGAACGAGAGGTTATATACCCTGGCCAAACATCTTGTTAAGTGTGTAGAGATATATATTAATCTCACATCAAAGATAAGTGAAAACAAATATGTATTTATAAATAAAACATATCTTTTCTACTAAGAAAACTTTTTCTATGGAAAAACATAAAAATCGGAATAGAGGATAATATTTTTTAAGAGAGATAAATTGAAATTTCAAACATGATTGTGTGTATATGCACATATATATATATATATATATATATATATATATATATATATATATATATATATGTGGAATATATCAACAGCAGGATCACAGTGTTTACTTACTCCAAGGCAATGAGCTCTGGGTACTTGCGTCTGTAGTAGGCCATGATCTCACCGACGCTTGGGTAGTCACTTGCACAGAGGAACCTCCCGCTGCCAGAGGTGAGGGGCACATCCATGCAGAAGAGATGGGCTTCACAGGTGTCATCGAGGTGCACCAGGGGCACCGAATGCAGCAGATTCTGCAGAAACACGAAGATGGCAAGCGATGCAGTATGTCCTGTCAAGGGCGAGAGGGGACCTGCCACGCCAAAGAGACTGTCCACAAGGGCTTCTCCTCCTACTACTCCACAGGATAGAATCACCACCTCCGGTACTGGTTTCTCCCCCTCCTTGGCTCCGTAGCTCGCGAGTAGCTCCTCAGATGCTGTCTTAATGGATGTGTAGAACTAGAGAAAGAGAGAAGATAAGAGTATATATATATATGTAGTGTTACCAGAAGAAGACACCCAGCTCCAGAGGGAGTTCTGTCATTATGCATAGATTTTATTTACTACAGTACTTTGAGGTCCTGCATGATCTAGCTAGACATGCGGCCACTGCAAGAATCAAATGGGACTCTTAGCAAGATCACGGGTCAAATCTTTTTTCTCCTGTGAATTAATAGTGTCAGAGGATGGATTTAACCGACGGGTTCATGCCTTCCTGGGAATATAACTATATTTCGTAGGTTTGAGATCGCACGTACGCTCCACTTTCTTTACTTTGATCAGAATTTTGTCCTACTCCCATTTGATCTCTATGTATATTCTTGCACATTTTTGATTGCAATGAAAATTAAATTTTTAAAAATCGGGAAAATATAAATGCATGACGGAAGCTAAAGTGGAGTATTATTTATAGGTGTGGGAAAAATGGAACAATTAAGCAATCTTAATATACACATCCAGGAGCTAGCTAGCTGCTGGAGCCCGAAAGGTAGCTAGTAGTGGTCACAGAGAATTTTAGTATAATCACACAAATAAGGCAGAATTATTTTAATTTGTGCAGAAAATTTTTATCTAAAAAATTCAAATTCTCCCCAAAACTTGGAAGTATTCTGAAATAAGATTTTTTTAAAAAGGAAGGAACTGGTCACGAGAGCAAACCTTCGCATAGTCGCTGGGATACGGTATTGGGGCATCTGGCTTTGTCCAGCAGGACTCGTCGATGAGGTCCCGGGAGAGGAGCCCTTGCTCGTCCAGCGGCGAGGTGGTGACGACGGAGCCCGTGTAGATGAGCCTCTTCACGGTGCCGGAGCTCTCGCAGGTGCTTAGGACGGACTGCAGCATGGCCAGGACCCCCTCGGCAGCGGCGTCCCTCTGCAGTTAAATTAATTTGGGCAAAATCAGAAAAAAAAAAAAAAAAAGAGCTTGGTGAAAACCCAGAGAGAGAGGGGGGGGGGCGTGAACACACGGACAGAGCAATCAAGGGCACGAGACCCAAAAAAATGCAAGTGATTCGTGGGTGTGGACCTCGGCGTCGTTGCTGAATGGTTTGGTGGGGAAGGCGACGAGGAAGACGAACTCGCAGCCATGGATGGCTTGGTCGATCTGGTGCGGATGGAAGAGGTCGGCCTCGAACAGGTGGAGCCTGGAGTCAGCTCCTGGAAGCCTCTTGAGAAGCCCCGCCTTCTCAGGGTCGTCTGCAGCAAGAGCATAGATTATCCCAAGCATTCATCTTTGAGATGCCCACAAATCCATGACAAATCTCCACAAACCGCCCAAAAAAAAAGATCAGTAGAGAGAGAGAGAGAGAGAGGCGCACGTATGTTTCTGATTGTGGCATGGACGATGTGGCCTCTCTCGAGGAGCTTCTTGACGAGCCAGGAACCTACACGGCCGGATGCTCCCACAACACACACTCTCCGGGAGATCATGATCTGTTTGTCCATCTCACACAGCCTGCAACTCTCTCTCTCTCTCTCTCTCTCTCTCTCTCTCTCTCTCTCTCTCTCTCTCTCTCTCTCTCTCTCTCTCTCAGAACATTATCTGTTTGTCCATAAAATACAGACGGATCCTCCCACGTAAAATGCGACTGGGGCATTGAAGGGTAAACGACAACCGCGCCAAACTCCATGTTAAGGGGCATTTTAGTCTTTAGCTCCTTCAACCTTTTACAAGTACCTTTTTTAGTCTACAAAATCCAACTATTTCGTCTTGAATCTATCTAGTACTATTGAAATAAACCTTCCCCACTTTAAGAATAGGTTCTCTTTTTCTGCAAAATATTTCCTTTAGTAAGTGATGTCGGCCGTCGTCAACCGACGAGATCAATGATCGGCCACACCAACGAACCGACAACTAAGTTGTCGGACATCGTCGTCGTGGGCAAGTCAATCACTGTCGAGAACCAATTTAATCAAGCACTATATCCGGACACTCCGGGCTGGCGTCAGATCACACTTGCCCAAGGGACGGATGAGTCCCGTAAATCACGATCCCTCAGCTGTCCCGTATCCGCTTTGGGCAGGTGGCCGTCAAGGCGGGATTCTCGGAGCCCCAGCTGGCGAGGATTCCCTGAATGGCGCCCTTGCCTCACGGAGGCTCGTCCACCACCATCTTTTTCTATCCAAAGGACCAAACCCTTATAAAAGGCACGAATACCCTCAAGAAAAAGGTACGCTATTCATAGCACAAAACTCTCTCTCTATCTCTATCTTTACAACCCTCACTGACTTGATCGTCGGAGTGTCCGACCACCGAGGGGTCTCGGTGGTTCTTTGCAGGTCAGATTCTCTTCGCCGACGACAGCGCGACGCGGCCAATCCCTCGAAGCCCACTCAACTCGGCTCCGGCCGACAATCCTTGCTGATTTTTCCAGCAACAGTAAGTATAAGTGGTTAATTTGATTATGTATATATAGAGAGCGTTTCTAATTTAGAGTTCACGCATGCTACATATATAGATCAACAGCTATGAATTTAGGAGAAGAATGAGTCACGTTTCTCTGTACAAGGTGGGGTTTTGGCACCTGCTCGTCCGTGAGGGATGAATGGAAGATGGATCATGTTCCGTGTTAAGGCACTTTTTTTTTCTTTTTGGGTACCATGTGTTGTTAAAACAGTGAATAATATATATATATATATATATGACATGGAGCATGATAATTTATCTTCAAATTAATCAGTGCAAATCGTATGGAAATTATGATAAGAAATAACATATTTATGGGCACATCCAAAAATAAGAATATAACATAACCATATTAATCATAAGCACGATGATTACATGATAATCAAAAGACAAAAACAAACTGTGGAGGTATTCCATAATAGAACTTGTCTTAGAGAAAGTATCGCCTCCATTATACGGTGCGATTAAAGTCCGGCGACCTTCTCTCAAGATATAATCACATGCAACAAAATCGGTCTCACACAAGAACGACTTTGTAAGACGAAAGCTACATGTAAATCTAGTTCTTAATTCTTCACCAAAAGAAGGATGAAGGGGTAGATATGCATGCACCAAACATCGAAGCGCAGATATAGTATGGCCTTATCGCAACAGCACTGTGAGGAAGCTCAACCGGCGAGACCACGTCATCACATGTGCACGCCCACCTAATCCGACAACGTGATATGATCTAACATAATTTTACTATTATTTATAAAATATAGTCTCGTAGACACTTGAGGTTATAAAACATTTCTTCTCTTTAGTGAGATTAAGGATCTCATGTAAAGAATACAATTTGTATACTCTTTTATGTACTTTTTTTATTTTATCAAATCGTGAGTTTTTTTCTCCTTTTCTTAATATTAACCCTCAATTTTTTTTTTGCCCGACACCATGTTCCGTGTAAGCACATGCACGTCGTAGCTATCTTCTAGCTGGACTCTGTCGGTTTGCAACCTACTCTTGCTGTAGCAATAATTGATTATATATTACTGTGCAAGCACATCCCGGTGTGACATGGATGATCTAAGAAAATAGTTTATTAATATCATCTTATAAATACATATATTTGATACCATTCGTATGTTATAAATTTTCAAGTGTGATACGATACTTCAAATTAATGGACGATGTGGGGCCTCCCTCGAGGAGCTTCTTAACGAGCCAGGAAACCTACACGGCCGGATGCTCCCACGACACAAAACTCTCCGAGCGAAGCGATCGTCACCGACTGGTTCTTCCAAATCTTTCACAAGCCTGCTTGCTGCTCCTCTTACTGCTTTGCGTGTGCCGACATTTCATAATGGAAACATCTGAGAAGCAAGCACTTCCACTTCGACCACATGTAACCCGAGAAGCAAAACTCTTTGTTTTTGGCGTCGGTGGCGGAGTCACCTTGAGGTCAGTAGAGTTTTATGATTTTATTGAATCGAAAAATTTTTATTAGTGATGTAAATTTTTATTATTATAATGATCTCACTAAATCAAAAAAATACCACTGACTAAAATTTTTAGATCCGCTAATGATGGCGCCAATGAGAGATGGAATGGGTGGCCGGAGCCCACAGGATGGGAGAGGATGTTCCGTGTAAGGCACATTTTAATTTGGATTAAAATAGGTGCTAGGATTTAGAATTAATTTTGAGTTTTCAAATTTCATAGATTACAGAAACAAACTTTTGTAAAACTGTAAATTCGATTCTGAATTCGATTCATTCTTTCAATCAGATACGTGATTGTATCTATTTCTAGATATATGACGTCAATTATAAATGAAAAAAAAACTTTTGAATTTACAAACTCTAGATTTTAGAGTGGGAGGAAATAGATGGATATAAAAAGGGTATTAAAGAAGTGTTAGGTTTTAGGCTTGAAAAGCAGCAGTGGAGTTACTTTTGGATGGATTCTTAATTTGAAAAAAAAAATAAGTAATTTGTATTTTCAAACAGTCATAGGTGTTGGTTCTCACACCTGTAAATCACCTAAAAAAGAAATCCAATTGTGTTTTAGATTTGTTAAAATTGAAATCTATGGTGGAAGTTTCCAAACACTATCTAAGATTTTATGATTTGGGATTATAAATTTAGAAACCTATATAATTTATGTATATGAGTTGTTTATATTTATCAAAATGTTAAACAATATAAGGTTAATATATTTACATTTAAAATTATCTAATTTGAATATGTAGACCTACTAATATTCATATGTTGATGTCACATATATATATATTTTTAAATTATCGATTTTAAATTCAATTCTATTTCTAATTTTTCGTTAAAAAACGGAAATGAACGTGGAAGCCGTGAAAACATTGATTTTTTCTTCAATATTTTTCATAAGATGCGAAAGTACAGATGCTCATTTTCAATTTCGAATCCGATCGTTCATACGAAGTTCGGACAGTTTGTTGAGAAAGGGAAAGAAATTATTTTGATGGGGAGAAACTTCTCGCCAAGATGCTGCCATGGACGCCAGCATGTCTGTGAGGCCGGCGGCGTTGTTGGACGAGGAGTGCGGGTGCGGCTGTGAGGCCGGCGGCTCGTCCCCGGCCACGGCGGCGCTGGAGGAGCGCAGGTGCCGCAATGTGGCCGGCGGGTCATCCCCGGCCACGGTGGCATTTCCGAGCCCTGCTGTCCAGTCGAAGTATTCGCCGACAATTCGGGTTGCGGATACATCACAAATATGAGAAAGATTTAATGTATTTTTGTATTATATTTTAAGTACAATATGACTAGTCAATAATTTACGTGACATCTCTCACATAGAAAGTGATAAAATGACAATTCAATTATTAGATGTCACATAAATTATTATTTAATTATATTATACTTAAAATACAATATAAAAATATACTAAATCTTTCTTCACAAATATTGGTTAAACATTCGGGTAAAATATGACACGGATTACATGGCCGAAGAGCATGACCTTCCCACTGATCGGCCAGCTGAGGTGTCGTACGAGCCATTGGGAAATTTAATACGGGCAAAGTTTATTGCAATTGTGATTTGCACTTATTGCATTTGTATTTTTTATTGACCAATACATTAAAAACACAATATATCTATTCAGTAAAAAATAATATATACAAGTGTAAATATAAATCATAAGTGCACTAAATTTTTCATTTAGTATAGGTGGATGTCGACCCATGTTGGCCAGCTCCGCCATGCACGTGGCTGCCCAGGACGTTCCTTTAGGGGGATCATCACTATCTCAAAAGGAAAATGTTTAATTCTCGGGCGTCTGCTCATTGGACAGCACTCTGTTGTTTGAGCTCCGTGTCGAGATTACTACTCAATGAGATAGCGTCAGAGTCGACGTCCGGGCAAATTTAACATCCGAACGCTAAGTGCTTCTCATCTCAAAATATATGCAATCTAGATCATTATTCTTACAAAGATGTTTTGTAGAGTTCATCTATTGGCATACAACAAGTCTATGGTCCTCCATTGATCTCAAATTTCTGTTCATCATTTGATAGTTGGAAATTCAAATTATGACCGAATTGTACGTAAAAGGCCGGGGTTTCGTATTTGTTTACGGACACCACATGTCCAATCCCTTATCTCGTTGCATACGACTACTACTCCTGTTGTTGTGTCCTCTCCCAGCTCCAATCTTGCAAAGCTAGGCAGATCATATAGCATGCAGAACTTGTTAAAGTCAAAAATATAATATTAATGGTTGGAGCAAAACTATATTATGAGGCTTCTAATAATGATATAAAAGATAATGATATATGTTGAGTGTTGTAAGCGACGTGCAAGATTTTGTTTTCAAGTTATTCTTTGATATACATGTTTTTGGGATCGGTCATTTGCCAAGTTCTAAGAACTTCCTTTCTTGAATCTGAAGTGCTAGTTTCTGAGATCTAGTCTTCCTATCTTTACTTTCTTGATGATAGTTTTTATACTTGGCCTGTGCCGACCGGATGTTTATGACTTTTACCTACTATTTTAACTTTTGTTCATTAATAAAATAGGGAGATTCACGCCCTTAAATTAAAAAAAAAATGCGTAATGAAGTGTTTTCTCTATCTAGAATGGCAACTTATGACCAATATGGTGGCACATTCCCACGATGAAGGGTTCACGCCACTGTATATATATATATATATATTATAAAACCTGGTGAACCACATTTTAAGGATATTTTTAGCCTTTAATTTCCTTATTTTTTTAAGAAATCGGTTTCTAATCTGTAAAGTTTAACTATTGAGTCTTGGATCTAATTGCTATGAACTAAGTCCTCCGGA